>WHYT01017539.1:76517-114522 GCA_009806455.1 Tetrax tetrax
AAATTTTTTTTTTTTTTTTTTTTTTTTGTTCTCTGGATATGAAATTGATGTGGAAAGTGAGTTACGGTTTATTAATACCTCCAGCTGCTGCCAGGTTTTAGAAGTCTCCCAGGATGCTTAGGCAGCTGAACATATATATTTCCCCTATTACAGTGCAAAATAAGTGGTACAACAATAAATATTACACGTTGGTATGGTGTGTTTGTCTTCCTTCTGTGAGGAGCTGCCTGCCCTGGCTGGCGGGTCGCCACAGGGGCCTGCCTTTATGGAAGCACTCAAATGGGGGCAAGGTACAGATGTTTGCTCCACGGGGCTGCGAGACATCAAGCGAAGACTGCCCAAACCCAGCCGTACGTGTCCGATTCGGTTCCCACTGGAGGCAGTGACAGGTGCAACAAACTCAGTAAGAGCAGTGATAGACAAAAGGAAAACACTTGTCCTTTGAGAGCATCCCCAGGAGGGATTTGTGCGCGCAGGCTGTGCAGCTCACACACCACGTGTGCTGCACTGTTGATCTGAACGTGGTCGACAGACATGGCTGAGATAATGGCTTCCTGCAGCCTGGTCAAAAATCTTCATCTAGGAGGACACTTCAGGTTGGGAATGCAGACATTTTTGGGAAACCAGGCACGTAGTAGTCCTATCCCAGAAGCTGTCTTATAGTTCCCCCTTACTGACCACATGCATAACAAACTCCACAAATGAGTACACCAGGTAAGTTAGTACACCAACATGCATGCAAGAAGATGGCTAAGTCAAGGAACCTGCATGATCATAGTTATTCTTGAAGCTATGCCAAAAAAGAGAGCCTGCAGCGATCAAAACACAGGAACACACTGCTAATATGTTTTCATATTTAGATTGCTGTATCAGCTAGCTATCTTTTTTTTTTTAAACAACTGACAAACCATCAAGTATGAAAATGTTACTTAATTTCACAGATATTCCTATTTAGTTGTAACCAGAAAACTTGGCAAAAGCAGCCTGTTATATTTCAACTGACAAGTTTTCCAGCCCTCAGAGTGGGAAAACATATAGCTATTTCAGTTTGCAAGTCTTCTATTATCACAATTTCATATGGACAACAAATGTTCATGTACAGTTTGTTAATGAATGAAAAGGAACAATTTAAATGCAAGAAAAAGAAAAAAAATTTAATGAAAATAGCATCACTCAGGAAAGCATGAGCCTGAAGGTGAAATGAAAGGCCTGATTATGGTTGATCACGAAGAGAGTTAAAGAGCACTCATTTAATTAATCTGGAGAAAAAAAATAGCATAATTCAGTTCAAAAAGTTTTCTACTCTCTGTATACGTGCTTCTGCACTCTTGAAATATGAATTAAAATTAATAGTGCTACAATTACCCATGCCAAATTTGTTATTTCTCATAATTAAGATTCTGAGGACAAACCATAACAACTACTAACCTTTAAAAAGCAGTGCTTGTATGCTGATCATACACAGATGGATTTTTCTATTCTGTGAACACCGATTAGGAGTTCTTACAAACTATTCCCTTCCTCTGAATTTATCACATTTTCCAGCTAATATCTATAAATCAGCCAGAACCAAATTAAAAGTAATACAATCCCCATTTCTCAAAAAGAAACCAAACTAAGATCTTTGCTCCCTTCTTTTTATCTTCCATCATAGCAGAAAAAAATATACACCACAAAATAACTGCTTATTCTATTAAGCAATGAGGTTTTAAATTTTGCAGTGCAGTTTTCAACTTCCTGTAAAATTATGTAAGAATGATATTATTCTTGAAATGCAAAACTTGTCGTTTTGTCATGCTTAGCAAATAAATTTCTGTAATAATTAGGAACTATTTTTATATCTCCATTTGTTAAGACCACAAACATATACTTTTTTTTTAATTTTTCAAATGTTATTGACTCTTCTATATTGTTGTTCCTCAAAAAACAGTGCAACAACATTCAGTATTTCTAATAATACAGCAATGATATATGGCCTGAGAGGGAAACTTTTGGTGGAATTTTACTTAGTAGACTCCTATAGTGTTGCTAAATTACACAAACCTAGCTACGCTTTTGTTTTCTCCTACTTTTTTTTTTTTAGAATTATACTGTGTTGTGGATTAAACCCAGCCAGCAACTAAGCCCCACACAGCCATTTGCTCACTCCCACCCCAGTGGGATGGGGGAGAGCCTCAGAAGAGTAAAAGTGAGAAAACTCGTGGGTTGAGATAGAGACAGTTTAATAGGTAAACCAAAAGCCACACACGCAAGCAAAGCAAAACAAGGATTCATTCACTACTTCCCATCAGCAGGCAGGTGTTCAGCCATCTCCGGGAAAGCAGGGCTCTGTCACACATAACAGTGACTTTGGGAAGACAAACACCATCACTCCAAACACCTTTCCCTTCCTTCTTCCCCCAGCTTTATATGCTGAGCATGACATCATATGGTGTGGGATATCCCTTTGGTCAGCTGGAGTCAGCTGTCCCAGCTGTGTCCCCTCCCAACTTCTTGTGCCCCCCAGCCTGCCCGCTGGTGGGGTGCTGTGAGAAGCAGAAAAGGCCTTGACTCTGTGTGGGCACTGCTCAGCAGTAACTAAAACATCCCTGTGTTATCAATGGCTGTTTCCAGCACAAATCCAAAACATATTCCCACAGTAGCTACTCTGAAGAAAATTAACTCTATCCCACCCAAACCTAGCACATACTGAAAACTTCTCAATGTACTATGGAGGTGGTACCTGACACAACAGCCACTTTCTTCATGCATGCCTCAGAAGTAGGTTATGTGGTTACAGATATCTAAAGAAAGTTACACCTAGATTAGGTGAGATTTAGGCCAGGATCCAGTGGTCTAAACATAGGGTTACACTCAGGGCAGGTAGCTTGACCTGCTACAGGTGTGGGGCAAAGTCCCGCTGCCTTCTAGGTTCTGTAAGACTTCTTTGGCAGCTGCCTGCTTTGCAAAAGCAGCAGCTCCTCTGGATCTGCTGTCTGAATCCTCCTCTCCATTAACTCTGTCTTACGCTGTGATATAGAAGCTTATTTGCACCCTTCATCTGTCTCAGGACCGTTCAGATCTCTGTGACAGAACTGGAGTGCTCTGACTCAAAGCCCCTGATAAGACAGGCATGTACTCCAGCAGGCTGAATTTCTTTTAATTTTGTATCTGACACTCTAGCCCTGTCCTCACACATTCCTTTTTTATTCCACAGAAGAAGAATGTGTGTGAAGAAACATGGAGTACCTCAGGTAGTCTTCTGTAGTTTTTTTTCTGTTTGTCTCTCATTTCCTAGGTGAAAGCCCAAGCATGGATTATCATGACCTTGCTGTATAGATGCCAATAAACAATCTGAGCTGATTACAAATATTTTAGATGCTCTTATTAATGAGAAGTGATAGAAGTTTGAAAGACATGCCAAATATATAACCATCTGTCAAAATGCTTATATTTTTAGTGTACTGCTTATGAAATTTTCACATCTACCTTTTGTCAGTTTTGATAAAAGCAAGCTAAGTTGGGTTTGGGGAAATCCCAGGTTTCAGACCCCCTCCCCACTTTCTTGCTGCTTGCCAACAGACTCTTCTAACTTTGCTAGCAAGCTAGATTTCTCCCCAAATGTAGCATATGTATAAGTTGTCACTCAGAGAGTAATGTTTGCTATTTACCAGGATATGGAGTATGCAATTTGGTAGACCACTCTGAAATAACTTTCAAAACTTAAGGGAAAAGTAAAAAGAAATTGTTAATGAGCTGTTGTCTTTTTCTCTAATAGAATGAATTTTTCAGGAATTAATCACTAGATTTGGAGAGTAAGACAAATAAATAAATACGACATGATGTCTTTATATCTTAAAAGCTGTTTCTTATCTGTCTTTCAGAGAAGTACTGCTCGCTGACAGGATAATTTTCATAGAGAAGGGGATTTATTTTTAGGCAAGTTTCATCTTCCAAATATTTTTCCAAATAGGAATTTCTACTTGAGTTAAACTTTTCCTCCTATACTTGCTTACATGCCGAGACCATATTAAATACAAATGCAGCTGATGGTATATGGTGCAGTTCTCAATTTCTATAGTTAATTTAATCAAGAATATGAATATATGGCTTCCTCACTGATCAAATTACGTTTGTTGCAATGTCAGGCTTTGTTCTGTGAACAAAGTCCTATTAATGGAAACCCCTCACTGGAAGACCTAAGCAGAGTAAGCTGCAGCAGCTTGTTAGTAAACCAGTCCATTAATAGACTGCAATAAACTGTTAGATTTTTTTATATTGTAGCATTTTGTATAGGGAACATAAGCATTACAGAATTGCTACAGGAGTTTTAACTTCAGCATGTAACTCTTTATACAATATGATTTTGGAACTACTTACTAATAAAGATGGTAAGAAATGCAACTTATTACCAGCCTTTGATCAAAACCAAATAGGCTGGTATCATGGTAATCCTGGTGCAGATGGAAGCCTGTTGCAAATCCAGTATTTTCTAACTCAGGTGACAAAATTCAGGACATGGCAATCTGTGTTTAGATGCCTGCATTTTTACAGGTTTGAAAACTGTGAATGCCAGAAACTCTTGTGCATGTTGAGTATCTCTAACAGAATCCAGCCAATACTAAGGTATTTCTATGATTTTTGTGTCTCAATGGAAACCTTTTCTCTTCTCTATCCTTAGATTTCGATGGCTTGTGTATTACCTTACCTTTCTAGAGCATCTGTTCCTTGAAAACTAGAATCAAGTGCTGGATTTAAGTTTTCTTCCTTCCTGTCCAAGTCACACACTATTTTGAGTATCACATTCTTAGTCTCCAGACTCAAATTTTCTGCAGTTTACTAACTCCCTAAATCCCAAACTCCCTAAATCTGTCTCACCTTTGTGAGTAGCAGTTAGAGTTTTCTCTGCAAGCTGTCTTTTATTTGCACTTTATTCTGTCTGGGGTCACAAACGAGTATATAAATAATACTCTTTAAACAGTCTTCTGTTCCATTTTTAACATCACAGCTATTTTTCATCTCACCTAAATTTTTAATGAACATATGGTGTTTTTCCTAATTTTGACTGTTTTCTTGTTTTATTCATACTGATTATTCTAGTTATAGGCAAATGTTATCTTCCCAGTACCCTTATCACCTCGTCATTTCTTTGATATCAATATATTCTCCAGCTACATTTGGTTTTTTTCTGTATTTTTTTTGCTGATGCTTTCTCTGTTTGGGTTTTTTTTAATGTTTCTATCTATGTTTCTGACCAGTCCTCTACTTTTGAAATGCTGTGTTCCATTCATAACTGTCCTTGCATACAAATTCCCTGTTGTATGCAAACTAGTACAATTTATAGGACAAAGACAAGTGCTAGAAAAACAGAAGATACTGCACATGATCTTTTCTTCTATCTCCATCCAGATCTGGAAATCCCAGATAATCTTGCTAAGTTGACCTTTGGAAAGTAAACTGAGATATAAAGGCTCAGACTGCAAGTCTTCTGGCAGCTCTAGTGTTTTCTTCCAAAATATGAATTACCTTCTTTGCCCACCCATACTAGTCATGATCACAGCTATTCCCTAATTAGAAGTGAGAAATTAATTTTCTGCTTTCAGTATAAAATGTCACTTTCTTGCCATGCTGCTTCTGTACTCAGCACCTGCCTACATACTTCACAGCTTTCTATTTCTTCTGTTAACTTCCCCTTATTTTTCAAGGCTATTTTTAATACCTAAGAGTATTATTTTCTACTTTCACCCCTTCTGAGCCAGTATGATTTTCCTATCATGATGCAGCAGCTTTTCACACAACTTCCATGAACTTCCAGTCCCAAAATCTGTTGCAGTGTATCAACTTGCAAAAATGCCAATGGACAATAACATTACCTGTAGTCACTGCATCAGACACAATCTGAAGAAAGAAACCTTTACTCTTCCATCACATACAAATAATCTTGAATACATGTATCCCTTCATATCTGGACAACTGGTTTGCTCTTGTAGTCTTTTTTTTTCTTCTCCTGATACAAATTCCTTTTATGCTTGTCTCCTTTAACCTCAGTGAGGTTTCTCTCCAAGCTTCTTCTTATTACTTTCAATTTTTTTTTTTTTTTGTTTATGATAAGCTTTAGATTTCTTTTGTAGAGAATTTTACTATTTTTATGTATCGCTTCCTGTCATTTATCTTAGCTGTATCTTTAGATTTCATTATTACGGTGCGGTAATATTTAAATCTTCATATAAGAGCTGCTATACAGAATAATTTTCTTACATCTTTATATGGGATTTAGCATGGAAGGTTTTAAGTAAACATGGCAAATCCATTCTGCGATAAGAGATGAATCACCCTTTCAGCTACCCTGTGGATTGGGGTAAAAAAAATAAAAAGACAAATATTTCAGGATTCTTAGATATACCTCTGTAGTTAGCAAAATTAAACTAAGTTAAAAGAAACAAAAAGAACTGCTGCAATCACCCTGATTTTGTCCTGTATCTCATCTCAGCATGATGCGATCCCCTTTCACCTACCTGCCTTTCAAGTTTGCCAATATTCCCATTTCCCCAAATACCCATTAGCACCAAAAGCAATTTCCTTCCTCAGCAATAGCTGCTCTCATTCCTAGGACATAGCACCAAGAGAACTGTGAAACAGAGGCACAAAGCTTTTGTTTTGTAACACCCTGAGTGTTGGCTTGGCAGCAGGGCTGAGGGAGCTCAGGTGCCGCTATCATATTATATGTGACTTCTTTTAATCTCTTCCGATGAGGTTCTGGCTGTTTCCTGAACTCATTGAACTAATTACAGAAGAGCAGCTAACAGCCACGCTGCTTTAACTTATCAATAATGAAAAGTGAGCTGGAGCTGTCAGGAAATACATTTGACATCCCAACTTCGAAGAACAGGAACTCTGTCCTCCCTCTGTAGATATGAGGGGAAATATGATCATTAGTAAACCTAATTTATTTAATAAGCAGAATTGGCAGCGTGATTCCTTTTCAAGATTTCCTGGCACTTTCCTGTTGTAAGATTCAGCTTTTAGTTGTCTACATCAGACAAACATGATTTGTTCAAGCTGAAATAACCCAAGCTGAGCATTTGCTTCTACTAAGATTATTTTTTATGTTTCAGATTGTATCCATATTTTTAAAATGTTATTGTAACTTTAAAATCGTTATCAATAAAAGCATATTCACATTAGGAAGGCATCGACTCAGACAGCAAAGAAAGTATATGGTAAATGAGGAATTCCAGCATGGAGCCACAGCAGCTTTGTAGAATAGAAAACAGACGATTCCGTAAAGAAGGCAAAGAGTGGAATGTGATCTTTGAAGCAGGAATCGTTAAGGAATTCAAAGGTGGATGGGCAGGCTGTGGAAAGGGAAGACAGATATTAGTTAGATATTTCCAATTCATATTTCTCAGAATACAACCAAATATTATTAGGGTTCAAAGTACTGAAGAAAAAATTGTCTTTTGAGGCCAGCATTCACAGCAGCCTAGGGAGATAAAGAAATTATGTAACAGATGTACGTTTTTGGTTTTTTTTTCAAAACTGAAGAAGAAAAAGGGAACCAAAATGTGTTATTCTTCATTTACAGGAAAGTAAAATAAAAAAACTCGCTGTTACTTCTGAAAAAAATTCAGAGGTTTCTATAGGGAGAGTAACAAGGAGAATTCAGAATCTCTCCACTTGTATGTATATCCTCTGGGGGAGGGAGCATTTTTCCACAGAAGAGGAATGTCTTACACAAGCAAAATAAGAAACAGGCCAAAAATAATAAGAACTTTATGGGCTTTGTGAAAAGTGGCTACTCCTGTTAATACAACTTTTTAGGATTAAAATATTTCAATGCAAAGAGCCTGTTAAATTGACTTCAATTTTTTTTTTAAAGGATTAGAGAACAGAAGATTCTTATTGGGAGATATTTTATGGGTCATTTTATTTGTGCATTTTATGTTAGAAAATTCTTCAAGATTTTGAACAGTGCTTCAGCTGATCTGCAGTACGAGAACCTGAAATTAGCTAGCACATTGGAATCAATATTGAGCAATATTTTGTCCCTGAAAGAAATTCAGTCTGACAGAGAAGAGTAAGAGCAGTGTAAGGAAACCCAGACTCTGGCTAAAAAGCTGGATACAGAAATTCCCTGTAAAGCAGTACAAATTAGTTGATGTCACCAGAGCAAGAAAACCATAGTGACAGAATAAAATGTTATCCAGGTTCCAGAATACTTTATTATCACACCTTAGGTCACTAAGTTTCACAAGCTATATCCATCAAGTTTGATAGCAGTATATATACTCACAGCTGAAGCTAGAAGGTGCGGTGCTTTAATGTACTAACGATTTACATTAAGACACCTGGGTTCAAAATCAGTTTATGACAAGAACCAAATGGGTTTGTTGGTCTCAGCCTGCTCTCTAGTGGACAACTGCACATAAACTCAGTCCTGAGAAGCATCCCAAGGATTAGATTTGTTGGCCAAGACATGTGGTGAAATTCATATTCTCTGAACAACATTATTGAAAATAAAACTAAACCTGATATCTCTGCTTTCTGTGCTACTCTGAAACACTGTAAGATGAGACATTTCCATCAGCATCTTTTAAATACTGTATTTAGTATTCTCGTTACTAGGATTTGAAAGGATACAACAGAAGGGGAAACAGTACAATGCAAGGCAGCAAAGGCAATTACATGCTTCCATGTTAGGGGAAAATGAAGATAAGATGACATACTGCCATAACATATATATATAATGTTTGTGACTAAGTAAAATATTTGTCTTTATTTACCCTTTTTTTCATAGTATAAGACACTGAGAAACAGAAAAATTGACACACATAATGATGATAAAAGGAAATATTTTCGTGATACATAATTAACCTGTAAACTCATGTCTGGAAGACATCTTAGAGACAAGAGCTAAATATGACTTAAAAAAAGGATTATGCCTTTATATGAATAATAAGAATAGCAAGAATTATGTTAGATAGTATTAAAATTTAGGAGAGGTATAAATGCTCATGATTCAGGATATAAAAGAAACATTGCCTAGAGCATGGGAAGAACCTACACCCACAGATGTTTTATTTCAGTAGTGTATCCCATACAATGGTTATATTCACTTCAGCAGGCAGGCAGCAGAATTGCTGGAGTCTTCGATTTGTGTAGTCTGTGGTATTTCCTATGCTTCCAAGATAAATTCCTTAGTGACTCATTTGCAGAAATCAGCCGCAAAAAAAATTTCTGGAACTCTGACCACATTTCAGGTTATTGCCCTTTACATTGCTTAACCTTTTTTTAGTCAGGAGAATAATACTCACTGATATCCAAGCATTTACAACTACAATAACATGCAAACTACAGAGGCAAAGTAAAAACGTTATTGAGTGAAAGTCTCTTTTCAAAAATTTTTTTAAATACTAAAAAATAATGCTAGTTTTCACTAGCTTATAATTGACTATTATATATTATATATATATTGTATATTAACACTATATTTTTGTATTGTATATATACACTATATTAACACTCACAGTTTTTTACAGTTTTATGCTTTGTCCTAGTCTAAGTTGACTGTTCCATTATTTTTCATCATGGCATCTACCTCACTTATTTGCAGGAATGTTTAAACGCTTCTGTATTTTACAAGCCTGCATTTCAAGTTCAAGATAAATGTAAAATTCAATTCTTATCCAAATAAAGTTCACCATAGAGAATAGCTACTGTTAACCATGTTTAGAATGCTATATTTCTAGATTTTACATAATAATAAAAAGCACTCTCCTTTTCAGTTTCTTAATGTTACAGCAGCCTCTCTGACATTATTCTGATTCCAAATTTAGAGAATCATTATGTTTATAAGAAAATAGTTTTGCCCTCAATTTTGCAAAGAAATGCAACTCCAGATATACTTTAAAGTGCAATTTATCAAACATTAATTTCCATTGCTCTCTCAGTTACTAATTATACCATTAGTGTATCAAAGCTCTTCTTTCTATGGTGCTTTCATAATTACCACTTCTGATTATTTTATTTCCAGTCTTCTGATAGTTGATGGTTTACTTAAAGGTTGAGCCAGAAAATGCTACTGTGAAAATGTGAGCTATAATTTACAGAAAAACATTTTTTCTAAACTTTGTAGATAAAAAGTGAATTTCAACTACTTTTAAAAATGAACTAAGTGAATCTGAAAGCCTCTAAAATCACAAGGTAAATAAAGTAAAATCTTAATCTATTGGCGGAAGGAGCTAACTCATAATTTCTGCTTATGAGAAGATGACAATATGCTTCCATGAGTAAATTTTTGCTCCAGAACTATGTACGTATGGAATAACTTAACAACTATAATTTCCTTGAAGATTTTAAAAAAATAATAATTAGAAATGTTAAATAGGACCTAAATTTGACAAGCATTATGCAGAGGAATGAAACAGCTAAGACTCATATAACTTCAAAAGAATTTGAATTATGCATTTAAATTCAGACTTGTGGCATGAACTAAGATAATTACCAGGAAAATCGCAGCTTTTGCAGTCAATAACAGGCACTGGATTGAGTTTGTCAATTTTTCTGAGCTGACAAATGAAAGATGATGGCTCCTGAAATGAGCTGCAGATTATACGAGAACTACTATGGTCCGTAAGAGCTAATGCATTTATTCTCAAAGCCTGAAGCTGTAAGAAATATTAATAAAGCTATTTATATTTAGCTAGTTGTAGTGCATCAGGTACCCAGTAAAGAAAGGTTTCTTCATGGAGGCAGTCTTCTGTTTCCACTTGGCATCAAACACAGCTTTCTAAAAATGTTTTTCTGCTCTGTTCTCCTGAATAGAGGACCAAGAAAACGCTGTCACAAGTACTGACTGCTTGCACAGAATTTCTGTTGTCTCATGACCACCTGCTGGAAAATACTAATGCACAGAACAAACCTAAGTAAGATAGATGTAGCTTAACTTGGATAGTGCTGGAAATGGGATCTAGCAAGTGTACTGGTGAAAGAGAAATCCCATGCATAATAGTGGTGCCTCACTGCTGGAGGACAAATAAATAAAAAACAGTATTTATGCTATGCAAGATCTTAAGCTTGATTTGTGATATTACAAAAGAGCTTGAAAACCAGGGATATAAAACACTGAATGACAGCTGAGGATCAGCCAAAGCTGATCAAAAGCCTCAGGAATCTCATTTCCCCAATTTCTGTGGGAGTCCACTGTGACAAGCTTGTCTTTTTGGCCCTAAATTTAGAATATGTCAGAATGAGTTAATCCTACATGTTTATTTTCACATTAGACAATAGTTTTTAATTAAAGTGGTAGGCAGGTCCCAAGCCATCCATTTTCTTACTGGTTTCCATCACTTGGAAAGCACCGTGGCATGGAGAAAAGTTGTAACTTTTGGATTTCAGCTTTCAGCTGAAATATTTTCAGCTTTTCCTCAGCTCTTCTTCAAAAGATTTCTGAACTGGGTTCCAGAGAAACATGAGTAGTAAAGAACCCTAGAACAGAAGTCTGAAAAAGTACCACAGAAAGGAAGTGCGAAGAATCCCAGTCTGTTATTATTTTTACACCTCATTATTTTGAAAAGTCATTGATTTTTAATGTCATAATTGAACTGTCTTAGCCATGATAGATTTCCCAGGCCAGATAGCCAGTTCCCCTATGCCCAAAGGTATAGTAGACTTCAGAGAAGCAGACCATCTCCCTGAGCAATGGCCCTTCCTCCAAGCCTGACTGGCAGCTGAGGCATGCAAGGTCCCTCACGTGAGGCTGATGAGAGGAGAGCCCTACACCTTCCTTCTGCACAGTCTTGTAGTCATTCACTGCAGCTGTCACAACTGACCTCTGCCTAGAGGCCTCAGTACTGAGCCATTCCCTTTGTTTCTGCTGACCTTGTGTGTGTGCAAGACTCATGAATCAGCTGGGTCACTGAACAGAGACCGTGAAGAGTTGTCCCTATTGCTTTAGCAGGGAAGCTTGAGGCACATGCTACTATCTATAGCCTTACTGTGCAGAGCATCACTCTTGACTACCAGCCATTCCAGATACAATGTCAGAGAAGTCCACTCACTCCGCAGTGCCATGGTCCCAAAATGTCAGTAAGAGTGACAGAAAAATACAAATAGGGACAACTGTTCATCAAAACCAATACTGGTATGAGAGACAGGCACAGGGCAACTCCATGAATTAATTATCCATAGGAGTAGGGGAAAAAGCAAGGGCAGGCAAGAACACAGAACATCCTAGAACAGCACATGCACATATGCCCCTGTATCTTCTTGCGTTTTTATTTCTTTGGTCTCTACAGACCCAGCTGTGAGGAAGGGAACCCTGCCAGGAATATCCTTCAACAACATCTAGACTAGATCATGGCCAAGGAACAGCTAGGGGCTTACATCCAGGCACTTCTTCGCTACAGTCTTGTTTTAATTCAAAGAAGAGTAACAAAAATAAGAAAGAGGAAGTTTGTTAAAATGAAGTGAAGGGCAGCTCAGAGTCTCCACTCTGTACAGGCACCAAGGGATGTATTTAAGGATACTATAGTAGAAATACATACTTTCTCTTAAGAAAGACTTCAGAAAGGGCAGAAGGAAACTGGTGTAACTAACTAGCAGGGTAAGTGTTGCTTTTAGAAGCAAAAATACATCTCTGAAAATGCTGAAGTCATGTTCAAATGACACAAGAAAAAAGAGTTACAAACTCTGGCAGGTTAAATGTGAAAACATAATACAGCAGACCAAAAATCATCTGAAGAATAATAAAGGAATCAAAATTAATAATCCTTTCCTCTACAAAACACATCAGGAGCAGGAAGTTTGCCAGAATCTGTACAGCCAGTTGGTTTTCAGTGCATAAAAGAGTACTCTGAGAAGACAAGGTCATTGCAGAGAAGCTAAGTGAACTCTTTGCATTGCTTTTCACTGTGCAAGGAACTGGGAAGATTCCCAAACCAGAACCCTTCTTGGCAGGGGACTCATCTGGAGATCAGTTTGAAATGGAAATTACTGTAGAGAGATTATGGAATAAATAGATAAAGTGAAAATCACCAGGACTGTACAGTATTCACTCCAAATTTCTAAAGGAAATCAAGAACGAAAGAGCTGAATTACTCACAGCAGGGTGTAAATTGCTTAAATTTGCCTTGCTTCTAGAAGGCAGCAGATGTAACATCAATTCTTTAAAAAGGTTCCAGAGAAAATCTGGGGAATGGTTGGAACGTTAAGTCTGACATGTACTGGGCAAATTACTAAAAACCATGATAAGGAACATGATTAGGGGACACCTGGGTAGATCTTATTTATTTGGGAAGAGTCAGCTTTCTGTTGAGGAAAATACTGCTTTATAACTCTGATAAAAGTTTTTCAAAGGAGCCAAAGAAGATATGGATAATATAGGGGTGGTGATGTCGATATAGTCTACTTTGATTTCCGAAAGACTTGAATTCAGGTTAGAATTAGGGTTTGCTGAACTGGAATGTCCACAGGGATGCTAAGACTGAAGCTAGAAAAAAGACCACTAAGAAAGTGCATGGCAGGGCTCTGGGTGATGTATAGGAAGAACACTATGGGAGGGCATCCTAAGCATGTTCAGCCTGGCCTGACATTAGCCTTGGGGTAAGATGGAGGAAGAATAGTTGGAAAGAATGTGGCTCTTGTTCCCAGATGGAGGAAAAGGCCCAGTGAAGCAAAGACCTCTTACTGATAAAATGAGACACTATTCACTATGTTATTCTTTTCAGTGCGTTCCGATGTAGTTCAGTAAATATCATTTTGCCAATACTGGTAAAAGGCCAGAGGCTCTGAACTGACCTGACAGTGCAAGGTCTCAGAAGCTGTCTGGACTTGTCTTGACTTTAGCTGATTTTCTTTTTTTTTTTCTTTTTTTTTTTTTCCATGTATGACAATCATCTAGTGGTCAAGTGGGTATTGCCTAACTGGGTTGAACTTGGTCTGTGGGTACTTCATCTGGTAAAAGCCTAACTTCCCCATTGTAGCAGTGGCTCTTTCCATTGAAAGGGGCTATGGGAGGCTGTGGGGCAAATTTCAGACTTTAGCAATGAGAAGGATGGAGACTGCAGTAAGAAAACCCAAGCAGACTCTGAAACAGAGGGGAACGAAACTCCTACTGTGAACATTAAACTTGTTCCAGCAAAGGACACAGGAGGCCAATGACTCATAACACCTCCATTTCTGATGTGATCTTGTTAAGGAAGATGGAAGCTGTTGACCTTAGAACCCAGTGGGACATACAGAAGGTGAGCACAGCACCAGAGAAACTGAGTAGAAAAAAAGAAGTTTATATACAACAATTTTAACTATATTGTTAATGTATTCTTTCTGTATTAATAGGGTAATTTGTACCATTAGATTGTTAAAACATGAATGGAACTAACAGTACATTCTTATCTCCTCCTTTAAGGGATGATCCCTTCAGCCCACAGCAGATTTTGAAGGTAATATGATTCCAGCCTCATGTTAGGGCTAGTCCTGAGGGCTAGGGTTAAGGTTTAGAACACCAGAAAGCTTACAGGGGGTGATGAGACTGATGGTAGAAAAAGGACTCCAATCAAGTGCAGGGTAGGTGTCCAGGGGATTCCCAGGGAGAACATTATACAAGGAGCCTTAAGCATGCTATGAGGCTTCAGCCTAAGCGTGGTGTTAGACTTTGACAAAGTTCAGAAAAGGTGGTTGAAAAAAGTATGCTTCTTGATTCAATGTGGAAGAAAATGTCTAGAAAAGCAGAATAGTCCTGTGACAGGTAAATTCCAAGACAGTATCTGCTATATTACTGGCTTTGGTGGATTTAAACCTGAGCTCTGGTTAAGTTATGATGAATGTTTTTTTCAATACAATGCTGACAGGGATCATGGAACTGAGAGGAAGAACCGGAACTCCATGGGAGTGGAGGGAAGATCTTAAGAGGTTCCTCAGGGACAACATTAGGCTAGGGGATTCTGAACATATCTAAATGAGGACATAAAAGGGAAGCTTCTTGCATGGATGAATAGTTAGTTAAAAGATAAAAAAGAAAGCATCAGAGTAAATGGTCAGTTATCATGGTGGAGGAGGTCACCAAGTGGAGATTCACAGTGGTCTGCCTGAGATATGCTCTTCAGCATCTTCATAAATTACTTTGAAATGGAAGTAATTACTGAGATGATAGTGTGTGCTGCTGATAACATATAATTAATAGTTAGAGGGACAAAGGTTTGTTGTGAAGAACCGGTGAAGTCCCAGAGACTGGTAAAGGCCCTAAACATACAATACAAACTGTGTCTCATCTTTGAAGGAAGTGAAAGAGAATATGCAAGGAAGGATACTCCCTCGTCCAGAATTATGTAGAGGGAGATGTCAACCCTGTCACTTCACTGTTTGGCCCCACAGTTATAACTATATCTAGTGTGGTTCAGAAGCCTTTGGGCTTGCATGGTCTAAGAGATCAATTGTCATGATGGACAATCTCCAGAGCCCAGAAAACCTCAAGAAGCAATGGTAGGACACATCAGCCAGTGTACTAAAAGCATTAAGTCACAGGAATGGCTAGAGAACCAGTCCTTTCAGCTAGAGTCTGAGACTGACTACCAATTTGTGAGGTTGGCTCTAGTGGTCAAGTTTATGGGACCACGCTTTGCATATGGAACACAACTGTGTTCTCTCTGCATGGAGAGTCACAAACTCAGGCTTTGTTCTTCTGATTTCCTGCAACCATAAGAGAACATGCTCACATTTTTCTGTGTCTTTGTTGTCATTATTTAAAATCCGTATCAATTAATAAAACACACACAAAAAAAATTAAGTATGATGTATGTAAGGAAAAAAAGTATTGTTAACAAAAGTCTATATTGCCCTTAACGTGCCCAGAAGATTTTCAGTGAAGTCAAAAGAACAGCATATGGCAAAAGTCTCAAATCAGACTTCCTTTCACCATGAATCCCTGTTGAATTCATTGAGGTTTCAGTGGCAAGGAATTTTAAAGGACTTCCAGTTCTAAATATATAGCAGCCTAATAGGTTGGAACAGTAATTCCTCCTCCATCAAATTTAATGGGTACTTTCTAGACTTAATGTGTTTGTGACATTTTTGCAGACCCATATTTCCTGTATTGTCTTCACAGTGCTAGAGTCGCACCCCAGGGTACTTTATGAAACTGTAACTGATATAAAAACTTGATTGGCGGATTTTTGTGTGTAAAGTATAAGTTTCATGACACTTTAAAGTCTTGGTGGAATCTACTTTGTTCTCTATTAGGCTGTACTTCCTTTCTACATGTGAAAATGTATTTTTGCATTGAGCACAGTACCAAATATGTTGCTTTATGTACTGTCAGTAAAATGTTAAATATTGCTTATGGCATTATGATAGGTATCTAAAAATACAAGAGGAACATTTCTATTTTGGTAAAATGCCCAGACCTTCCATGCAAATAGAATTTTTAATATTTCAGTGTGAAGATTACCAAAATGGAGATAATGCATAACAAATTAGGTTAATTTCTTTGAGGAAAGGACAATAAAAGCAGACAAAAGAAGTATACATTATTCACTTGGATTCCAAGGAAGCTTTTAGTCGCATACCAAATATGTTATTAATAAATAGGGTAAGAAGGTAAGGAAGTAATACTCAACTGGATAACAAGCTGGCTTGCTTACAAAGTCAAGGAATGACCATAAATGTAAAAGGAAGAAGGCAAATGCAGTGTCACAGAGCTTAGCATTAGGTGTGCCATTTGATGTCAGGTAAAGAGGTAACAGCTGCTGGTCATGAACAGAAAGAAGGAAAATATAGTTCAAACTGACTGGGAAAAAAAGTGGATATGTATATGCCATAGAAGTGAAAATTTAAAATGTATAAACGTAAGGATAAGGAAGTTAAAAAAAATAAAAGAGATTATGCCCTAAATTATGGGCTATACTGAGCGTGTCAAAGACCTGGAAGTGTTCAATACAAGGTTTAAAACATCAAGTAATTAGATAAATTATTGTATTACATTATGTTCAAACCATTTGGTATGAATGTAAAATACCACATAAATACAATTAGCTATTCAATATCTGGCAGCAGCTAGAAAGGACAAAAATTATATGCAGAAGATGGAGAATGCTAAATCCAAACTCATAGTACAAAGGAGTGTGAAAAGAATTGAACATTAGAATATTCGTTTGAATTTGTCCTAGGAAGACAAAGATTTTCACTTCTTTCCATCAGTTTACTTGTTTGGCTGTCTTTGTGCAGTGAACTGGTAATTATGCCAGCAGATACATTAGTGACTGACAGAATTGCAAAACGAGTTTTTCTCCTACCTTCCAGTTTTTCTCAGAAAATCAGAAGGAGGTATACAGGTGGAGCATAGTAGTTGTTGGAAGACTGCTGTGATACTTCTGGGAATAGAGATTTAGCGCACTGTATTTCAAAAGTGCATATATTAAGCACTGAAGTGATGTTCTTCACTGCTCTACTCTCTAACGAGTGCAGTATATGCTAAATTCACCACTGCTGTATATGTCCTTGCACTTTGAGTGTTGCATGTGAGTTCCCCCCTCCTCATGAGGAGGTGGGGAGGTGCACACTCAAGAACAGTGAGTAGAAGCAGTGCCACTCTACCAAGTCCTTGATTTATATAGGTAACATGGAGGTTTAATCTCCCACCTGCCTTTTCAGTTTCCAAATGCAGCCTTTAGGAGAACCAGTTAGACAAGACTAAGACAACAACAAGTGCAAGCTACACTTCACATCTGACCATCCTCATTAGCATCAAGATGGTTTATTCCTTTGACAACAGCAGCTCACAAATAAACATTCAACTGAAGCTGAAGCAAAGAAATAAGTGGTGCTACTTGAAGAGCTCACAGAAGCGCTAAGTCTACTCTGATTGAAAATACAAAACTGTAAGAGGCCAACTCAGTACATAATTAGGGACTGTTTGTGGGTTCTTAGATCTTTGCATCTGGGACTAATGCTTGCTCTCAGGCAGTTGTCTTTGTTGAACTGCGCTAGATGATGATCTTGCTTTGTTATTCATACTTGAGTTACCTAGATTACAGCAAAGCGGTATGAAACCTGCAGCTCTTCAGAAGCTCTAACCTTTTACTTATCTTCTGAGAATCAGAGTAAATTCTGGACACATAAAACTCATTCTCCACTCTCCATATTGCTTTTTCATACATTTGAAATCTGAAGATCTGAGACCTCAGGATTCTAAAGCCTCAAGCCAATATAACGGAAAGCTAGAGGATGAAGAGTGTGGGGTAATAGCTTAGACAGAGTTGCTTCTTTGTTAGCTTCTATCAGGATAACATCTACCTGAATGACAGACAAAATTCTGAAGGGACTGAGGATAAAGGGAAGAAGAAAATATAGAATCAATTCTTGCAGAAGGAAAAGACTATCACACAGGGTCACTACCTTCTGTTTCATGCCAGCAATGTGTGCTTGCAGCCCAGAAAGCCAACCGCATCCTGAGCTGCATCAAAAGAACCGTGGCAAACAGGTCAAGGGAGGTGATTCTGCCCCCCTACTCTGCTCTGGTGAGAGCCCACCTGGAGTACTGTGTCCAGCTCTGGAACCCCCAGCGTTAGAAGGACATGGAACTGTTGGAGCTAGTCCAGAGGAGGGCCACAAAGATGATGAGAGGGCTGGAGCACCTCTCCTATGAGAACAGGCTGAGAGAGTTGGGGCTGTTCAGCCTGAAGAAGAGAAGGCTCCGAGGAGACCTTATAGCGGCCTTCCAGTACCTCAAGGGGGCCTACAAGGAAGATGGGGAGAAACTCTTCAGCAGGGCCTGTTGTGACAGGACAGAGGGTAATGGTTTCAAAATAGAGGGAGGTAGATTCAGATTAGACATCAGAAAAAAAAAAATTATAATGAGGGTGGTGAAGCACTGGCACAGGTTGCCCAGAGAGGTGGTGGATGCCCCATCCTTGGAAATATTCAAGGCCAGGTTGGATGAGGCTCTGAGCAACCTGAACTGGTTGAAGATGTCCTTGCTTTTTGCAGGGGGGGGTTGGACTAAATGGCCTTTAAAGATCACTTCCAGCCCTAACTATTCTATGATTCTATGTGCAAGAACAGCTAAATTGTACAACAGACCCCTCCTCAACAAAGCAAAACCAAAAGATGCCTCTGTGTTTTGCTAGTATTCTTAGGGCAGAGGTTAAATGAGGATAGTAATCACACCTCATTACTAGAAGGAATTAAAATAAGATAGTAAGTGCAGCATAAGAAAATTAATAGGACAGGGTAGAACAGGACAGGACAGGACAGGACAGGACAGGATAGGATAGGATAGGATAGGATAGGATAGGATAGGATAGGATAGGAAGGTATTTTTTCACAGTGAGTTCTAGCCTTCACTGCCTAGAGCAATACAGCTGCCTTCCTGGTGATGTCAGATTCCTATGGAGAAAACAGGACTGAAAGCAGTGATTGTGGGAGATCCTTCCTCAGACATTTTTGTGCTGGGGATCAAGGTACTGAGAAGAAAATAAACCTCCTCCTTGCCCCATCTGAATCCTTCTCACAGCAAGGGGATGAACTAATCTGGGCCATGCTCGCCTGTTCTGTGTTGGTCTTCGTAGATCCTCTGTGTTATTAAATCTTTCTAAGTCAGTATGGACAGTGTTCTTGGTTTTCTTTTATGATTCTCTTGAATTAGCCTGTGGCTGTTCTTGCTTAATTCTTAACATATCTCAGATATTTTCATCATCTACTGGGTGATGGTAATATAGAGGTGCTGTTAAATTCTCTTAGATCTACAGTTCATATCTAGTATCTTCATAAATAATTTTTCCTCCAAGACATTCAGATATCCACCTTTGGTAGACTTCCAGATTTTGTATCCACACATTCAGATGCAAATTATCCCTACTCTCTCTCCTTAAAGCAATCTCTTAACGCTTCTTTTCATAATCTTGAGAGTTTCTAACTTTTGAATGCCCAGTTTTGTAATACTAATGACCATTTTTTGGTAGAATATGCAAAATATAGCAAGCTGCTGTTAGCATGACTGGCATCAGTGGTATTATTCGTGCTCTTTATAAGTACAGTGATGAATAGAAATAGGCCCAATGCATTCAAGAACAATTTCTTGGGATCCTGTTCTGGACAATTTTACATTTAATTGTTTCTTTTACAAAGCTTTCAAGACAACCAGAGATTTTTTATGTCTTTCTAATAGGTTGAAAAAAAATATAATAATGTTTTTAATAGGCATGTAGTGAATGAAGCTATGAAAATGAAATGAGTGTAGAAGCAGAAATGGAAGCAATCTTACTGTAAAAAAAGGACTTACTATGAGTTCCTTTCTTTATGTTACTATATGGAGAAGAATATATCACATGTACCTATTGGTAGCTCATTTATAACTAAATGGTCATCAACTATGGTCTATATGGTGGTCTTGAAAATCGTATTTTATATTCTCTACATTTATGAACAATCTGTTTCATCCCCTGAAATCATAATTGACAAAAATGTTTTTTCATCCGTTATGTTTGCAATTAAAAAAATATGGCTTCAGGTATAAACTAACAAAATTATTTTCTGAGCACAGGGGAATCATTAATCTTAAGAGACAATCAACTGCTAAATCAATTATAAAAATATAGGTGCTTTCAGTTAGCTTTAATTGTTCATTATCACAAGAAACTCAAACACTTGGTATAGCTGCCTAGGGCACCAGCTAAGCAAACCTATTATGAAGTTCCAATAGTTTGCAGGAAAGTGAAGCTAAAACATTTGAGTAAATCTTATCCAGGAAAAAATTAACAGAGCACAAGTTGCCGTACCCCTCATAGTGACACCCAGCCTCTTTTAGCCTCCTCCATTTCTCAATTCCACTGAAATTGAAGCACTGAAATGTAGTGGCAGGTCCTATTCACAGCATTTACAGTGACGGTTTTCCATAGAGCCGCCTCACTTTATTCTTGTGGTCTACCTCCCTCCCCTAGGAAAAAAAAAACAAAACCAAACCACCAAAACCCAAAACCAATCCAGAAATGCAAAGGAAAAAAAGAATTAGCTGATGCAGATGGGCCTGTGAAGTCTGTGGGCTGCACCTCAGTCTGCCATACAAGAAATTCTCATTGCAAGCATTAGTGAATTATTTTTTCCAAGTATTACTGCAAATTACAATATTCTCTTTAGATTAACACTGACAGAATTTTAAAATATTTCCTGTATTTATCAGCTCCTGCATTTCCTCATCTAAATATAAGCTGTAATCAATAAATCATCAATACTTCACTTCTTTATTCTGTGGGATCTAAATTATGCAGCTTTCCATTGTTTATATATATATATGTGAGTGTATGTGTATGTGTATATATGTAATGCCTAGAGTTTCCAAATCCATCAGAAAGAAACTTATTTCTTATCAATAAAGGTGCACCCATCATTTGGGAGCTGTGACTACCTCTATATACAGAGTAACGAATTTAAATAGCATAGGATAAAATGGCAGAAATTGTTTATGCAATCCAACCCAGCAGCCTTACAACTTTGAAGATGAACAGAATTACGTCCAATGCTTAAATATCCAGTGGATTTTATTTTTTTGTGAATTGTGTATTTTTCACTCTCTTCATGTGTCATGAAAATCAAGAATGATCAAGATCTCAAACTGTATTCTAAGGTAGAAAGAGAATAGAGTAGAGTAGAGTAGAGTAGAGTAGAGTAGAGTAGAGAAGAGTAGAGTAGAGTAGAGTAGAGTAGAGGTAAGTTAAATATCTCTCAATTTCTGCAGTGGTTTTAAAATGATAGAACTACCACAAAGTATCTTCCCCTTCCTGATCTTGTAAGCTTTGAAGTAATTAATAAGGAATGGTAAAACTTAATAAAAACAGAGCTTGTTTTTTGTTTGGGTTTTTTTTTTTCAGTAAAATGTTTCCTCCAGGAAAGGTGAGATGGTTAATGAAGCAACAGTAAATGCTGAAGATACAGCTTGGCATGCTTTCCATAGTGGAAGTCATGTGGGGCTCGTAGTAGGCCTTATGCTGGGTTTTTGAGTACAGCTATACTTCACTCACAGACTTGAATGGAAGTTCGGTTTACTTAGGAATTTAATTAATTTTATTTTGAACCACAGGGGAAAAAACCTTTAAAACTTCTTAATATTACCCCTAAACTTATTTTAAAGGTGTCTTTTGATAGGAAAAACTAAGCCATTAATCTGAATGACAATTATTACTGTTCTCAAAACTAAAGCACTTAAAGAGTCTGGGAGTGCTTATGGAAAAGTTTAAAACTATTATACTTCAAATTAAATTTGAAGGTATTGCATATTGAGTTGCCTTTTTTTTTCCCTCCCATCGTTTTTAATTACTAGTACATTTGCATGAAAATAGGATCTTTATTTCTTGAAAGCTCATCTGCTCCTGCTGCTTATTCTTCATTGAAGATGTCACATGCAAAGGGTTAGATCTTCAGGTGAGGTAAAAGCAAGAGCAGATGTGCTTAGAAGAAAGAAAGATTTTTATGCAAATATTATTTTTAATAAAACAGAAAAGAAAAAAATTAAATACATGCTCCGAAAGCAAAATTCCATTATCTCTTCCAAGAGATACAGATGTCCCTCCAAACAAAAGTAATTTTGAACTTTCCAACTGAATATGGAACATGAAAATACAATATGAAACTCTAAACATTCACTAGATCACTGTTTTACCCCTAAGTCAATACTCATGCCCTTACTGTACAACACAGAAGCACAAGGCCCAGGCAGTTAGGTTCATCTAAGCCCTCAAAATGAGATTTTTCCTACACAAAAGTTTCAAAATTTTGATGGTCCTTTCTGAAGCAAATGGCTGATTTCTATCTGAAGAGAAGCATTCGTATATTAAAAATCAACCAGTCAAATGCTTATGCCTGAGTGTGAAGAAACCATGAGTAGCCAAACCTGGATGCACACAAAGTACGAAGTACCTATTGGCTACTCCATGTGCAGGTCCAGTTGAAACACAGCAGTGCAATACTCTGAGAGAGTTTGCACAACCATGTGTCTGTGCTTTCAAGCAGCACTGAAGGTATTTAAAACCACATTTAATATACGACCCCTGCTCCTGTTTCTCAATAATGTAGCTTGATTCCAACTACCAACAAAACTGAGTACATGAAAATAGTAATGAGAGCCTGGGCTGTATTCGAAGTATGAGAAAAGCCATCAAAGATGCACACACCAAAATAAACCTGTTCTGGCTTAAAAGGGCTATTGTGCTCTACCAAATGTTATTGAAGATTAATGGTCTTCAGATAGCTCTGCCTGGTTAGGTAATAAATGCAGCGATTGTCTTTGACAGTCATTGCAACTGCCTGCAGCCTATCTGGGGAGCATCCTGAAGTACATCAAACTCCAGCCACCAGACTGGTGATGACAGTAAATGAGTTGTTATTTATCAGATATTTCAAAACTGTACACAAAAATGTGGCTGTGCTATTCCAAAATCATGTTTTGGAATGACAGAACGGCACTAATAATTTCCATGATGAGATCACCAGTCCGTGTAGGGTAAACTACAGGCAGTGCTGCCTCTCTGCTGAAAGGGGGCACAACTGGATTTGGGAAGGGAAGGCAAGGCAGGGCAGGGCAAGGCAGAGCATAGCAAGGCAAGGCAAGGCAAGGGAATGAGCACTGGGTTTATAACATAAGTCCTACTAAGAAAAATACAGCTCTCTAAAAGCTCCAGAAGTGGTATTTGACCTCATTTCTTTTGGTACAGAAAATGTCACAGAGGCAGAGGCAAGGCCTGGAGGGTATTTTACCTGCAGCCAGGAAAAACTGACAGTGCACTCAGATACTCAGATTCAAATCTGCAATACAAATGAATTGCTACTAATAAAAACAAAGCACAGAGTCCCTTTTACATTGTTTTATCCTGTTTAAAAGACAAACATTTGCACACTGCAAGCCTCAAATGGATAAAAGCTACCACGAGAACTTATAAGCCATCTGCTAGCTTCCTAATGAAGCCAGTAACTATTATTGTTTACAGTTGAACACCAGGGGTCATGTGTATTTGCTGTAATGAAAGAATCAATGCATCACTGCAGATGCTAAAAGAGAACTTTTTTTTTCCAGACGGCTAATTATAAATACAATAAAATAGCAAATTAAAAAAAAATCTGTTCATCTCCATAGAGAAATAGTGCTTGGCACACCAAATACAAAATGCAGTGCTGTTCTGTTTTCTAGTAGTCTCCACTTGACAGATTCGGCTCACAGAAACAGAATCACAAAAAGTTACTCTTTGGTACTTAAACAGCTGATCACCAAGGAACGCTTAGCCCCTAAGTCTCTAATCTTTACAAACCTCTTACATTAATTAATTGTATTGTTTGTCTGAACGTAATGATGAAGTGTGCATTAGCAGATATCTCTCTGTTGCTGTCTCACTCTGTTTCTTTTGTTTGAAGAAGACACCTTGACATATGAAAACTTGGCTCAGTTGAGCTATTAAAAATGTCCTGAAGTTTCTTGGATTTTTTAGAAGTTAGTTAAACAGAAACTGATACATAGCAGTGATACTGTCAATTTCTGGCTTACTCTTTCATCACTCAAACAAAAATAGACTTACAAAACCACACAAAAACTTACTCAGTAATATGTAATTCCTAACATTTAGCAAAACCAAAGAATGAGAAATAAATAGGCCTTTGTACCTGATGGAATTCTTAAATTCACTGAAAACAAGCCATTCATTTTGAAATCTTGTTAATAGTCTTTATTTGCTGGAAAAAAAAAAAAAAAGTATCTTAATTTCTGGACATTTCCTAAGGCCTGTAAGCCAAGAGATCTTACTTGCTTTGCTGAGTCAAAGCACTACAAATGACTCCTCATTGTCCTCTGATACCATCAGGTCCATGGCACAGCCTTCTTGCAGCTCATACTCTGCTTATTCCACCTGCAGCATTCACAGAGGTACATAATCTATCTGGCCAGGGAGAGCTAACACCAGGCAGACCAGAGCAGGTAGTTTGTTTTGTCACATCTGACTGCAGCTGGAATGCATGGAGCAAACCTCTTGTGTGAGCCACTGCACATGTTCCTGAGGTGTGCGCAGACCAGAAACCAGTGGCCTGTGATGCTGGGTAAAGAAAAGATGGAGGGACCTGCTCAGCACCCAAAGCTTTACTTTGCTTTGGCAGACCTGGCTGAACCCCTCCAGAGAAAATCAGTGAAAGAGCCAAGTGACTGGAGTACAGAAGAGGATGAAGAGAAGAATTTAGTTTCAGTTCCTACTCTGACAGTGTTTCCATCTTTGTGGAATTAAGTGAATACGTTCATTTAAATGTCTTAATTCTCTGTTTCATAAAATGTCTGAGATAATACTTTCTTCCCAAAACCATGGTCAAACATCTATGAATATACTTGCTTCCCCAAATTACAGGGGAGTTGCGAGAATTAATTAGTTAATGTTGGCAAAGTGCTTTGAAAGCAGAAAGCAGTCTATAAAGGCTAATTATTAAATCAAAGGTTTATCTGATTTTATTATTAAACCGCTAATAAAATAAGTTACATAGTTGTTGCAGGTTAGAAAAGGCACTTTTACTGTCTAAAAGATAGAAAGGTTTTAATTAGCAAATGTTTTGAAAGCGCTTTGCTGAGGAATAAAATGCTAACTGTTAATAAAGATTTTCCCTAATGAAAATGGCTACAAAATATGAACTCCTGGATGCTACTGTAACTTCCGCATATATTATCTAAAGCTTTGTCCCATGACAACGATATTCTTATTTTAGGCACAACTTTTGTTATATTGATGAAAAAAATCGTGGTTCTGTTCGTCAAATAAATGCTCAGATGCAGCAAGAGATTAAAGGTATCATTCTTAGCCGAGAACAGCAAAACCTAATGTATTGTCAAATTATACATATACACACATACCATTATTTTTCCTATTTAGCTTAAACTTGTACTTTGCTAAGCTTCCAAGCTTCTGCTAATTTACAAGGTTCAGCTCCTCCTGTTATCTATATGTTATCTTAAATCTAAGTGTGCAAACAGATTGGAATCTTTTACACACAGGTAGTTAGAAAGACTGAATTCTGAAAGTGCCTCAAGCCTTCTGAAACACTGTGGATCTTCAGGTTGGCACAGTTTCATCCTGCCAGGAGAAACCTTCTGTTCACCTGTTTGTAACACTTCTTTCCCCTCTGGATTTAATAATACAAACCTAGGTATAATAATACACGTATGTTGATTTATTAATATGAGTATAATAACTAATGTATTAACATAATTGGTTCTGATTAATCCCCTTCCAACAGACATTTTAGACATAAACTTGCTTTTAGAGCCTTCCAGAGTCATATTATTATTATTATTGTTTCAAAATTATCAGATGGTAATCAGTATTTCTCAAGTGCCTAGGTTAGTGGTTTGAAAAGAAGTTTGAAAGCAGATCTTGATATGCTTAATACCTGCTGTAATGTCTACCAGTGGCTGTAGAAAACATGAAACCTTAAGCAATAAGAAAAGTCCTATTAATCTGCTTTACTGAGAGTGGAAAGGCATCCTCTCTACTTAAAACTGGGCTGATGGCAGGAGGATGAGGATGCAATCAGCCAGGCATGCTCAGCGAAGCAATGCAGCCTGGCTGCCAAGGCAGAAGCTGCCCAAGTCCATGGTCCAGGAGAAACAATACCTCAGGCTGTCCCTCGTGCTCCAAGCAGAAAGGAGAGGTTCAGGAGTTGCTCCTACAGAAACCAAAGGGTTTCTGCTGCTTTTGGATGTCACAGACTGGTGGCTGCAAAATGTCCCTCTCAAACACCCCCAGGTGAGGTGAGGTGGTAGTATGTGTTCATTCATTTGAGCCATAAATTGAAATTTAATATGGCAGGAAAATGTCCAGAAAATGATACGCTACAGCAAGGGGTTATGTCCATTCCTGTGCTCTTACTACAGCTCTTCCAGGCAGACGGGAAGAGTACGAAAGGGCAGCAGCAGGAGTGCTAAATCTTTATCACCACATCGATTTGTCAAGCTGCCCCTGAAGGAAAGATGACTGAGGTTTTTTCGAAAGGGGGCAGGGTTCAGGGCTGGGGACTGAAGGGCTGTCTAGGAATAGATGGGAAATGAAAAGTGTTTAGGAGACTTGTTAAAATGTCAAAGGGGTCCTCAACAGAAGAAACTTAAGATTACTGAATTTCTCTAAGCCCAGGGTTTTTTGAGTGTGTCTTCTTGGATTGCAAATTTACCTTATAAAAACATAATTATTGTATCTTCACAAAACAATTCCAGACTAATTAATATAGTCCAAATTATTTTGTAGTTAGTGTAAAATTACACATTGTGAAATAAAGTACCAATGACTTAAAGCAAGAGCAGTAGTGCTGAAGTAAGATCTTGAATGATATTCTTGTTGTTATTATTATAACTATTAGCCTTTATTATTTTTAAGTTGTAGGAAATTGTGTGGCATTTCTGGAGAAAGTTTATGGATTTTAAGATTAATGGATGGTATTAAGATTATACCAAATTGTGACAAAAGATAAATAGTATCTTTTTTATTTTTAATGATACATTGCTTAAATCAAAATGGACTCTGGTAAAATAAAAGTATATACAAATCTTTGTTTGGAAAACCTTGAAATGTATGCCAGCTTTCATAGAATAATTCTGATGGCATAGAACTCAAAAAGACAGATCTACCTTCAGTCCTGTATTTTGACTTTGTGTAGTTTATCTTGTCACATTCTGGTATCACCAGTGGTATTGGTCCATTCACAGATGGTAACAGAATTAGAAATAATGCAGAAAAAAAAGCAGACATGCTCAAGAAATACTTCTGGGGAAAAGGCCCATCAAGTATTAATAAATGGTGCTGATAAAATACTTCCTGCTCTAACAGTAAATAGTGAAAAAACAGGTTTGATGGCACTGAGACAGGCATTAGAGCTTTGGACTATGATAGCCAGAAGTAAACAATATGGGTTTCAATAGGAAAAATATAAAATCATGCATCTGGGAAACAGGTATGCAGGTTATCTGTAGAGGATGGTGGCCTTAGTCCTGGGAATCCCTGTCACAGAAGAAGAGCTTAGGTCACAGTAGCAATCCTTGGTCCCAGTGAGGTGGTGTGGCAGAAGGAGTTAATCCAATCTATGTCCAAAAAAACATAGAAACTACAGTAGAAGTGGATAGATGCCACATATCCCTATATTTGGCACTAGTGTGACTATTGCTGGGGAGTTAGTTCCATTTCTGATATTTCAAACTACAGAAAGAGCTCCTTTAATTGGAGTAGAGTCAGAGAAGAGAAATGAAAGTGATTAAGGGACTGGGAAGTGAGTTTGATAGTGAAAACTTACCAAAGAGGAGATTAAGAAGTTATTTGATTGTATTATGTACATTAGCAAAACAGAAACGGTCATTTCCACTTGTACGAGATGAGATTTAAACACATCTGATAAAATACAAGAGTGAAGAATTCTGACATGGAAATGTTTACCTCTTTTCTATAGCTATGCTCAATTCAACTACGTATAGAGCACTAAAATTAAAATCCAATATTTGAAGAGCATGCAAAAATCACCTGCTTGACTTGCTTCAAATAAAAATTCAACAGTTACTAACACTCAGCTATTTGGGTTTCCTGCAATCATTTGAAGGCAACCCTAAAAATGATTTTTTCTATTTGGTTTGATATTCCATTACCTTTGCTTACTTTAGCAATGTAGTTTTCTTCCTACCTGCTACCTGTTTGCTTTCAAGAAAGTCTGCTCCTGTGACTTGTCCTGGAACAATTTGCTTTTACAGATACACAGATTAAAAATAGGAGTAAGCCTAGCTACACATTGAGACAATCTCCCATCTCAGAAATAATCTGTAACAATCGATGTACATCGTATTCCAGCGTTGGTCAGGAAAAGCAAGGCTTTGCAGAGGTTAAGAAGCCCTGTCATACTCTGGAATTGACACTGTTTGCCCTGTACCCAGCCACATGGCATTTGGAATAGGGGATCATGTTAAGGATTTAAAACATTGGACTAACAGGGCTTCACTCGGTGCTGCAAAAGTATCAACTGTCAGGTAAAGCAGCAGAGAAAACAAAATTTTGGCATGCTCATGACGGGTTGTCTTTCCTCCATCATTGTTTGGCTTTGGGGTTTTTTGCTATTTCTTGGTTTTCTTCTGGGCCTTCAGTTCAGTATTCAACATTGTTTCAAAAATATGACGTGACAAGACATAATTATTCTGTCATGATAATTTGGTATATTTGAACATATCAATCCTCTGTAAATAAAGTGAAGGGCTATGAAAGAGAATTTTAGCTCTGCAGTCTGGTTTAAGGCCTTTGGTTTTACTTTGATTTGGAAATGTCATGGTTCATCGCAAGCTCACCAGAGTGAGTTTAATGGATTAGAATATGTTATTAAAATGAGATTGCTGGAGAAGTGTATTCCACAGATGTGGAATACTGAGAAGGGAGATTAAACAAAATGACTGGTGAAAGGCCTCCGCTGCATTAAAAGGCAGTGTACACTACTTTTTCTTTCTTGCCTTACAGGATAAAGGGCAGGAGTAGCACTACATGTTCACTACAGCAGACAAGTTTTCTCTGTTTTTAGCTTTTCTTCATTTATGTTGATACATCAAAAAAAAAGATCTCTTAAAGATATATACAGAAAAGCATTAATCTTTCATGTGGTGTTACGAACACAAAATGTGCATATCTGTGCTTTAGAGAATTTTTTCAAGTACTTTTTGAGATTTTTTTTCCTGAAACATGATTTCTCTCGAGGATTTAGTTGATTCAAGAAAACCTCTTTTCATAAACAACTCCTTACCTTCTTCTCTGCTGCCCCAGTATATTTCTTTGCCTCCTTTTATCAAAACAAAACAAGAGCTTGTATTAGATTGCTCATGATCTATGAAAAACACCTAAAACTTTAAAAATATGTATTTAGTTGGTCAGATCTTTGCTTTCTCTTAACAGCATCTTGGCACCTGTGACGAGTGATGTTATGTTTAACTTTAGAACAGCTGTTTCCCTGCAACTAGCGTGGAAGGCACACCATTCAAGGGGTGACAACGGCTCTCAACCTCCAGTACCTTCTTCTTCTTCCAGCTCTCACTGGATGGAGCTGCTGGTGTGGCTATTGGTGCTGGTTTGAGTCCACTTAAGGACACGCAGCATACCCACCTCTGCTCAGAGCCCTTCCTGAGCAGAATCCAGGGACAAGCTCTCCTGTTTTGGCTTTGCCTCTATTTTTCTGTCTCACACGTGTGGGATGGTTTGAGTGGCAGCCCCAGTCACTGACTCTAACAGCAGATGCCACTGTTGGCAGTGCAGTCCTTTGCCGGCTGTTCACAGCAACAAGTGTGGAGGTAAGTGACTACAGCCACTGACAAGACTGTTCTGGGGAGCGGAGCCGCGGGATGCTCTGGATAAGGGAGTAGCATGGTTGATAGAAGTACAATAGCATACCTTGGGGAGCACAGCACGGGGACATGACAGCTGCACGGAGTAAGCCAAGTCCACTAGTGTTAGCTGCTTCACTGCAGCTCCGGCCCCGGCAGATCAGAGCTGATGGCTGCAGAGCAAGGGGAGCATCAAAGGGAGCAGGTCTAAGAAGAAAGGGAGCGGGGAGGGGAAGGCAAGCAAAAGAGCAGAAGCCAGCAACCACCATGGAAAAAGATGACACTACCATTCCTGCCCCCACTCCTATGAGTGATGTATCAAAAATTACCGTGAATCTTAGTTTAAATATATGGGGTGAAACGAGATGGAAACTGTAGAACAGCCAATCCTTGTTCTGCTACATTTTGAAGATTCACTACACTTTATTTCCTCAAGTTGAAAGGTCTAATTCTGCAATCTGAAAAAAATCCCAAACTAACTGTTTCTGAGTTCCTGGAGGGGGAAACAGGTTGCCGCATAAGACTACCTTACTTCTTTCACATTTGTTATGTTCTGGAAAAAAGGTATCAATGGTTAAGTAATCAGAGAGTTTCTGAGCTAGTGTTTAAAAAAGCCATTTTTCTTCTTTATATACAAACACATATTAATGCTTAAATAGAAGAACCAAGGTCTTTTGTGAGTGATGATGTCCACGATACCACTGAAGGCTGCAGAGACCACAATCCTGAGGAGGTTTATCTCTTGTTCTGTTGTCTAGCAAGAGTAAAGCAAAAGTAGCACTGATTCTAAACACCCAGCTGCTCGCTGGCAGCGGCACCTCTGGCTTAGAATTCAAGAAGCCAGTGTGCAGTGTAGTAATTTCTTTGTTTTGGCATGTTTGAATTCTGTGGGACGCTTTCTTTTCTTTAAAGATGTGGAGAAATGGGCAAACAGGAATCTCATGAAGTTCAACAAAGAGAAATGCAATGATGTCCTGTACCTGGGGAGGAATAACCTCACGCACCAGTACAAGCTCCAGGCCAACTGGCTGGAAAGCAGCTTTGCAGAAAAAGACCTGGGGGTCCTGGTGGGCAAAAAGCTGATCATGAGCCAGCTCACAGTCCTTGCAGCAAAGGCAGCCAGCAGCATCCTGGATTAGTAGTGTTGCCAAGGTGATCCTTGGTGATCCGAGGTGATCGAGGGAGGTGATTCTTGCCTTCTACTAAGCACTCGTGAGGCCACACCTGGCATGGGGGGTCCAGTTCTGGGCTTCCCTGTACAAGAGACATGGACATGACATACTTGAGAGAGTCCAAGAAAGGGCCACAAGGATGATTAAGGGACTGGAGCACTCCACATATGAAGAAAGGCTGAGAGAGCCAGGACTGTTCAGCCTGGAGAAGAGAAGGCTCAAGGATATCTCATCAATGTGTATGAATACCTGCAAAGAAGGTGCAAAGAAGATGGAGCCAGGCTTTTTTTTCAGTTGTGTACAGTGACAGAGGCAATAGGCACCAAATTAAACAAGGAAGTTCCCTCTGAACATCGGGAAACATGTTTTTCCTATGAGGGTGACCAAGCACTGGAGCAGATTGCCCTAAGAGGTTGTGGAATCTCCATCCTTGGAGATATTAAAAAAATGTCTGAACATGGTCCTGGGCAACCATCTCTAGGTGTCCCTGCTTAACTAGAGGGATTGAACAAGATGATGTCCAGAGGTCCCTTCCAACCTCAACCGTCCTGTGATTCTGTGATTCCTTTGGTATAAGTATGAACTGTATATCCTTCGGCTTTACATTCACACCTTTACAGAACAGTTGATTATCAGCAACAGCTCTGACATTTCATAGTCTGAGTATTATGTTTTAATACTTAAATTTTGCAGACTTTGCCTAGCTTCAAATTATTTTCTTTGAATTATTGTTCAGTGTAATCTTTTTATGCTATTGGAGGTTGTTTCTTTATTGGTGTATTTCATTTATGAACACACAAGTACAGCTAATTACAATTTCTGCTTTTATTGTGTTTCTCCACCAAGAAATTCAAAGGAGAGAGCTGTTAAAACATTATCTTGTATCTCCTATGTGGAGACAAGCATTTCATAACATATGCTTCACCATATGGAATTGATAACTTGTATATACCACATTTTACCTGAGAATGAGATACTGAATAAAAGACATTTTTGTATGAATTATAATATTTTCCTTGTGATAAGAAAGCTTACCCCAAGTATTTCTGAGACTACATATTGAAATAATAAAAATGACACAATGCAGTTCAACAGATTCAGCTCAGGAGCTGAAAGCATCCTATTTTCTAATTCCTATCCTATTTCATTTAACTATTTTTTACTCCATCAAGTCACTTAACACATATTTTTTTTATGTCCTCTGCAAAGTGTACATAATAATACCATGCTGTGTTCTTTAAATTTTTTCGGTCCTCCAAAAAGTGCACTCATTGGGATTCTGGATTTTGAATAACCAGACTAGAGAGAAAATTGCCACAGGGTGATTCATACAATTCAGCAACATCTCTAGCAGTCTAGCAGTACTGAACCATGGTACTGATGCATGTGTCCGGTTTTTGCTACAAATTTGCACAGATTCAGATTTTATTTTTGCAGTGTGATTCTTAGCATCAGTTAGCAATAAGATAGGACTGAGGTTCCTTTGTTGTTGGCCAGGATAGAAATCAAAGTCCTTTGCATTCATGCAAAGAAACTGTACTTTATTGAGGGGAAAGAAGAGATGAAAACTGGGGGAGAGAGAAAATAAGCTTTTTTTTTTTCTTTTTTTTCCATATTATAGTTTGGCAGGTTCATGTCTGTTTTGTTTTTCAAATCAGATTTTTCATTTGTTAGAAGAAAGATTCCCTAAGCCTCTCTATCAGTCAGATGATCATTGTTTTTGTAATGCAGGTGTTAAATAATCTTGTCAATTAGCTCAGTCTACTTAATTCACTGCACTGTATCTCTGAAAGTACATGGATGATACAGAAAAGAAATGTACTTCAGGATGTACTTGCTAATATATTCCTTTTTGTATTTAATCCGTTGCCCCCCTTAGATACAACACAGCAGATGTACATTAAGTCCTTTCTTGTGGCTGTGGTGGGAGCACTTACTCCTTGCGCCAGTCAAGAGGGACTGTTAAAAGCATTAGCTCTGTAAACCTGTGCACTTGTATATTACTTGATGGAGTATCTTAAATACTTGAAGAAATTAATTGCTTTTCTCCACCAAAGCAGCTGTTACTGAGAAACTCCTTCATTCTTCCCTCCCTGCCAATGAGCAGAAATTCTCTATTGCTGGTCTACTTCTCTCTTACATGTAGCCAAAAGAGAAGATCAGGCTCTTGGGAACCTTCTTGGCTGACCAGGCGTGCTTTTGTGGTTCTCCAAAGCCATTAGACAGCAGTGAACAGACATTGCAATTCCATAGGTACAATGAAAGGTAGGAAAGTTAAATTTGTGCGTACAAGTATCAGAAATGTATTTAGAAAAATACAGGAAGACTGTTTCTATGGAGGATGCAACATCAAGACAACATACCAAGACCACATCAAGAAATTCTGTGGGATTATGCCTCAGAGGATAATTTGGATGTCAACAACCCTAGGGTTTTTGGAACGACCAAAATTCTCCACCATCTTTTTTATTTGTCCACAGAAATATCAGCAGTATGAATCAGAGTTAACAGAAGTGTATCCTAAGTTAGTTTAATGAGTGGTTTGGGGTGAGTTTGAGAAGATCTTACCATGAAAACATTACTCACATTTCCATAGTTAGGTTTGAGGCAAAGCTCTTACCATATCATTTCCATTCTATCTACCCTAAACTTTTAATCAAACTACCAATCAGTTAAAACTGTTCTGTGCACTTATTTTTAGATTTATAGGATTTCAATTATGTCTGTAAGGACTCAAAATGTATAATTGCTCATTACTATCTCCTGTGCATGCCTGAAAGCAAAAATAAGACCAAAATTCTGAAAAAAAAAAATAAAAAGGTAGTATATGTTCATTTGAAGTAGAACCTGGTGTGGTCTTTTTCACTGATACTCTGGGAAGCCTTTGTAGGACATCCTATTTTAGCAGCAAGCTGTCCAATTGAGTATCAGTGGAAAGAGTAGGCTTTAGAATAAAGAGAAATGCTGAATAAGCATAAACATTATCAAAGCTGCTCTCTGGCTCCATCGCTTCGGCAGAGCTTTCATAAATTCAAGCAGAAACAACATTATTCAAAGATCTTTGACTCTCAGATGTATACATGCATCAGAAGCTGACAATAGTATAAGTAGCACTCCTCCTCCTTTTGTTCCTTATGCACGTACACTGTTTTTCTTTACAGGACTTGTAAAACCCTTTCTAAAACTAAAAATCTCACAACATAAAGGAGTCCTATTTTTGGTGGGTTTTTTTTTGGAAAACATAGCTGTCAGATAAAATTCAATGTTGTTAAATAAATAAACAAATATTTATAATGCTGAAAATACTGACTATTTTTCAGATTTCTACAGTAGCTAAACCTGAGTGAAGTCACACTTGTTGTCCGTATTTAGACAACAACAAACAATGTGTATGAGTGTCTAAAGAAAACCAACATAACCAATATATATGTTCAAACATTTTTGTCAGATATTTTTAGAAATTAATTCTGTCACCATACTTCATAATTCATTCTGCACTCCAATTCTGTTTGAAAGCAGCAGAGGCTGAACTACGTAGATTTTCAGGGAGACAGCTGTGGCTCTTGATTCAGAGCCATTTGTGGATAGTACAAGTTAGAGTTGTAACAGCTGTAAATTTCTTTAGGGACATCACTCTAGTGGATCATCAAGTTAAAGGAGTCCCTTGTTATGGAAGGACAGGGTACAAACGTGCCTTTTTGATCACCGTCAGTCCCAAGAACAGATTTACTGTGGAAAAGGAAGCAAGCAGAGAGTATCAGGAGATTAACTACACTAGCACAGTCTGGAGTAGGATATGCTTCTTGTTACGTGACGAGGCACAACCGTTTGCCTTTGCAGACTCCCTTTCTGATAACAGTAAGCAGAAAGAACACAGAAGAGTTATGATTCCAATTCCCTTTAATTCAGTCCTTTAACTATCTACTATTTATAACGTGAACATTTCCAGACCAGTTAAACACGCATATGCAAAGCAAAAGAGAGGAACAATTAGCTCCTTTTCATTGAGCATATCTTGTTATTTATCATTCTTTCTGATAAATACTTAAGTCATGCCATAGCTACATTGTTTCCTGCTTTTGGACAACTCCTTCATATGCACCCTTCTGTGTTTTGAATAAAGCATGCCTACATCTTCTGAACTATGCTGTCTTATGCAATTAAGCCAAACAATCTGTGGTATGCTGTCAGCTGACAACATCAGCACAAAATGCTAGGCAGGTTATCAGTTGAGATGTAGGAAGTATCCTTGCAAAGTTACTTTTAGTTAGAATTTACAGCATATTTTAGGCTAAAAAGGATCATTATAAACATCTGTTCTGCCTTCCTATATTAGATATATGAAAAAATATTAAAGGATAGTGGAAGAAATTATTTTCTACTCATCCAAATTGCAAAAGAGCAAAAACTAATTGGATTCTGTTTTGTACAACAATAGCAGTCCTTCAAAAGTTAAATGTTCTCACTGGTAATATTAAAGGTCTAGCACTTATTTACACAAATATTAACTAGTTTTTGTCAGTCTTACTTCAAATATTGTCATTCCTAACTAGTCCTAAATCACCATTCTGGACTGTAGACTCTAACTATAAATACAAACACAATGAAGTACTCAAACAATGGAGAATGGAGGGAGGAAGGGAAAAGCCTAACACCATGCAACAGATTATATTTAAGCGCAAGCACATCTGTACATGCACAGGCAAGCCTAAAGATAGAAATGAGACAATAATGCAATTATCTTAGTATATTTATTTACAAAAATTAAGAACTGCAATCTTGATCTATTTGTGCAAATGCAAATAGTTATGTTTTCTGATAAGAGATTTTACCCTGGTAAAGACGATTATAAATCAGATCCACATCCATATGGATCTCATCTGACCAAAACCCAGAGATCTGGTTCTGACTGCCTTGGTGGTGACACAGAACAGAAACTGGGTATTGCCTCAGATGCCGTAATTAACTTCAAGGGAAGTATTGACATAAATGAGGTTTCAGTTTTGTCTTGGTATTACAAATTTTCTAATCTCATGCTTTCTTTCGTGTGGATTATTTAGAGAGCAGGAGTACAGGAGTGCTGCTGTACAACAGGCCTGCTTTTCACGATGAAAAAGGCTCCATCATTATAAAAGCTCCTTGTGAATGCCAAAGATAAGTAACTGGCAGCTAATTTCAGAAAGAAAAGTATATCCTTCATAGTTTTTTATCGACTTACATAATAAAATGTCCTATTGATAACTCAAACTGAATTTTAAATGAGAAAAGGAAATCCAGTTTATCCTGTCCCACAACTGCCACATGTACTTTCTCACTGTAGGATGTCACCTATAAACAGGTTTATAACATTAGAGTAAAATATTTAAAAGGATACAAATGTAAATGGAGAGTAAAAGTGTTTTTTTACACTGATGGAAAACAAGGCTGGACTTTATAAACCACTCAGCTCATTGAAATTTAATATTCTCAATGAAAATAAATGAGTCTGTCACTTTAATAGGCAATGATCCTGTTGCTTTTCCTAAGTGGCTGAACTCTTACAGATACCCAGAAGTTAAAATAGGCCAGTTTTTCTCCGCTGCTAACCACCAGGGCCTTATTTCACATATATAGTTTCACTGCACATTATCTTAATGTAACAGATGTAAAATAAAATCTTCAAGGTAGTCTGAAGTTCAATATACAGGTATTTTGGGGAGGCATACAAGCCATTTGCAGAGATAGTGTTACAGAATAAAATAAGTAAAATTACAAAAATAATAAAGGCCTTAGTTCTACCAGATTAGCAATTAGCTAAATTAAAATCATATCTTGCTGGTACTTTTTTTTTTTGTTTAGGAGCAGACCCAACAATGAGATTTAGATATCTGTATTAATTACTTTGTTACTACAATGTTTAACTGTCAGCTCTGTGGCCTCCGAAGTGAAATCCAAAAACTTGTTAAGTACTGAACTTGTTCAGTACTTACTAAGTATAAATTGCATTGGAAGAATTCATAGAGTTGAATGCTAAAGATAGCTATAACAGAGTAGATAACCAGATTAAAAACAAAAAAAAAAAGGACAGCTTTGGGTCCCAGACTTCATCTCCCAGGAAAATTTTGTCACTTTGAGCTAGTAACTTTAAGTGGAAAGAAATAAAACATTCTAGGAAACAGGGACTAAAACTTGGGTTACCTAAGTGTATTAGGCACTAAACTAGGGAGTCATGTTCCTCCATAGGTGCTCTACTTCTAGTGCCAAATCTTGGGAATCAGATACACATGCAAATTAATAGAGCTCATTAAATTACCTTCTATCAGCTGAACCATGGTAACCAGCCCGGAGTACTCTTCTCCTGTGGCAAACGTACGATAAATGCACTGTAATTCACACCTGGCTTCTATACTTAATGTGAATTTAGCTGCCTGCTTTTTAGGCCAGAACAGTTCAGAGCACAAATGTGTGCACATATTCTCCACTAGTGCTTCTGTTAAAAAGAAAAAAAAAAAAAAAAAAAGAATAAAGTTTG
>WHYT01017539.1:118209-136582 GCA_009806455.1 Tetrax tetrax
TTGTCAGAGTCCTAAGGAGTGAGCTGCTATGAAAACAAAATCATCCTTTCTTTCTGCCCCCTTTCACTTCTCTTTCCACTGAGGAGAAAAATCTATTTAAAATACACTTGTACATTTGAAACACTTTGTAGTATACTTTTGCTAGAATGTTTCTAGAGTACTTGCTAACTATATAACCAAGAAAGTGCTTGAGGAACATCAGATGTGCAGAAAGGAGGGGACTTTGAGTTTGTGAAATAATTTTCTTTGTGGTGATGTGGAGGGGGAATGTGGTTTCCATTGCTGCTTTTATATTTTGGAGATGGGAAAACACTACAATTTTTATCACGGAATTCTGTAATTTGTGCAAGATTTGTCAAAATTAGAACCTTTATTAGATTTCAGCAGTTAAACATTGTGTGCCCTTTTCTTTTAGAAAAGAAGGGCACTTTTTTTCCTGCTTTTTCACTGGAACTTTTTCTCTGTCCTGTAAACAGCAGAGGCTGTGAGGGCGGAAGATGCTGAGACTGAAGTTACTTGAGCAGGGGGACTTTCATCCTGTCTCTTTCCTGGGCACTACCATAGCTCAGGGTGCTTGATTCCAAGCTTGGTAGAAGGCTTCCAGTCACAGTGGAGACTCAGAGAAATATTGGAGGCGTGTAAGATACTGTGCTGGTGAAGTTAAATGTAGCAAATAAGAGGCAAGCAGGAAAGGGAATAACATGATGGGAGGCATCATCAGAGATTGGAAAATATGTTGTATTGATTTTTTTTTTTTTATGTGAGCAAGCTATGTTGTGACAGATGAGTAGAATAACTTATCTGAAGTGTCTGGTGTCTGAGGCAAATACAGTTCTATGTGAAATTGGTGATTGCAGGACTTCAGCTAAAATAGGAAAAACTTCTGAAATGTTAAAACTTCTAGGGAGGTGGAAGGGAACAAAATTTAGGCAAGAAATAGGAGTATGATTCACCTGTCCTTTGAAGAATAATGATGTTAAATTGAAGTCTTCAAAGCAATGGATCTTAATTCTGTTTTTAAGAGCAAATCTGAACATTGCTGTTTTAAGGTATGACTAGAGCAACTACTTGATAAACCCTTTTTTAGGGTGCTGCTTGCTAAGAATGAATTTAATGGCAAACCATTAGTGAAAGGTTTCTTTTCTCATTCCTTTTCTATTTTCCTTTGCATCTCCCTTGTTTGCTCGGAGCTGAGGAGGGAACGAGGCTTTTACATTTGTGGTGGCCTGGAGCTGTTAAGTTACTGCCTCAACATATACCTTATGAAATTCTAAGCTTACTAAGAAATAGTCACCTCCCTATTTTGGAAAATGAGTAGAGGATCATTTGGTGACACTCCAAGGTGTGTACAAGTTGCAATAATCCTATAGTGAGATAGGACAGGGAATCTTGTTGTATTTTATTTTTTCCCCAGACTATCTCTTTCTGCCTTGTTTTATGCTGTAGTATCGTTAGCTGGTTTTTATTTTCACTCCACATAATTTGTTCCTGTCTCCTTGTCTGCTCAGGAATGTGCATGTTCCCTGTGAAACTGTCTCATATCTCATTCTGGTTTCAGTGACAGGTTGGGAACTGCTTTTGCTTAATTGATGTGTATTTATTCAAAATAAAACCCGCGATGCAAGTACTGAACTCGCAATGAGAGACTAGCTGTGTCTGAACTTCTGACACCTTCATTTGTTTATCCAGTGTAAAGTAGAATTCTAATATTACAGTGCTAATATAGCTGTGATAGCATCAGACAGTGTTAAAATACATAATGATTGTGTGTGTGGGTTTTTTAACCAGTCTGTCATTTGCCCGGGGCTGTGTGGTGTTGATTTTAGTATTAGTGAAAATGACTACAGTAACTCTGAGATAACACTTTTATTCTTTATTTCTCTGGGAGTGATAGGCCTGCACTGTATCTTTCATCTCAGAACACGCAACTTTAACAAGTCGGGAAGTGCTACGGAGTATTTGCTTGTGTGTGCAATGTACCACTGGTTAAAGCCAAGGACTGTGACCTGGTATGTAAAGTGGGGCAAGTGGTCTAGACTGTGGTTTATCCAGACTTATGTCTGTAGTACTTGCCTACTGGAGCTATTTCGATTAAAGCCATCTTGACTTACAAGATAGCATTACTGTAGTTGTCTTGCACAACGTAAGCCTTAATGAGGAGCTGTACACATGAAGGAAAAGAGATCTTTTCTCAAATGGAGGGACCTGAGCTGCAAACAGCTCTGAAGGCATCCTTCAGAACTATCTTACATTTTCAGAGAAAGGGAACTGGCTTTACTTTGAAGTAATGGTTGTGAAAGAAGTTTTCATTTTTACAGGTAAGGGCCAATATATTCATCAAATACGACAAGTTATTTACCACTTTAGAGATCTGTACAGATTACATTAAGAGTTCTTGTTTTCCACCAGTTAAATAATTTGTGTCCAACCCTTTGGTTGAAAGTCTAGGCTTTGAACATGTTATTAAGGTTATTAGAATAAGATAAGAGGATTTCTCAACTTCCACTCACTAATGTTTGTAACATCTAGACACAAGTCAAATTTTGTGAAATAAGTTTTGTTTGGGTTTTCTTGCTACTTTTTTCATTTTAGCCTAAGAAAATGTTATAGGTATTTGAGATTTCACAATTTTTATACCACACAGATGACTAAAAAGTCAGAAGAGTACCCATGGAAGTAATGGAAAAGAGTGAAACTGGACCAACATACAGTAATATTTCCATGATGACACATTTTCAGAAAGGCATGAATAGAAACATTGCTGAGATTCCACAACTGTTATGCTGGGAGATGTGAATTTTTATTACAGCAACCTGCAAGTGGAAAAGGGTTGTAGAGAGGTAATGCAGCCCACTAAGTCTGGACTGTCATGGTTCTGTTTACCTCTCCTGCCACCAAATAGTAAGCTGTGACCCCAGGAGATTATTTGGCTAAAACTGAACACCTTCTTTTAGGATTGTTTTCCAACAGAATCAGCTTGCTGTGTCACTGAATGGATACTAGTGCTGGTGAGAGACAGAAGGTGATTCCAGAGCTGGGAGCAAAAGGGGAGAGCGGTGCTGTAGGAACCCGGATGCAGATCAATTCTGGCTGCCAAGGAACTGTTGTCTTAGGTGTTCATTTCTTTTGTTGGATTTCTCCATTGTTTTCTTGTGCATGTCTTTGTGTTCATGTTTACTTTGCTGTGAACCAGCAGTATAACTGTCAAGACATCTTGATCCTAAGCATGTTTTCTGTCACAGAGAAACCTTTATGATGTTACCAACTTCTTACTGACTTGTAAAATGTTTGTTACTGTGAAGCTCTTGCTGAAGAGAAATTTTGTCATTGCATGGTTGCAGAATTATATCCTGTTTTCCAGGAGTGTGCTATGGTTGACAGTATGGTTATGAATAGCTAATTCCTACTGTGTATGAAGCTAGATTAGAAATTCTTTGACTTTAGTGCATTTTTTCCTAATTATTTATAGAATATGTTTTAGACTCTGATGCAAAGTATCTCACCAGAATGATGGTATAATTCAAGACTTTGAATGTTCTATTGTGTGAAGCAAGCTGGAGTCATTTGACTTAACGTAACTGAGGGTGTTATCTGCATGGACAAATTGACTTGCCCTTCATTTGGAAGGAGCAGCTAGGGGCCGAAAAGGGGAGTGGTACAGTAGTTACGGTTTCTGCTTTGTGTTGCTTGAGTATTTTGTAGGATTTTGCTTTGTGGATGTAGGGTTTGGCTCTTTATAAATAGTGCATTTTGAGTGTTGCTGAATACTATTGCTCTTCCCAGTGACTTTTTCTGTGCAAAACCATTAGTGATGGTGAAGTTCCTACCTCATGAAGTAAATCTCTGGCTCTTATTTTTAAAAGGTGATGAAAGGGCTTTTGCGGGGAGACATTGCTTCCCCCCACCCCCTTTAGGTGTACTTTTTAAAGGCTAATTTGCTTTTGGAATTCAGTTGGTTAGGACTCTGAGCTAGAGGCAGTCTGTCAGTGGTTTGAATGTATTCTGTCAACTGTAACAATCATATACATCTCGTAGAACAAGATCAGATGCTATCCTTTGATCTTGGATACTGTTTGTACTTGAAAAAAGGCAACTTCATCTCATCAACCCTGAGTGCATATTGTATTCAAAGTAGTTGTTTGAGTATGTAAAGATGTATTGTCTTGGGACAGCAAACTCAAATTTCTACATGCTCTTGCTGCATGCTATACAATACTGTACGTTGGACTTGCTTTGGTATATCTCTGCTATTTTTCTCAATTCATTAAATCAGACTTTATTTGAAAAACAAAAACAACTGGGATGCCTTCCATAATATGCTGTTTGTTCTGATAATCAGGCTTTTAGTATCTAGAAATGCCTATTTATTTATTTATTTATTTATTTTTACGTTCATCATAGAGGAAAAAATCTAGAAGAATCAGTTTTTGCTAAATCCTGCTAGAATACTCTACTTTAGCAACTTTCAACTTTTATTAGCAACTTTCTTATGTTGTTAATGAAGGAACAGTACTTTAGAATCATAGAATGCTTAGAGTTGGAAGGGACCTTCAAAGGTCATCCAGTCCAACCCCCTGCAAGAAGCAGGGACATCCCTGACTAGATCAGGTTGCTCAGAGCCCCATCCAGCCTGGCCTTGAACGTTTCCAGGGATGGGGCATCTACCACCTCTCTGGGCAACCTGTTCCAGTGCTCTACAACTCTCATTGTAAAAATTTTTTTTCTAATATCTAATCTAAACCTCCCTCCTTCTAATTTAAACCCATTACCCCTCGTCCTATCACAACAGGCCCTACAGAACAGCCTCTCCCCATCTTTCCTGTAGGCCCCCTTGAGGTACTGGAAGGCCGCTATCAGGTCTCCCCGGAGCCTCCTCTTCTCCAGGCTGAACAGCCCCAACTCTCTTTACATGTCTATTGTTTCTTTTTAAAGTACTTTTAAGTGCTAAGATTTAGTCTTCTCCAGATAAGCATATCTTACAGCCTGTAGATCAGACCTGTGAAGAATTGTTACTCTGATTAAATGCCTTGTCCTTCACTCCTAAGAGCTTACCTCCCTCATAGAGCTGTGAGTGTCTGACAAAGATGCGGATATTTTTAATCATGTGGCAGATGAACTTTTGATTTGCTACAGATTGTGTACAAGCACGTCATACCATATGGCAGTAAGTGTGCCCAACACACGATGAATGGCACCTGCCTTTTAACTATGTGGCAGGCGTATGTCGTAGTAGCATCTTGTCAAGTCACAGTTTGACCAAGCGCAGGTGTCCCCTGTCATATAGCTGCATGGCAGTGTTTTTATTGGGATCACAATGTGGCAGAACAATTCTGGTTGCTTCTGTCTGTCACTCTGTGACACTTCTGGTCATTGGAAGACAGGGTGATTTATGTGGTTCTCTAATACTTCCAGAAGAGGAGGTATGGCCTACTTCAGCTGAAAAAATGGGCATTGTAACCTCACTCACTGCCTGTGGTGGATCACAGAGAATTGTCAGAGAAAGACATTTATTTGTTCTTAATGAGGAAACAATGGGGTGGATTTTTTCCTTTGTTTAATACTATCAGTTGTTAAACTGTAGTCTACTAGTGTCTCCTGGCCTGCTGATGTGACCAAGAAAGAATACTCTTATTGAAAGCCCAGTCCTTTAATTCGTAATTCAGATTTCCTTGATTACACTAAAAATGTTTATGTAGACTTAGAACTTTCAACCTCTTCACTGGTGTTAACAAAATATCTCTATGAAAACTCTTGATTTCTGTTAGGAATAATCCTGTGCAAAATTTCAGTTGCTTAATAAGCAGTTACCGTGCATCAGAGAAAGAGATGTGATTCAGATTTATGAACTAGATTTTTTTTAAATGCTGTTATTTAGCAAATGATTAGAGCCTCATCCATTCATGTTCATGAGCCATTCTGGCTGTGTGGGACCTCTAGCTGAGTGCTGCTGTCCTTGTTGTAGCTTGGCAGATGCAGAGCCTGACCAGAGGGTGCTGGTTTTGACTTTCATTCCACAAAGATCCAGCAGAGACCGGTTGTCGTGGAGAAGGATCTATAGCGCAGTGACTGGGAGCTGAGCTAGAAAGGCGATGTTTGAATGTTTTTCTTCCTTTTGAGAGGGCAATGAGGAAAGTGGGACATGTAATGGACTCTGTTTCTGTGAAATAGTCTGTGATTACTATTGCTTATAAAGCTCCTTTGATCTATATTTAGTCTTTTGTGATTTTGTCCAAGATGCATATCATACAAAACTTCCTCATGAGCTAAGTGACATTTCTGTAAGTCATCCATCACTCAAGTGTACTTGCACTTCTCTTGTCAAATATGTGTTGTTAATTGGCGTTTGGTTTCAATTTTAAAACATTTTGGCTGTGTTGAGTTACCTCAAGTTGGGTATTCACAGTGTATCTTTGTAGACATCTTTTCTTGGTACAGCACTGAATAATGTAATTCAATTTTTAAATTATTTTTAAAAAAATATGGCAAAGATCCCACAAGAAATTAATGAGCCTTCGGAAGTTTAAAAACTTAGTAGCTTATTTTCTTTAGGAAGTGATGTCTAGGTAGAAAGATACTAACACACTACTTCTGTTCCTAATTTGTTGTTAAAACTTTGCCAGAAGTTAGGTCATGGTTCTTGCCTTAAGGACTATATGGGACTTAATTATGCTTTTTGTATACTCTTGGGGTTGTATTACCAGGTGTACCTAAGCCCACTGTCCATCCAAATTTGACTTCCATATTCCCAAAACCTATACAATGTGTACTCAGTGTATTCACATATTACCAAGAAGAAAAATCAAGTCCTTTTCAGCTCATTCTGTAAGTGCTGTCTTAACACTTTATGCCATCTTGTACATCAGTTTGATAAATTTTCAAGTATGACCTTGCAAATGTTATGTGTGATTGTATTTTTTTTTGCGTTGATTTTAATCACATTTGCAGTAATGGACAGTTTTATTGTCTGCAGGATTCGACCTAAATGGTATTTTGTTTTTTTTGTTGCTTGAGACTTTCAGTGTGAAGACTTGCACTTAATCCTCCTTTTTAGTTTGGACTGAGTTGTACAGTGGTGAACAATTCCTGTTTGGAGTGCTATGGATTTACAAAATAAGCTATGATGCGAGTTTAAGGCACAAAACTATTCCATACTAAATTTCAGAGTGAACAGTGACAAACTGCTAAAACTGGAACTGGAAAGTCCATAAAGTTGGAGTGAAATAGAGAAAACAGGATACTGCTCAGATGATGTGAACTCTTGAGGGTCTGACTTGAATTTTAGCCTTCTGAAGTAAATAGGTGTTCCCTTTATTTTACTGGATTGGAATGTAGATCTGTAGAGAAGCTGCAGAAATCAAGGTATTTTCTTCTATGTTTCCATATATTTAGGGTTCCTGGACAGTAGGAGTTTTGCTAAAGTTTTTAGCATTTCCCACATTCTTTTGAGTTGCCAGCTCTGTTTTGCACAGAAGTGGCAGGCTGAGGTCGTGCTTTAGTGGTTACAGCATGAAGAAGGATGATTTGGAATGGAAGTATTAAATATTTAAAATGTATTTTGCTGAAACATTGAGTAGTAAATGATTGTATGTAAGAGTAAAGGAGCAAGGAGTAAAGACCTCTTTTGTCATGTTGTGAGTATTGCAGTGTTTGAAATAAACAGTTAACACATTTACGATCTTTCTGATGAACAGTAGAACACTATGGATATGAATAATCATCTGAGACCTCTACAGGACATTCCTGACATAGTGTTCAAATGACTAGAGAAATTATGGGATGCAGCAAAGCACACAAACACTGTAAGCCTTTTAGTCAGGCTAGTGAGGTCAGTGGTTTATTACTGCAGTAAGTAAGGCTTAATACACAGGAACTTACACAGTAAACAGATGATTTGTTCAAGTTTCTTCATGTTTTTTTTTTTTTTTTTCTGTTATTTTTAATCCCTAGGCTGTCTTTTGATATCTACTCTTTGAGAGAAAGACTTTAGTGAACTAAAGTTTGAGGTTTGCTAAGGAGTTGTTAATTGGTTACACTGCCACGTTAGCTAAATTAAGGATACTGTGGTCTAGAAGGTGAATTGCTTATAGCAAAACGAATTATTATGGTGACATGGATTAGGCTTTTTGTTTCGTGCTTATGTTCTTATTTGCTTGTCTGGTGATTGTTCTGCCTTGCTTGCTAGCATGGCTTACAATGATCAAAATGGGCGATGGACGTTTGTGCTGTGGCAGGTTGCGCTTCCTGATTTACATTCAGGACCTGGCTTGCCTGTTTTCTCAGAGTACATGAAAGCGATCAAACTTTATTTTTCCAGGCAAGGTTTTTGCAAGAAAATAAGTTTTCAGCACAAATGTAGATTTGATAAAGGTGGGTTGTTTTTTTTTTTTTGTTAAAAATCTTGATATTTCACATCCTTTTTTTTTGTCAGTCGGGTTTTGCTGAAAAGTTGTAAGGTATCTTCTTTTTGGTCATAGTTGTGGTGCCTGATTTGGCTAGTATTTTAAAAATGTATGAGTAGTCTTTAAAAAAAATGAAAAAAAAAAAAAAAAAGAAAAACAAAGTAGCGTTCCCATAATCAAGACTTCATTTTTAATTTTATTCTCAATTCAGCACGTGTACTGGATAGTTGAGCAGCTTCAGCCAGCTCTCAAAGTTCTACTAAAGCACTTTCACTGCAGGTGTCTGGTGTTGAGGGGTGACAGTACTTATCAGAGGACCCTCCTTGTGGCAGTACTGTCATTGCTTATTGAGCTAGTAGGTTTCTAACAGATCTTTTGGTAATAAGATCTCATAAATAGCTGTTTTGTAATACTTTATTTGAAAAGGTTTTTTAAATGACCAGTAGCTGTGGTTAGAGTTATTCCATTGCAAAATGTTTATAAATGTCTTTCTTGGGCCCTCTTCTTCCACCTTTCATGTCATGTGAATACTCTGGTGTCTAGCAAAAGTTGAACTAGCTGTTTTTATACTCTTGGTAAGAGAATTAGAGAACAGAGATTTTATACTAATCTTTTCTACAGTTTCTCCTTCCTCCAGTGGCTCCTAATGTCAGGCTTCCTGCTGCTGTGGACAAACTCATCAAGGTCCAAGCTTGGCAATTTAGGGACAGGTTTTTTAATCTGTGGTTTTAAAGCCTTAGGATCTGCTGTACAAATATCCTAAGTATATGCTGGGTAATGGAAATCTGATATTAAATTGGAGGAGAGGAGAGTGGGCAGAGAATCTGTATGATAATTCGTCTGTTTTAGGTTTTTTTTAATAAAAAGAAACAAACCCAGAATCTTATAAAATCCATATTTACTGTTCTGTTTTAGAGAAACAAATTAGTGCATAACTGTTATTTCAATTCTGCCTGTCTGGTTAAGATATATTTGATTTTCACGTGAAAACATCTTTAAGTTTCTTTCAGAGAATAAAATTGTTCATGATACGATGACTGGGTCAGTATTCAGCTGATGCTCGTCAGTTTGTGTGGTCTGATGCTCAGATCAATCGATGAAAGCGAGAAATGAGACTAGCAAACACTGAAGTTTTGATATTGTGAAGGATATTTTGTGCTAGTAAATGCTGAAGATATTTCCCTTTCCACCTTTTGGTTCTGTTTGACACCTCTGTTCAGTTGTACTACACAGCTGTTCGTGCAACTTTGCTGTGAACGAGAGTAGAAAGGTTTAAAAGCAGCAAGAGTAAAGATGAAAAAAATATCCCATTAAAGGTCATATCACAACAAAAGCTTGTAGTACTAATGCATCAGTGAAAAGTGAATTTACCTCCTTTTCTTTTTCATTTTGAAAAGATAGATAATTTCCTTAAACTAGCTTTGGTACTGAAAACTTCATCTTGTGAAAACACAATATCTGGATGGCGTGGAGACTAAGGATCAATTAGGTACAGAATGTGTACTGAGTGAATACCGACTTTGGTTGTCCATACAGATGTTGAAGTATGTGAATGTAACTGCTGGCAACTAATGAAAATTAATTTTTTTTTAATAGAAACCGAAGTATTTTAACAATTGAGATAGAATTTATACTGTTCATTCTGTTGAAACTGATGGGACAATATATAATCTGTATCCCAGAAGAGCTTTAACAATAATTGCAAATGGAATTGCAATGATTTACTGAATCAAAAAAAAAATTGGCGGTGTAGACCAAGATTTGTGGTCAACACTAGAACAGAGCAACTTGGTTTGGTTTCATAGTTGTGCTGCATTGGACAGAATGTTGGACCAAATGACCTCCAGAGGTTTCTTCCCGCATATGTTATTCTGTGATTACCTTTTTTTCTAAAAGGAAAAAATGTTTTCTGGGGAAGACTGGCCTGCTATTAGTGAAAGCAAATATTTCAGAATTTTGTAACCAGCTTTTCCTTCATTATTTCCTGGACATAAGTGGGTAAATATGACTTAGACCATCAAATTATCTAAACATCATATTTTGGAAAAAGACTAGTTAGAGAAGCAATGAGTTCATGTGATCTCTTTAAATTTAAGAAAAATACTACCTTACATTGACATTAAGTCTTTAATCCCAGACACCCGTGCCTATAATGGAAAACTTAAATGGTAATGAAGTAGGTGCGGGACAAGGAGACTAAAATGTGCTGTATTGGAATGGGAATTATGGGGGTAGTAGGAAGTTATTGGTGGTGTTGCCGTATAATGACAGTAACTCAAGCACCGTCCATTTTAGTAGTGTCTATAAAATGATCTAAAGCTTCATTTTGCTCTAGCTATCAGTCCTGCATGCAAAAAGACAGAAATTTTAAATTTATTTCTCATTTTGAAGACCAGCTTCGCCCTGTGTGGTATTGATATAGATCTCCAATACCCAGAAGTTAGCATGTACTTCTGATAACTTGAATTTTAGAATTTGATGAGGAAAATTTTCATTACATGTAGTGATTGGTTTATTAAAGATACCTGTGTGTGGGTTATGTTTTTTGTAGTGTAATTTTAAAGTTACTGCTTCTAAATGCACTAGAAACATCTAGTTATGATTTTTTTTTTTTCCTTTTCCTTCAAATGTGACTTTGGAAGAGATAATGTTTTAAAGTTTGCTCCAGAAGGCACTTTCAGAGGTGGATGATTGAAAACAACTCTCCTCAGTGGCACCTTGCTATACTTCATAGATCATAACGGCTTTTATTCACCACTGTGATTTTTTTTTTTTTAAATTGCTACCTGTGGATGAATACTTGAAATAATTGGCCTGCTGGCTGCATATTTGGTTTGATTTGGGGCTATCTTGAAGTTGCTTTTAAATTACATGGGGTTCTTGGTGATCCTAGCATTTTCTAATCTTCTTTGTACTGCATGATTTGTTTTATTTCTTAGATTCTTACAATTTCAGGAAGAACAGTAATTCTATCTTTAATTTTTTTTTCTTGTTTAAAAAAGTGTGTCACTTCAAGCTAAGATATACAGAGATGCTTCTTTTAAAAATGTAAAGATGCTGTTTATTTTGCATTATTCTTCAGCTGGAAGATGTAAATTACATAATGAATAATTATTATACTAATAGTTGGTGATGGACTGAAAACTGTTTGATTTAAGAGATGCATTCGTCACAGGGAAAGCTCAAAGTGACATCTGTAACAGTGGTGTACAAAAGCAATACTGCTTTAATACTTTACTGAAAATATCAATATGGCAATAGTGTGCTACATATTTTTCCACAGGTGGACGTTTCATTTGACTGTCACTAACAAGACAGGCAGAAGAAAAGAGAGAAAATGAACGTCATAAGACAAAGTGACAGTTGGAGTTGGTTGGAATACTTGAATAAACAGCTTTTTTTTTTTCTCAGAAGTTGCACTGTTGATAAGTCTGTATAAAATGTTCCATTCTTCTGTTTTGGTGACTTTTTTTGGTCAGAGGCCCTTTTGGGAGTGTAAAAGACTGGGCAGATTTTATTACTTGTTAGTCAGGGTACTGATCTGGAATGTGAAATAATCAGTTTCCAGTCCCTTTCCTGGCTCAGAATGACTTGGTGCTATTGAAAAGTGATCTTCCCAGAATGAATGAAATGGAAGAGGTAGCTGAACATCCCAAGCCTGTTTTGTGAACTGCTGTAACCCAAGGCCACAGGAAAATCTTGGTTTCAGTTTTGAAAATGTAACATTTTTAAAATTTTCTGGAGAAAAAAAAAGCTGACAAATGAACAAAAAGCAACAATGCTGTAGAAATTCCTGTGAAACAAAATTGTCCTCTAGATAGCATTGAGAGGTGTGCCTATCACTAGAAATATTTAACCAAAGACTATCTGTAATCTCCACAAATTCTTTTCAGATTTTTATCAACAGCAGTTCCCAGCTTCAGTTGCCATGTCCTGTGTGCCCTCTGTTCCTGGCATTTGATCTTTTTTCGTTCAGAAAATAGCTCTAGTGAATAAGCAGAAGATAGCAGTGTGATGGAAAGGGCAGATCTTAGCCTGTTGAAATATATAGCTCCATCTATATGAATAGTATGGAATAAATAAAAGGTAGGTAAGAGTGATGGCAGCAGGAGAATGCAACATTTCTCAGTGCCCTGAGGTCCACAATACATTTTAGCTTGTTGGCAGCTTAACAACACAACTAGGATTGTTAGCAACTGGCAGAAGCAGCATGATTTGCTCTGTACAGTTCATGTTAGTTCTGCCTATTGGGCCGCAAGCACATGCTTAGGCCAACCTTCCTTTGCAGATCCCCTAAAACTCAGTTCAGGAGACTCTAGCTATGTTTTGGGCTACCTTTGCCCTTGGAAATTGCTTTCCCCCTTCTCCTTCCCCCCCCCGCCCAAGGCGTATAGCAGCTGGAGGAAGCAAACCAGAAGAAAAAAAAGACGTGAAGGTCAGGGTTGGAGTATTTCAGTCCTTGAGCTGTCTCAGTGGGGAGTTTCCAGGCCACAGACATCTCCTGTACTTCAGCTGAGGGATTTCTCTGACCCTTCTCTACCTCGTTCTGCTCCTAGTGATTGCAAATCATGCTCTGCAGGCTATACTCTGTCCCACTTTGCTCTACCGACAAACAGACTTAACAGTCTTTCTGCCTAATATGAGTGTCCCAGGAGCAGGATTCCACATGGATCACTTTTGGCTGAGTCCCTCGTGTCTGAAGCAGTTATCCATGCTGCAGCACGTTCTCAGTTAAAGCACATGCACAAGTATTTGGGTCACCCGTGAAGGACTTTGGTTATAGCTTAAGGGTAGTGAGTGTCGGTACAGTAAAGGTCCTTTGGACGTCAGTTAAGCTTCCGAGTCAGGTTTGTGAACGGAAGAGCTTTTGCCTTCCTGAAGCCCAGTGAAAGGATCAAAAAATGCCCTAGCCTGTTGAATTTTTTTATTTTTTTTTTTTCCAGCTGGCACAGGGGATTGCCATGCTTCACCAGCCAGACTAATTCTTTGGCTGCCAGCGAGGGTCACCAAGCACTGCTGCTTCCTTGCGTATCTCTCTTTAGAGAGGACAACAGGAAGAACAATCCAGGCATGGAAAAACAGGAAGACAACACTTAGTTACTTTGCAAACTCTATCTGTCCCTGTTGCACAAGCCAATGCAGTTCTTTTGCAAGCTCTGGTCAAATGAAGCCAGATGTCATTATCAAAAACTAAATGTGACAATGTTTGTTTTGGGGACTGTTTTTTCTTTTTGTGATTATTAGGATTTGAAATAAAAGATGTCTGCCTCTATGATTAGATTCTTGAAGGCAGGAATGACTTCTAGACAGAATGTCTTGTATATGTTGATGTAGAAATGCTAATAATGGTTGAAATACTGTCTCGTTAAGAAATAGGCCGTACTGTTGCTCCACCGATAGCCAGAGACTGCTCTGGTACCATTTGGGTGGATGTCTTTAGTTCTTTAAAGTGATATTGCTGTTTATGTAAACCATACCAGAGACCTTGCTACAATCTGTTTATTGTAACTACAAGAAATACAGTGATTTAACACAGAGAAAGTGGTAAGGTGAAGGAGGGAAAATGTGATGGGCAAAATTAAATGCTTTTTCTATCTTTGGCACGAAGCAGTGAAGTCAACGAAAATGACAGAACTTTGACCATTTCACTTGGACTTCCAATAAAGAGCAGAGTTTTTCCACTGGTCCATGTAAAAATTGATGAAACACAGCAGTTGGGTTGAGAGAGGATAAAATTACCATATACTGAAAAAGTCAGTGGAGAGCTATGCAGATCACCTTTAGGAAGGAATGCAAGTGCTTTATTTTATTACAAACCCTACCTTTCTTCCTTACTGTTCTTGTCTAGAAAAGTTCAGTTCTTCATAGCATGGCACAAAAAGAGATACTTGGTATACCAACAACTGAAAGCATGAAATTATCAGCCGACAAGTGTGTTAAAAATGCTTAGAACTAAATGTGGAAGAATGGATTTTTCATTAAACAAGCACGCAGAGCTGATGATTCCTATTAACTTCTACCATTTCAAAGACTTGACAGAAGATCAAATATCTCTTTTTATGGCTGATTTAAATCAATCATTGTTCTGTCCAGCAAAATTCCAAGCCCACATTTGAAAGCTCTTTTGAGAATTATCTTTCCCCCACCCTAAGTTATATCTGCCAGATCAGGAAATTCCAGCTTCTTCTCTTAAATTTACTATGGAATCCCCAGAGTCTGAAACACAGAAAACAGATTTTTTTGCTGGACTGTGAATAATCACGATCCTCTTTCTTCCCTAACCTTTTCACATACTTTCTAAAACAGAACTTTAGCCATGCTGAGTGCCTGCAGATAAGCTAAAAAAGAGTTGTCTGGGCTGTCCTGGGCATGGAAATGCGTCCTCTTGTTAGGTCAGACTCCGTGCTTGTACACATTCTGACTCGATGTTAATTTTCCTTGTATTTGTTTTCATTGCTTTACTTGATACACTGTAGAGCACTGAAATGCATGCAGGCACCTAATGGCATTTTTAACAAATTAAGTTTCACTCCTATTTAATTACAGTGTGCCTACTTTTAAGCTTTCCAGTAATTCTGAACATGGCTTATATGACTGATGTTTATAATATGAGAGTCAGAAGCCTAACCTCCGAGTACATACATTTTGTTTTAAAAGCTTGAATGATACATGAAGTAATTTCCCAAAGGAACCTAAGGATATCATGTGGAATTGGAGGAAAAATAGTATCTCAAAGTATTAATATTTATGTTAAAGATTTTTCACAAAAGCAACTGATGTAGTCTGATTTATGAGAGATAGTAAGAGACTTCCATTGAGAAGTTTAAAGCGATTACATAAGTAATTGGATAGTAGAGATTTGTATCTGGACTATCTCTTAAGAGCAATCTTCTCTATTCAATTTAAAAGAATAATAAATGGCAAATGGAGATGTAATGCTTATCTTGGCAAGGGGTGACTGCATATTTCCACTGTTTGAACTAATGTTGAGGTTTTTCATTACTCACATGGTATAAAAACTTTACATCTAACAAAATACTTAGTGAATTTTATGAAGTAATCATTTAAAAATACTGTGTCTAAGAAATTCCAGAAGTCTGTGAAATTGCAGCTTTCTAGTCAGCTGAATTTATTGAAACATTGCTTTTATAGCAACTTGTCTCTTCCAGTACAAAAGATATATACAGCATGGGAGATTACTGTTTAATCAATTGTTTGTGCTTAGGTGTTGTTTTTCTATGAAAGTGTCTCTGCTCAGTGTTTGAGACAGTATTGTAGTTTTCAGTGTCATTAGCAATTATTTTTAAACTCTCTCCTTAGTAGACTCTCATTACGGAACTAATTCTGGCTAAAAAAAAAAATCCAAATGGCAAAAGTAAAGCCTCTCACAGAAGGACAAAATATAAGATTTTGTTTTGGCAAGCATGACAAAAGTCAGGTAACTAAAGTATTAATCATGTCACATACAATATTGCTTCTCTCCTTGTTGAAGGCGATGGCAGGGCTGCCTTTGACTTTGGTGTAGAAGGAGGCTGCACATGAAGTTTCCTTGGCTGCTTCTGTGAAGTTGTGTAGCCTTCACAGTACCGGGCACTTCACTGATTTACATTGTTCTACTTTGAAATTCAAGTAGCTGGGAGATCAAGGTACTGCAATAAGTAGACATTTTCTTAATTGCCCAAGCATTTCCATTTCATAATACAACAGTAATTAAATGCTGTTCTCTATAATTTCTTCCCTTTTCTCAGAAGTAGGGCTATGCAACCAGTTAAAATTCATTGTTAGTCCAAAACACTATGAACCTACTAAAAACAGCCTCCTACCTTTCACCACCTGAAAACTGCACGAGGTAGTTAAGCATCTCTCCAATTTTGTGTGCTTAGTCTTACTTGTATGTTTTAATAGCTGAATTTTAAGAAGTAGTAGTAGTAATCGTGTATATTCAGTACTGCCTACAATCTCCATCAAGAACCAGGGTTTCGGTGTCTGTTAGGAACTCTGATGTTTCATGACTAGTTCATACCAATCTGAATTGGGATTGCAAGTTGTTCCACTATCTCACTTGCACTGGCATTTGTACCAGTAGTGAACTGGTTAGGCAGCTAAACTGATTAAAAAAAAAAAAAAGAAAAAAATCATTCTCTCCTACTAGTTTATTTCTTTGAACTGGCTTACTATGGAGTCAGATGAGTGCCAGCACGAGTAAAAGAGAAGGGGCATGAGCATGTAGTAGGGAGGAAGGGCAGAACTGTGAGAGCCAGATTAGAGCCACATAAATTGTTACAGAACCTCAGTATTTGGTGTGGTATAGGCAAATAACAAAGAGGATTTTTCTATGGTCAAGATACACAATGATGGAGTTCTAAGCTCCAAGAAACAAAGGCCGGAGTGAGTACATATATGTGTATATGTGTGCCTGTGGTTTGGAAGTGTGGTGATAGCAAATATTTTAAAATTATATGCAAAAAGCATGGCCAGCTGTGAGGTCAGAGTTACTCCAGTACAGCTTCTGAGGTTAACTTGTCCCACTGTATGCTTGTCCTCATGGTGAATTTTTTTCCTTATATCCAGTCTGAACTTGTTGTTTCAACTTATGCCTGTTTTCTCATTCGCCCACCATGCCCACCCCTGCAAAGAGCCTGATGCAGTCATCTTGAAAACTTCCTTGTAGACAGGCAGGCTGCTGTTCCATCCCTCTGAAGCTGCCTCTTCTCCTAGCTGAACAAACCCCAGTCCCTCAGCCTCTCCTCACAGGGCAAGTGCTCCACTCCCAACCATCCTGGAGGCCTTCCCCTGGACTTGCTCCAGTTTGTTGATATTTTTCTTGCCTTAAGAGACCGGAACTGGATGCAGTATTTAAGATGCAGTCTAATGAGTGCAGAGTAGAGGGGATAATAACTTCCCTTGATCCACTGGCCACACTCTTGCTGATACAGGAGGCTGCTGGCCCTCTCTGCAGCCAGGGCACTGGATCACTGCCAGCTCACTGCCCACCCGGACCCCGGCGCTGCTCCACAGATGATCAGTCCCAGCCTGTATCTCTGTAAGGAGGCGTTTGCTTTCTGGATGCAAGACTTTGCATTTGTTGTTGCTGAATCTCCGAAGGTTCCTGTTGGCCCATTCCTGAAGCCTAAGTCCTTCAGAATGGTGGTCATGTCCTTGATAGTATTGATTGTTCTCCCTCAGTTTGGTGTCATCTGCAAATCTGATGAGAGTGCACTCCGATGCCTCCTCCAAATCATTGATACAGATGTTAAACAGCACAGATCCTTCCAATAATCCACTTCTTACTGGCTTCCAGGTAGAATACAAGTGGTTGGTCACTAGCCCAAGGGAAGGCAAGCCTGGACTGCAGGCTGCTGTTACAAGACCAGGACAGCTGAGGAGAATTGGTGCCATGTTTTTAGTCAAAAGCGGAGCCTAGTTTTGACTTCTTTCTTTCAACTCAAGATGGAACCTGTTGTTGTGAGCTTTGTGGGAGCTGTACTGCTGAAGTAACTTGTTAATCTCTTGAGTAGGTTAGCTTTCCATTTTTACTAAAATTAAATATTGACCATATATTATTTGCCATAACTGGGATTAATGTAGATCTAAGAAATGTCAACTTTAAGTAATACTTTTTAAAAAAATATATCCTTTCTGACTAACTCAACAGAGGCCAAAAAAAAAAGGAAAAAAAAATCTAGTGACTTATTATAAAATGTTAAATAACTATATGTTTATTAAATAAGAATACGTTAAAGGGATATCTTTGTTTATAAGTTGCAGTAACTCTGTAATGTTCTTTGTAGTGAGGCAGTTTTAAGAATTCTTTCTAACAAGGGTCCAGTTTGAAATATGTGCACAAGACCAAAGTCTTTTTTCCTTCTTTTTTCCTTCCACTGGGAAGCATTCTCTTCACTTTTATTATTGTAAATTAAGCCTTAGGATTTGTCTGTTATGTGTTCCTCTCTGTTGTCAAAAAAAAAAAAAAA
>WHYT01017539.1:136602-201769 GCA_009806455.1 Tetrax tetrax
TTTTTTTTCTTTAATCATTAATTTAAAGGTCAGCAGCTTCTACGTAGTTAAAGTGATTTCTTTACATTTACTTTAAGACAAGGTAACTATATCTGACATGGTTTCTGTCTTTGGAATTCCAATTTCTAGTTATAACAGCCTCGGAAAGGAAGGAGTGGCAGATTTAATTCACCTCTCTGCATGTGCTAGAAGAAGAGCGAATTTAGAATAGAACTCCAATAGGGAAACAGTTGCATCTGGAATATCATGTCTACTGTCATTGCAGATCTATTATTTTTATTTTTTGTCAGTTCTGGTTTTGAATGGAATTACAGTTGACTTCCACAAAATGTTGTGGCAGTGAGGTCCAGATGTGATTGCGTTGTACAGAACTTCGTTGTGAGCCTGCTCTTCTGCACTTTCTGCCCGTGCCTCCTTGTAGTGTGAGACATAGAGAATAAATGCTGCCTGTTCCTTTCTTTGTATATAATATTTCTGCTCTGTAAGCAACTTCCAAAATGAGTAATCTTAATCTGTTCAGTTACATTACATTCTGTACCCTGGTTACCATTGCCCACTTTTCTCTGTATCTTGGTCTGTGCTTTTACTTTCTAGGTGTTGTGCTGCGGAAGTATAGGGCTATCGGAGCTGAACGCAGTATTAAAATGTAATCGCACAGCAGCTTTCTAGAAATTCTATGGTGAAGTTTTCTGGTTCGTGTTATATTTCTTTCCTCATAACTTGTAAATGAAGTGTTTGGCATTTTGGCTTCTGCTAAATGTTGAGCTGATTCAAAGAGCCATCCACAAGGAGCTGAATGACTTCTTCAGTGGTGTTGGCAAAAATACTTAAACGTGTCATGCTCCAATTAAAAATCACTCAGTAGTACAAAATCTCTTCACAGATTTTTGTGCATAACCTCTTTCCCTTTTTATTTTTGAGTTAAGTGTTAGCTTAAGCAACTGAATTGGAAAATGTGCAAAATAACCTCGTTCTGGTGTTCTCATCTACTTTTCCTCTTCTTTCATACACTTCACCTTGAAAGACAGGACTGGTAAAACATTGCTGTTACCTCCTCATGGGAGCATTGTGAATACTGTTTTGATGTTTGTATGCTTATTTGAAGAAATAATAATTTTACACTCTGCTGTTAGCAACCACAGCCAGGGACTAGGTTTTAATATGTACTGTGTTCTCTAAGATAATTCTTTAACCTTGCTTAGAATAAATCAGAGATGCAGACTGCCAATAAACCTGAAGGGAGTGCATTTCCACATGTGGGAAAGGTAGGCAGCTCTATTTCAGTCTGGTAAGTAGAGCATTAGCTGATCTGGCAGCTCCAGGTTACCTTTTACAGTGTCTCACAGAAGTCCTCAGCAATCTTTGCAAATTACTGCCTTGGAAGTATTTCCCCTGCTCTGAACAACTGTTTGTGCCAAATGTACTCTGTAAAGAGGGACGTGTGATAAGCAATTGTATACTAGGGGTAGAGGAAAGGTTTGTGAAGGTTCAGTGCTTGCTTTTTTTTTTTTTTCTTTTTTTTTTCTTTTTTTTTTTTTCTTTTTTTTGAGCTTTACCCTTCTAAGAACCAAAAAGCATATCTGACCTGAAAGATGTTTAGTCGGTTTGACATGAGAGGCAAAAGCTGATTACTTTTTTTTTTTAAGTAGAAAGCCATGCTGCAATAAACTGCATATGTGCTGTATTCCTGCTAGTCACTACTAGAAAATTTGCTGCGTTCATTGCAGGTTTTGGGATGGGTTTTTTTCAGGCAGTTTCTGGGAGTGGATGTGTGGGAAGGAAGTCACAGCAGAACACTTAGATGTTTCCTGTTGGATAATTGTTGGATACTTCCCATTCCTCCAACCTTACTGGGAAAAAAATTATTCCAAAACTTGAATTCAATTAATATTATGAATAAAGAAATGCAAAAACAGTAGAGGTGCTGAAGGAACTCTGCATTGATTTTGTTTAATATAGTACTATTTTGGGATTGTCTTGGAATATACAAAGAACAGCAGTTTAATTTTGATAAACGCATTGCAAACTGGGGTTCTACATATTAAAATAATTGATGGGAGGGTTTAGATGTAGGCCAGAACATGTATCTGGAATCTTCTTATGATTGTAATTTTACAATACTGTAATTTTTCAGTACCCTGACACTTCAGCATCTTGCACTTTTAAGTTCAGTGTTAGATTTGTATGAAGCAAACATTTGCTGGAGCCCTTATTTGTTATTTCAGTTTTGTGCAGTTTTACTAATATATATGTCAGGCTGTGGCTTCCATCACTCTGCTCTCAAGAATGTAAAGATTTTTCTAGATCCTGTCTTCCATGAAACCATAGCTGAAATTATTTGAGGGAACTTTCTGAACCATTTGCACCAAGGGTTGGCAGACTTTTTAATCTCTTACTAATATTGAAATAGAAATATATTCCCTGATTCCTTTTTTTAATATTACCCTGCTTGCAGTTGTATGAAATCAGTGGGGTGTGTGTTTGTTTTTAATGTAAAAAATTATTAATACATTTTAAAGATTTTCTCCTTCTCCTGTATCATCTGGAAGTAAAGTTTACCAGTGCCAAGTGGTTGTGTACCATTTGAGCTCTGATCTACCTCAGCCTTTTTGCAACAGGAGTGGCAGTGTGCAGCCAAATACATAATGATTTAATGAACTATGCATTAAAATTTGTTACAACACAAGTGATTGGGTGAGAAGCTGGAAGTTGGGGCATGAAGGACTCAGTATTGAGAATAGAGTTGGGTGTTGTCTCTCCTTGGGCACAGTTTATGCCTCTGTAGCCAAATTGCAGTGACCTCACACAGTTAACTCAAGTCGCTCCTCCCTGCTTCTGGAATGATTGGTGTACTTGGCTGGAGTGCTTCACAGCACTCAAGTTGGATGTTTGTGAGGTTATTTGGGATGTTCAGATGGATGGTACTTTTCAAAAGTGCTTGTCACAGATTTAAGTTTTCTGCTACTGAAATTGGTAATGCTCCTGCTGACTTCAGTGGGAGCAGTTAGGTGAGGAGAGTCTTTAAATATCCTCTCTATAAATCCAAAGGTTCCTTGTAATGCAAGTGTGTGTTTGCACGAGGAGTGGAGGGGAATTCACAGAACAAAATTTTCAAAATAATTTTCTGTAGCTTTGTATGTGTTTGTATGAAATTACACAAAGGAGGAGGGGAAGGTTAGGGATAGTTAATGGCAGCATTGAAAGACTTTCCCTATCATGATTGTTTTCTGGTTTTGACTCTGTTCTTTCTTTGAAATGCATTTCTCTTTCCCAGATTTAATTTTCGCACAACGGAAGTGTCCTATATTTAATCCTTTAGTAGTTAACTATCTGCCACAAAGCCTGCTTTTGATATGTAGTGCCTGACAGATAGCCAAGCTGACAAATCATCCCAAATAACAGAATAAATGTTTTAACCCTTTATTATAAGTGTAACTGTTTTGATTTATTCTAATAAAGGATTCCAATCTATGGATATTTTCCTCCCATTGTTTGTTATATCATGCTTCAATTAAATGGTAAGCTTTTGGGGACAGATGTTGCTCCTGTTTGCATATAGAATTTATTGGAGAGTTTGTGCCTTTTTTTGAATTTCACAAACCAAGGCTTGATTTGGTTTGGGTTTTTTTTTTTGTTGTTTGATTTTTATTTTTTTTTTGTTGTTGTTGTTTTCCCATTTTTTTACTTGTGTATTTCAAAGGGCACATTTTCCTATTGTAGAGGAATAGTTTGATAAGAAATGTATGAAATGAGAAGTAGAGTGGTACAAGACAGGTAAAGGAAACATTTCCAAGTCAAGTTTGCAGGTAGAGATTATAGGATTGGGAACACTTAAGATTACTGGAAAAATATGTGTTTATGAACTTAGATTAAAACTAATAGCTATGTTTCTTAACAGTGTTCTCAATTGATGACAACATGGTTTCCCTCTATCAACAGTGTACAGTCATGTATATACAAATAACCTATAGTAACACTGCACATAATAGCCTTTTCATAATGTCACTGCGTTTGAGCTTTCCCGGGGAAAGCTCAAAGGTCATATCGTTGGTTTACGGCTCTGGAATTATCCCTGTGCTAGGGTATGGTTATCAGACATTCCTCACATTCCAGGTGTCTAATATTATAGTGCTTACACGCCAGCGCAGGACCAACTGCTGCGTCAAAGAAAAACGCAGGAGAAAACATTCACGACATTACCCGTTTTCACTTCCCTGCCCGCCTCTAACCTTTAAAAATGTCATCTTTGCGTTGAACTTGGCAATGTTAAAGGGATAAACAAATCACAAGCAGTGATTTGGTTGGGGATTTTTACCCTACAAAACCAAATAGCTAGTAGGCTAAGCTGGAAAATAATTGGTTCTTCTTTTCACTTAAATATTTGGTTTCTTTCAGTACCTTCAAAGATAAAAAGATGTGGCAAAATGTATAGCTGTGTTCAGCGTGAGGTTTTCCTTCACTGATGGTAATTGTTAAGTCGAAAGCCAAAACAGTTTATCAAAATCAAAAGGAAAAGGAAACAAAAAACCATGCCAGCAGGCAGTTTGACCTGGTCCTGCAACCAGTGGGTGTGGGTCCCTTCCTTCCCAAAAGCATTCTTCCCCTTCTGGGTCTCAGCCATTCAGTTTATGTGCCTTTTCAGAAGCACCTGTGAAGGGACAGAGTGGGCTGACATTGAGCTGATGTTAACCCCTGTGTAACTGGGGAGAGGCAGGTGTGCTCTGCTTCCTTGCTGTTATAACGCCTGCCATGGCAGTCAATAACATGCATCTTATGGAAAGCTGGAAGACAGCTGCACTCACCTCTCCCTACCTTCTGGCTCCTGTACTGAAATCTTAAGTTGTGTGCTCTCTGCTTGCTTGCTCCCTTTTCCCTGTGCGTGCACGCATGTAAGAAGGACATCAGTTCCCTGTTTTGGGGTTTTTCAGTGGAGGAAATGGGCAAGGTCTTTAGAGGACCTGAAGATTTCCGTCCTTAACTTTTCTGTATTGCAGAAAACTTAGACAGTTTGGGGATGTGTGGGATTTTTGAGCCTTAATGGTAAGCCTTTTAAAATAAAGAAATAAAAGCAATGGCAATTTTTGTTAATATATTGCAAGCATTTAATTGCTGATGATTTTACAGGACACTTGCAAAACGGCTAAGTGAAGTAGGAAGTTTTTTTTTTGGGAAAACTGTGTTTCACCATATAATAATAATTATTATTATTGTTGTTTTGGGGGGGGTTCCCCCCTTTAGTTACTTGGTGGGTTTCTTGTTTTCTAGCTTGGTTCTCTACTTCTGCAGACTTTACTGGATGATCTAAGGGAAAAAAAACCCCAGATAATGTCCTTTATTAGTCTAAAGGGATAGGATTCTTTCTGTAGGGTTTTTTTTTTGAGCTGTTTTTATTATCAAGGTTGTGTTTTTGAAGGCTTACTTGTATTGCTGTTAAAATAAATGGACTCAAATTCTTTGCATTTGTAAGTAGATTTTTTTTTTTTTTTATTTGAAGAACTTGTTGCTTGCTACTACGTACAATGCATCTTTTCTAGTAAATCCATGGCTGTATTGGCTTAAAAAGGTTATGTTTGTAATAGATATTGTGAACTTTTGTCAGATTTCTGGGGTTTTTTTTACACTGTACAAATTTGGTAAGTGATGTATAAATATATTGAATTTAGATTTTTTTTGTTGTGGTGAGGTTGCAGAAAGGTTAGCTGGTTTGTTTTCATCCTTGCCCTGGCAGTTAAACATTTAACTAACTCCCAAAGAGTAGCTCCTGGAAACCATTTGAGGAATGGAGTACAGTTTTCTACTGTAGTTAGTGCTTGTCTCCAAAACCAGTCATCGGTGACATATCAGCTTGTTATTTCTAAGCAGTGCTTACTCAATATGGTGAACGGTTCTGTGAAACTCTTTGAGTTGGCCTTCAGGAAGGGCTTTTGGCTGTAGCAGTCGGAACAGGTATTGGGCTGATACTGCCATTTCACATGGTGATATCAGTGCAGCTGTCTCTGGAGGGCTCCCTAACCAAGAACCACGACACCGTGCAGCACACTGCCCTTTTCAGCAAAGCATTTCAAAACAGCCTTGAGTGCTTTGCCTAAATTACAGAGAAGAAACAACTTATTCAGCACTCTAAAAAGATTTTTGAAAACCTCAAACCCTACAAGGATGGCAAATGATTAGATTTTAGGTTTTTTTTCCTTGATCTTTGTGTGCTTCCTGAACACAGTATTGTGTTCATTTGGGCCACTGGCTAGCTAGACAAGAGTTTTAATGGAAATTATGTATTTCAAAGTCTTAGATATTCCCTGAAATTTCATTGAATGTGATCTAGTTCTATCTACATGAACCCACCGCTCACTTGTAATATGGGAGATGTTGTAAGCCACTGTCAGAAGAAGTTTGGTACTGGAAACCAAGTTTTTGAGCTTGTAAAATAGTTGCAAGAGCCCATTATCCCACTAGTATGTACCCAAATAATGTCCAGCCATTCTATGTTGTTGTAAGGTGATGAACTTATGTATGTCTCTAGTATGACCCCCATCTGCATGTGTGTCCATTTTCATTTACTTAGAAAACCCTCTAAAACCCAAGAAATAGATTTCTTTAAGGCCTGCTGCCTGTTATAGGTATTCAGGGGCTTAAAAGAATCATAGGATAGAAATTACAAGCTATTAAAAATGATGCTGTAAATGTATGGTTCGTAATTAAAGAATAGGATGATGTTTAGTTTGAACTACTCTTAAGTAATTCAGTATTGGTGTAGAAAAGGTAACGTGCATGTTTGCCGTCTTTTTTAAATACAGGCATTTGATAGTTTGGTTCCATACGTCTTTTGAACAAGGTAAACAGATGCCTGACCTTATGATATATATTTATTTTACACCACTACTCTAAAACAGGGGCTGCCACCATGCTAGTCCTTGTTTTATGTGTTCTAACATGATACTGATGTCCACTTAGCTACTTTTTCAAAGTAATACCTGTAATAAAGTGGCAGTTTATCTTAATAATACCCTTATTAAAAGAGAATGTGCCTAAGCAATACAAATGTTGTACATAATGTCTTGGCCTGGTATCTGAATGGGAAGCATTACTGTGTTAAGAACATGGTGTTTAGAAGCTGAAATCCTCTCAACAGCCTCATGAATGAGTTTGTGAGACAGACAGATTGTGCGTGGCATTTGCTAGTTTGTAGAATTGAATGAACAAAGAATATAGCCATGCAAATTCTGCCCCTTTCTACAGGTAAATGGTCCAGTTACCACTTTTTAAAGTTGGGTAAGTGAGAGCAATATTATTAATAGAAAGTAAATGCATTTTCTTGCAGCTTCAGCCACAGTAATTTGTAGAAGAGAAAATTGTTTTCCCACTGTAATGTAATTTCTGTGCTGTTAATGAATACTGAACTCAGCCATAGGGAGTGGCAATGCCCCTCTTTAACTCTGACCTGCAACGGGGAGCTACAGCTTGGTCTCTTGCCGTTCTATATGCACTCTGTCTGCTGCCTGGTATAGTATTCATCCTGCTTAAATTTAGTTACCTTTTATAGGCTAAGGAACCTTGCATTCAAACTCCTTCTGCACGCACTAGAAAAAGAGGGAAGCCTTCAGCGTGATTCATCTTCAGTCTAAATAGATGTGCTGGATCAGCCTCTCTAGGGAACCTAAAGAAGTAATTCAGATCAGATAACTAACTTTTGAAGTTAATGAGATGAATTGCACCCCTGAGTTTTATGTAAGAAATCTATCTTGAATGCCTGAAGTAAGTAAAATCCATGTTTGGGAGCATATTTGGGATGGGATTAGAAGACACATTTATATATCCTTCAAAGTCACAATGCCTATAGCATTAGGAAGTTGGGTGAGAATTGAATTAAGATCCAACTTGAGCACTGAATTCAGTTGTTCTAGTGAAGCATTTAGCACATTTTTCTTCTTCTGTTTAGGTATTCCTTTCCCTGAACAGTTAATTTAAATTTTTGCATTTACTGGTCTAGAGCTACTGGATCAAAATAAGAATTAAATACTTCCAGTAGTCCTTTTGCAAAATAAGAAATTAGCTGATGTTGATCATATGTTCCTATTCTGTGTCATTGTGCTAACTGAAAATATTTGTGAGGATGCGCTCAGAGGAAACTTCTTGTGTTACTGCTGTATTGTGTCATTGGTAAGTCATCTGTACACCCTTCTGTAATGTCGTTAAATGAACCAGATTCCAGGTAACTGTGCATGTGGTCTTTCCATCATTGGGTTTCTTCTGTTATATTTTAATAGATGCTCATTCCTGCACATCTAAATAGTAACTTATGTTTTGTCTCCTGAGTTGCTAGAGTGTGGACAAGAGGTATATTTTTCAGAACAGCTTCTGTCTAGAAGAAGTACTAGCAAGTACTCCATTGTAAGAAAATAAATAATGTAGAATATATATCATTATATTTGAGAATGAATGGATGTGGAATTTAATCAGTACAACACTTCATGTAAGTGCCACATAAGATCTTGCTACATGGCAAAGAACATGACATCATTTTGGGTAGGGGATAATTGTGATTTGGAGAAAGTTTTCAAGTGCGTGTAGAAGTTGAGCATTAACCCTCGTTATAATTTAATTCAAAACTCCAAGTCTTGATTGTAGGTCAAGCACTACACAGTAAAGGAGGTATTCTTGGAAGTAATTTTGAAGGAGATTGAGATGAACCTGTTCATAATGATCAGGTATTTATGTATTTCATATCAACCTGCATTTTCTTTATTTCTAATTGAGGAAATAAAATCTCAGATTTATTGTAGGGTTTTTTTTGTGTCTGTGTTGTGTTTTTTGTGTTATTTTTTTTGTCTGTATCTCTTCCTCTTCGCCCCCCTATTTTCTGACATCTGGCTACTGTAACCTTACTCTCTTCCCCGTGCCCTCCACCACATATATTATAAATCACAACAAATCAGTCTTACAAAATTGATGCAAATAGTTCTATCTAAGCAAACCTGTCAAGCTGTGTATGCACATAGTCTTTCAGAATGTGGATAAAATCACATCTTGGAGTATGCTGAGGAGATCAGTGATGCTGGTATCAGCTAAGTTGAGAAGAGAGTGAAGGCCAAAGTCCAGAGTTTCCTGATGATGAAGTAGAGTGCTAATCATAATTTAGATGACCTCTGGTTGGGTGTTAGTTAATTAAATCTTGAACAGATTTGGGAGAAAAAAGGAGTTAGAGAAGGAATGCAGCAGAAAGCAGCGTTACTCTTGCATAGAACAATGTACTGAAAATAAGATGTGTATACACACATATATATGCATAACACCTTTTTAAGAACATGCACATGGAAAATCTCAGATCACAGAACTGTGAAATACTGTGGGCTGTCCATGTCTTGACAGAAAGATAGCATTCACTAGTACATGTAGTAATTTTTTTATTTTTGGCTAACCTTAGGAAGAAACCTTTAGTCTATGTATTTTTGTGGTCTAGGGAGTACATCCAGCAAGAAAGTTGTCCAAATGGAACAATATTGCACTTACAATCCATCAGTCTGTAGATAACGGTTGCGTTTTACAGTATCATCAGCCTATTTATTAACTTCAGATGTGTATACAGACTTATAGGCATGGCTGCAGATGCAATCGCAACTGTTAATAACACATACATCGTTGCAGGATCTGCATTTTAAGATATTAGCTAACTTCCTATTTTGAAAACTCCAGAGAAAAATGTGGATTTGAGGTGGTAATACAGCTTCTCAATTTGTAAACTGTATTTATCTCCTAAGTTTTTGAGGGAATCTGTGAAGTCGTTGGTAATAATTATATCCTAGTTTTATAAAGGAATTATAAAATGCTTCCTGATTTTCTTAAGAGTAGTCACTTCTCATTACACCCACCTGCTTCTTATTCTCTTGGTCCAGGGAGTGCATTCCAGTCTGTATGTTGCAATGGGAGAGTTGCAGCCATATAGGGCTGAGTAGATAAAAATGATATATATGAGCTAAAGGCTAGTAAATTAGTCTTCATTTGGAAGGAGTTCTGTAAGGTTAAGAAAAAAAGTGCCCATAGGTGAGAATACTTGAGCTCAATGTATGCATTTAAAAAACCACCTTTTGTTAACTACTTAAACTTTATAGTTTATTAAATGTGGACTTTAAGTCATCCTTTTTAGAGTACCGGCATTCTTTTAAGAACATGTCAATTGATGACTGCAGACTGAAAGTGTTACAAACTCCCTCAGAATATCAGTGCCCTGAGACACAGCACTTAATCCTCTATTATGGTGCAATAAACCTCATTTTTCTTGGGTCACAGTTAATGAATGTAATGGCAGTCTGTCTATCATAGGTTATTATGTCACAGATAATGATCTTCACACAGACAAGATTCCTTCAGTCCTGGCTCCTAGGTATTATTTCCTTTCCAATTACATCTCCTAACTCTTTTTGCTTTCAACTTTTGTCTTGCAAATTTTCTCTTACATTTTTCTGATTTTCGTGTCATGTTAATGTCATCCATTTGCCATACGTATTTGGAAGGCAGATATTGTTTTATGTTTAGACAGTTCTGCAGGCCCTAAGCAATCAGCAACCTTGTGCTGATTTCTGCTCAATTGTAAGTCTGTGTTGCACTCAAAAATCTTGTGCTGTTAAAAGACTCTGGAACAAAAAAGGGAGTCGTGGGGATGTAACACTCTTTAAGTAATTGTGATCTTGTTATGTACAAACCATTTTAATGTTTTAAAAATCTACTCAGGACCAGTTCTCCTGACACAGTTCAGATCTTAAGGATGTGATGTTCAAGCGTGATCCAGCAGTGCAGAATTTACAGAATAATTTGTCCGGTACTGCCTGTATTTTAGGGCCTCTGTCTCCCTCATCATCATCATCTGTTTAAGATCCAGAGTGGGTCACTGAAGTACTTCTCCACAGTTTTTTAGTGTCGCTTTAATTTATGGAGTGTCTGGGATGAGACAGCGGCTGCTATTCATTCTCACGGTGTCTCATTTCTGACAGGTGATAACACCTGGACAGAACATCTGCAGAGCTGGAGTGGTCTGCAATCTAACCTGCAGAATGCACTAATACAGTAAGAAGTCAGTATTTGATTAAGAATAAAATTGTTGTGGACTGCAGAAGAAAAGCGAGGATAGTACTGAGTCTGTATCCTTCCTTCCTGTAGAGGTGGTTTAAAAATCACATCTTGTGATTGTTGCTAACTGTGGTGTATATCTTTGAAAGTATTGAATGTTTATGCAGAGTTCTAAGTGAATTTATTAGAGACCATCTGGCCGTGGTTATACGAGTTTGTTTTGATCCCTACTCTGCTATATGGTATTTCAAATATTTTTTTCTACTTTAACTACAAGACTTGTGTTTTGAGTTCATAATATAAAGGTAAGGCTAAGGATGGCATTGGACTTCTATTCAGTTTAAGAAGTTTCATGAAAGTCCACATTTGTACTCTATTTGGAGACAGGACTTTCTTCACAGCAAGATGTGTCCTTGTAGTTGGCACAGGTTGACGTGACTAACCAGACTCGCCAAAGGGCTGTTGCTTTTACGTGACTGATGATTCCTCTGAGCAGCAGTGGCCTGGGAACTGCCTGACATCGGTACCCTGCGTTCAGTCCACTGCATGCTGCGGACAGCCTGGCTGAAGCTGTAATTGTGTGCGTTACCCTGGCTTTAAAAGGCTTCTCCTCCTTTCCCAAGAGCCATCTCTTTCTGTCTAGCTGTTCCTATTTGCAAACAAGCCAATAAACTTTGAAGTGATGCTGGTAATTATTAGTAGGTAACATTTGGGCAGATGCACTTGATACGGCAGCGCGAGGCAGCTGCAGCTTTGCGGGCCAGCTGTTCGCCTGCTGAGCTGCGCAGGCGCCGTCCTGGCCATGGCAGCGCAGCTTCTGCTGCCCTGAGAGAAAGAGAAGGGTGAGGAGCATATGTAGATTAGCCTGTTAGCTTTTTATTTGTATAGAATTTTAATGATGAGACAAAAAAAACAGTCTTAGGTGATAAACTTAAGCAGCAGTGAGCAAAGGAGTTGGTGCTCATGTGTCCCGCAAATTGGTCTTGATGATCTTACTCTGACCATTTTATTTTTTTTTTTAAACTCTGGATATGTACTAATCTTATTGTCATTGTGATGACAATAAAACCTTAAATCTCTTGTTCATCCTGTTAAATATATCTGTATATCAGACATGGTATTTATATGTGGGTTTATCAATGGGAAAAATACGTGTTTGTTTTTTTTTTTTAAAAAAAAGGAAAAATATGATGATGTAAAGCTTTGCTTAGCCTCAGTTGGAAAAGAGCCCATCTGTTATTGTTACCAGTCTATTTCTTGTAACAAAGAGGTGCTCCATTATTAAAATGAAAAACTGTAATTGTCTTCCTAAAAAGGAACCATGTGAACATCTGAAGGGCCCATTAAATGTTACTTATAAAACGTCTACTTTATGCACTCCTTCTCCACACTGCTGCTTATTTTATTCAAGTATGTGGATTGATAAGTGCTACTGACTGCATCTTGCATGGCTGCATGCTCTTTTCTGAGTTTCCTGTCTGTGGCCATTAGAGAAGATGACCATGAAATCTCATGCTGTCGTCATCACAGACTCAAGGTTGAAGGGTCCAGTTCTTCTGGGGACAAACAGGAGTGTAGATTATTTTTTTACAAGCTATTGTCTATTGTTTAGTTTTAAGCTGTCAAATGTGAAAGATATTGCAGGGAATTTCTCACTTGAGTGCCTGTACTGAAAAATGTTTGCAATAACTTCTATTATGTTCTTGGAGTTAATGAATTCTGAAAGATGGAATAGGGAAAAAATAATCAAGAACCTAAACTTTGAGGGAGAAAACAACTTGCTCTCCTTTTCCCTGCTTTCTTTAGCTTCTGTCATAATAGGAATTAATATGAATAATAAACATAAGTGTGGAAGAGAGAAAAGCTATACCTTTAACTTGTTTCTTTGGTTTTAGGTTAACAAAGCCCTTGTCATTTGCGGATTGTGTTGGGGATGAGCTGCCATGGGGATGGGAAGCCGCATATGATCCTCAGATCGGTGTATACTATATTGATCACATCAACCGTAAGTATTTTTCAGTTTGCCATATTGGTTATGTAAGAAGGCTCGTCTTGGTTAGACTTCCCTGAGAAGCTTCTAAAGCATCACTGGGAGCAGGGAAAGATTTCTTATAAGAGTAGTGTAGTTAAGGTAACAACTTCTGATTTTCAGTAGACAGATTCTCCCGTTTGTTGGGGATGGTTGCAGCTGTATTCTAGCTGGCTCAAAAATTATTCATACAACTCTTAATCTTTTTCTGTGGAAGAAGTTGATGTAACGTCATAAATAAAGATGGTTTATGTCTGTTGGTGTCTGTAGAAGTTGGGATGTTTGGTGGCTATTAAATATTCAGTAGTTCACACTGGTGGAGATAGTCTGATACAAATAACAAAATTGGCTTCAGTCTAACTACTGAAAGGAACTATTGTAGATAAGGTGGTATGGAGTGTGGGGAGGTATTTATAACTTGTATATGAGGTCTGGCAAATGTACTGTAGTTCTAAGAATGATGCGGACTACATTTCAGGCTATAAATAATGGTGTATTTTGTAGTAATTGGAAAGGGAATGGGGAATCAAAATGCTGGGGAAAATTTACCCTTTTGTATAGCATTATTGGTTTTAAAAGGCTTACAAGAAAATCTGCTGGCAGAAAATGACTGCATGTGTTCCTACATATATTTTTAATTGTATGGGAGTTATGTCTAAACTGTACAAAACTATAGCACAATTTGAAATACAGTGCTTGTTAGAGCTACTGAAATGTATATCCATGGAAGTATTTTTGTCTTCTTTTTATGTGCTTGTTACTTCATATTAATTAATAACTTTTTCTATTTTCTCAGAAATTGCCTTTAATAACATAACAGAAGAGATTCGGTTTGAGATCAATACCTGAATATAGGTGCCAGAGTGCTGTGTACTTACTTTAAAAATAGCGAGGTGTCTGCGGCTATTTGAGATGCTTTAGATTAGCAGAGACAACTGCACGTGGTCAGTAGATAGGGCACAGATAGTAAGAGACCAATGGGCTTCTGGAGCAAAAGCTGGAGACAAGGCTTGTCACCCCATGGCATCTCAAATGTATGGGCAAGTGAATCAACCCTGATGTCTCAGCTGCCTTTGTAGTCAATAGGATCTAGTTGATGTGAAGTGTGATGAGCTGGCAAGATGTCTGATTTGAAGATGAGCTGATTTAAGCTCCTTTGGTTAGATTGGACTGAACTCTGGTAACTAGAATGGGACATTAGATATCTATTGTGCTTATTGAACACTTGCAGATAGACACCTAATCTTGAACTGAATCCCACCCAATAATCTAATTTGGGTTTTCACAGCCCTGCTTTATTGCAATAACAATGAGAGTCCTCTGATCTTAACGCTGATCTTAATGTGTGGTGTTAAACGTTCCCGAACTTTAAAAAAATAGGAACATAGTGACTGAATTCAAAAGGTGAAGAAAGTAAAGGATTTGCTTCTGAATCTAAATGCTGTTATCAGAGGAAACTTGTCTTTAACTTCTGCTTTGACCAGAACTATAAAACTTAAAGCTATGTTATTTTGAGCAGACAATCTGCATTTCTGGGTGTTTTTGAAAGTGCTTTCAGATCACTGCTCTGATAATTGTGCTCCCTTATTTCATGCATACTTAAAACTTTTAACTTCATTGATTTTTCTTCTTTTTCTTTTTTTTTCTTTTTTTAGAACAGTTGAATATTTTATTTACTTTTAAACACTGTTTCTGGTCATTAAAGGTGAATTCCTGAATATTATAAGCTGTTCGTGGGTTGAAGTTCTGCTTCACGCACATGTAAGATGTTGAGATTTGGACAGCATTGACTTGGAATTCTCTTGAGGATTGTTAATATGCTGCAAACACTAATGCTTCCACTTAATAGAGGAGACTTGCATGTATCCATCTGTACACATGTGTCTTTCTGTGGCTGTGAAAATAAGTGCAATCAAATAGATTTCTTTATAGTATGTTAGTGCATATGATGGATGACAAAATGGTGTACTTTGGTATACACTTAGTGGTTTCCATCCATGGTTCAGTTTACTGCTTTATTAGCAGTGTAATAATTCAGATGTGTTGAATACGCTTTTTAAATTTGAACTGTTAAAATTCTGTCAGGACAGTGGCTATGTTAGAACAAGGAAGACTCCGTTAGTCTTTCACCCTTTATAGATTAGAATTTTGTTAATTCTCTCTTTTACTGGACAAAGAAGCCCACTGAGAGAGAAAAAGTGTACCCACTGCTAGGAGGAGAACCAAATGGATAGATGCCTGAAAAACAGGTTGAGTAAAGCAGAATTTCGGAACTCATAAATGGCAGCTTGAGGGATAGCTTGGAAAGAAATCTCCCATGTGTTAGGTAGGGAGAGGTGACTAAAGACGTTTCATGTTCACGGCCTTCTGGCTGAATTTATTTCAGCAAAATGTTTTGAAGGAAGGCCCATAGATTCTCTCCTCTTGCATCTCATAATTAATTATTCTGAACAGCTTCTCTCATTTTCTTTCTTTTTTTTTTTTTTTCTAGTGTTGTTCCTACTGCGTGCATCTGTACAAAGCTCCATTTGATACGACTGTGAAGTTTCAGATTGTCCGCAGGACTTTGGAGCCGTTTAGTAAAATTGGCCAATCTTGTTAAATTTCTCAAACCAACACAATAAGCTATGAGCAGCAGGCTAGACCGTAGTGAAATAGACTGTAAATTCAGAAGGTCTTACTCATGATTGTTCCCTCACTTTCTGTTAAGAACTCAAGGTTTAAAATGTTAAGTATGGAATTTCTATTAGTGGTCAGTGCAGTACTTAATTCTGCTCCTCTTCAAGGACAGATATTGGCAAAACTCCCACTAATTTCAAAAAGCAGTACCAGATGAGACCTTGCATATTTCTAAAAATTCTACGAAACTTCTGTAATGTCAATTCTTCAAAAATTATTTAAATCAATATATTTTTTAAAGTATATCTTTTTCTCCCAGCTGTGTAATTACCTGCTTTAGGCCTTTACCTTGCCTTCTCCCATACAAACTTGAGAAAAGCCTACTTTCCTTAACTGCCAGTGGAAACTCAATTTGTCTTCCACAGAGCAGGGTAAGAGTTAGCTGTGAGCAGCCTGCAATTGTAAAACACTCCCTCAGACTCGAGGAACTTGCTTTTGCTGTCAATATGTTTAAGTATAATTTGGTTTTATTATCATCACACATTTTCTATAATTTTACATGTTTTTATGATGTTTTTTTTTTTTTTCAAGTACAGTTGGGTTTTTTACTAGCTCTTACTAATTGCCTTAGAGCTTTATCATGATCCTTTTGGATGATGTAACCCACTTTGAGAAACACTGACTGAGGTCATTACTTTATGAATATATTACCCCAATTAGGAGTTTTAATGTGATGCTTTCAGCTTCAAGGGAGACCAGATTACAGGCCATCTGGCAAGGCAGAACATGCATATGATGTGGGTGGCTAATACCGTAAGAACCTAAATGCTTACCCGCTGGTTCAGTAGCACCCTTTGTCAGAGGGATGACTGAAGGGATGTTATTTGATGGTCAGGGACTGAGGAGTTCCTTTTGTGCAGGAACCTTCTTACTGTGGTTTGGAACAGTCTGAAGATTTTTTTAATTTGTGCTGTTCACTCTTAGAATCTTTATTGCGTATGTGTACTGATGTGTTCCTGTACTTCAGCTGTCTAATTTGCTAACATTTACTAATTTTGCTAAATAACGTGGTTAGGAACTCAAGGCAATACCAAAACCAACACAAACCTATTACTCCATTTTGTGTATCTACAGTCATCACTTTCACATTTTTCCAATTCTTCTGCAGGGTTTTCAACATCAGGTGTTAAGTGGCTGAGCTGCAAACATTTATGCTCTTAGAGCTTGGATTTGCAAACACTTTTAAGCTGATATAATCTCCGAAAGAATTGGACCTGCTGTATTGCTACCTCTGGCCTTTTGTTCTGTCCCTGCAATGTTTTTGCTTATACTGGCATGAACATTTGCATGGCCAGACAGTGAATCAGATCAGGGAGCTGATTTGAGTTGAAACTAATCTGGTATGGAAAAAAAAAAAAAAAGTTGCTATTTGTTCTCCTTTCCACACCCCTTTTTATGCAAGCAAGATTGCAAAGGTGACCTGGGGAATATGAATGGTCAGGTGGAAGACACAGGGGACAGCTGCTTTTCGTGGTAGCGCTAGGTAAAGATATTTTGAAATTACACCCTTGAACTTTCATCTGTTCCGCGCCCTTTGCAGGCTTGCCAGGAAGTAGTTTTGACTCTGAGGCTGTGATTTCCAGGTGCACCTCTCGGGCGGCGGTGCCAGCTGAAGTAGCAGTCATTGCATGCTCTGGTTCCTGCCCCCCACATTGCGTCAGCATGAGGATGTGTAGTAAACGGGGACAGCAGGGAGGCCCTCTGCTTCCTGAGGTGTGTGAGTTGTTGTTGCCAATCTCCTCTTCCTTCCCCCAGCTGCTCAGGTTTTCTGATCCAGATCATTGCATGGGATGCATGTAGATGAACAACTGCAGGGGTAATGGGAGCAAGGAAAGGAAGCTTCTACACCTGGCTTGACATGACTAATCAGAGGGAATCCTGGGCTGGGACAAGTTCTACCTTGCCTTCAGCTCCCTACGTATTCCTAAATAACTTCTTGCCTTTACTTCCAGTTCTTATTTTCAGGCTCAGAAATAACCAAGCAAGTGGTTGTTTTCTTAACTGCGTTGATGTAGTTAACCTATAAATAAGTACTCTGATGTTGGTAATGTTTAATGGTAATAGAAAGGAACTGAATGACAGTATTTAAAAGATAAGGATGGGAAGGAACAGCTACTGCTAGCCCAGTAGTATTTCAGTCGATCACGTAATTTTATTTTTGCCACTCTGTACTTTGTATTCAATATGATGATTTTTCTCCCTACTCTCCACCCTCAGCACTTTTCTTTGAAAAGGAGTTGGATGTTTACCTTTGCTTCTGCAGCTCTTCGCTACTTAGTTTTAGTTGTCTGTCGGGGATGACGAGTAGAGGAAGCCATGGGAATGAGGAAACAAGGGACTTTCCAAGAGAAGGAAAACAAGATAAAGGACACCTGGTGGTGTTTGGGTGATCAGAGGGTATATAAGCACATAAGCTGTAACAATAAATGATTTTTGCTTAGCATGCAGCAGGGGTCCATGACTACGTTCCCATACAGTTTTCCACTTTGGAAGCATGACTGCACCTTTCCCAGAGACTACTTTCTACCACTGTTTCATCCACAAAGAAAAATAAATTTGAGTCAGAGTGATGCTAAAACATCAGGAAACGTAAAGATAAAGAGACTTGTCTGCTTAGCTCAAGAATAGAATTAACTGGAGGTCCATATTTCCCCACTTGGTTTCCTTCATTCTTAAAATTTCAAAGCCTAGCTGTTTACCTGTACTGTTTGATACTTGTAACACAATATTTTAACTACAGGTATTCTAATTCTTGTTGTAATCTTAGACTTTCATGCCAGTTTACACCTGGTTTATTTGACACAGAGATTTTTGTGGATAGACTGAGTCTATCTACTCCAGCCTGAGACTCGGGTACATCTGCGTCTATGAAAGTACGCCAGACTGTATTTTCAGGCAGGGAAGAAATCTGAAAATCTCCCCATGAGTCTGCAATTGCCATTAGCTTGAGGGAGTTGAATGGTGTATCACGATCATAAATGTGTACTGTTTGTTCCCACGACCCATTGCCTTCTTCTAAGCAAGCGGTGACTTGCAAGTATTTGGAAAACAATTGTGAAGACTCTTTACCATCAGCAACACATGGTGAAAACAGGAGTGCAGTATATCTTATCTTGAATCTTATTTATAGGTGTCTTTGCCCCCAGCTATAGGAAGGGATTAGAGTAATCTACTGCGTGCTGGCTGCGGAAGGAGAGCTCAAGCAACGAAGGCTCTGGGTTAAAGATTATTTTAGCTGCTGACTTTTATGTAAAGATGGTACTTGCATGTTTTTCTTATGTTTTAGTTCTGATAGCCATAGCAGTAGAACATCACCTGCTTATTGGATAATGTAGAGCAAAATGCTCAGACTTTCTGGTGCATTTGACTCTGAGATATGTAAGCATGTGCTTCCCGGTATCTGCAGGAAACTAATGTGCCATAAGGAAAACATTTTCAATATTTCTTCGTAAAAATCTCTGAATAAATATTTCTTGGAAATCTGCTCATGCTTGCACAGTATAGCTGGAAAACATTCTCATTTTATCTCATTACTCAAATGCAAGCACAGAATTATTTTATGGAAAAGTGAAGAAGGTTGTCTGGAAGAGGGGAGGCGTTTTCTGTGTGCGCGTTCTATGGCAGGAAACAAACTGTAGAGAGCTCGGTTCAGAGCATATTGTGAATAACCTAATTTTTCTTCATGTCTCTCTTTAGAACCCATATTCCATCATATTGTGTGGCAGGGCAGAATGTGATTTTGAGTATCCAGCAATGTTTTAGATCATTTTAAAGACACTATATATGTCATCTTGTTGGGCTGCAGAGTCTTACCGAAACAACTGTCTCTGTAATGTGCTATTCTTTATTTTTATGTACCTATTGAACAAATATATCAGTCTGAAATGATGTAATATTTGTGAATTCTTCCTCAAATTTTTGAGTACAAATTGCTTTCTTGTTGGTTGAGTTTGAATATTTTTAAAAGTGGGAGAAAAAAAAAGGAATAAGAAAAAAAAAATGCATTCGGAAAGCCTCTGGTATGTAAACAATGAAGAGCATTCCTTAAGCCAGTCTAGGAACACTTGCTTGTTGTCCCTGAAACTAGTGCCAGTGCACTTGCTCCTTTGCTGTTCGTTAAGACTTGCCTCTCAGTTGCCTGCAATATTTGTTATACCAGTAGAAGTACAATGAAGTTATATTTGCACTCTTTTTTTTTTTTTTTTTTCCTAAGTGTATTTTTGTCTGATTGCAGGCAAAAGTGCTGGAGATTTGAAAGCCCATTTATTTATCAAGAAACATGGGGTATACTTGTAGAACAAACATATCTATTGTGATTACGTAATGTTGTTGATAAAACTACTTTCACCACCCACCACTAAGCTAACTCACGTTATCCTTTGGTAGTTGATATCGGACACCATTTTTCCTCTTCCCATGTTATGTGCCGAAGGATTGATGTTGGTTTTGTTTGTGCTGTCTTGGAAATCTTGATTCTCCTTGGCTGCGGCTGACCCCAGTTTGGCTTGCCTGCACCCCTCTTCCAGGGACTTGTCCTCAGCATGCAGTAGGCTGCTTTCCTCCTTCTCAAACTACCTCTGTGGAGTAGGATGTAATCGTTCCACAGGACAGGCATTGGGGGCTGTTCAAAACCAATCTGTACTTCACGTGCACGCCTTCTTCAGCTGTGAGATTCAGGAGGAGCTGCAGTCATGAGGGATCCTGAATGTAGTCAGCTATTGGGTTTGAGGTTTTGAGGCCTGTGTTACTCTCTCTGTTGGGCTGGAGGTAGTAATCCTGTGATTATTATGCAAGGTAACCAGAAATGTCAGGTGTCATGAAGTTATCTTTTCAACACTTACTATTTAAGAGAAGTTGCCCCTCTGACACTAGCTGAGTTCTGACATGGTGCAGCCCAGAGCACAGCCGGCTACGTGCAGCATGCTTCTGCATCGCTCAGAACCACCCTTTCTTCAGGGCTCAGCCACTTCAGTTTTGCCACCTCTTGTCTTGTCTTGTAGCCCTGTTTCCAGATCTGGAAACTTCTGTGTGAGTCAGCACGTGAGGGAGAAGGTGCGTGGTATTGATGAGTAGATCCGTCCTTAAGATTCTAATGGATGAGTAGACCTCTAAGTAGGCTGACTGCTGCCAGATTCCCCAACTGGGTGATTCTTCCTTTTTTTATACTGGCTCACTAGACTTTCGGTAACATGGTACACTCACATAACCTGCCAGAACAAGGTGTATCTGCTTTTGTGTTATATTTTGGAGCCAGTGAGTGTTTGGGTGGGTTTAGTGCATCAGACTTTGTGCTGGGTTGAATGAGCACCAGAGACTTTGCAAAAGAGAGCACGTGAATGTGTAACATTGGGGAGTGTGGGTTGAGGTGACATGGTGGAAACCATCACTGCAAAAAAAGGAGGGCTATTACAGCAGCTCCAGCTGTCGCACACAACTCCCCCCTGCTCCTCTCCCTGCAGATCTCAGGTCTATGGTCCTCGTTTGTAGCCAGGTCAACCGATTTCTCCTGGAATAGCCTCTCTTTTGAGGTGCTGATTCTGCTACGTTTCCAAACTGGAGTAATACAGGTATATGTTTAAACAGATGAGAGTTCTCCCTTTAGGATTAAAAGTATAATGCCATGGTTTTGTCTCCTCTTGCTATGTCTGTGTCCTTCTCATGTAGCAATCCAGTATCTCCAGCATTTCTTTTAGTGGGACCCCTTGAGAGTACTTGTTCTCTAACTGTGTTGCCTAAATGCAATGTGTTTGAAGACAGTTTACATGTAGGTCATTCTAGAGCCAATCGACGCTATTATTTTGTTTGGCAAGGGGAGATGTTGGGAAACTATTGCTTCCACATATTGTTAATCCTGTAGTAAAATGTCCAATTCTCTTATGTCTAGCTGTAGGGCGTCAGGGAGCCATTCCCTTCCCTGCGGGATTTTCTAGTGGGATTTTAATTTCATGTATTTTAGGGAAATGCGATCTACTGCTGATAAGGTAATCGTTTCCTTCTGTTCAAGTAGACAAAATTTGGCAGAGCTTCCTGATAGGAGACAGGAGCATAACATATGAAAATATCTAATTTTAAAAAAAAAATTACATGCCTGACTATCGCCTGTATCCAATGTATAATAGATATCTTATGTATAATTACACAGCGCATGCATAACATGCTGCCATTGAAACAAGTTCTAGCCAAAAGAATAAACAAAACTTCAGAGGCAAAAAGTCACTCCTGGCTTTTTTTTTTTTTTTTTTTTTAGTTAATGTTTGAGCAAAACCTCAAGTGTTTTCTGTCTCAGAGAATTTCCCCCCGGCATGAGTAGTCACTCAGATCTTTAAAAATAGGAGGAAATAAATTGCTTGTTTATAGTTTTTTATAAATTTATTAGCTATGTACCCACAGTAATTTGTTTCAAGTGAAATTTATTGGTTTTAAATGAAGATCTGTTAATGGAATTCAGTAATTTTGATTTGCAAGTGGCTTTGCCAAATGAGGCTAAAAAAAAATGAAATTCAGAATGTGTAACCTGAATATTAGGCATGCCACCACCCTCCTCATTTTGTTACTACGGATCATTATTTTGCAATTATTTTGTGATTGGACAGAGGAAGTTGATATATAAGGAATTTTTTTGATAGAGCCTGATGTGCAACTCTTAGTTGTTTAAAGATCCATTTTAAGGAGATTCCTTTAGTTCATACCTAAGTTTATGCCACAGAAAATGATGGCCAGTAAGTATAGCTTACGCATTTTCACTACAAGAAACAACTGAACTCTTGAATTTAACTATCTGGTGGTGCAGAAAGTGTTGGAGAGGTCGCGTTCAGGGGGGTGGTTTGTTCATTCTCCACTGCTGGTGATTGAAGTCCAGTTAGCCTTTTCTAGAACAGATACAACTCTACAGCTCTGTCTAGTGTTCATAACCAGTGTTTACTCTTCACCTGACTGGCAGAAATGACATCTCCCCATCTGTTTGTTGCATGATTTGTATCTGCTGCAGACAAGGTTGTAAGGCATCCTGTTGCAGTCACCGGTGGAAATATTTATCTGCCCTAAAAAAGGAATGAGATATCCCAAGTTTATTTTACATCAGCTGTTTAATAATAAGACTAGGAAAATGTTTGGTTGTTCTTTGTGGTTTAAATATCACTCTTTGATTTAAGCATGAAGGGCTTCACATCTCATTTTGAAATATTCAGCAAGCTGGTACCATAATGACAAGCGTGCAACTACCCCGACCTTAACAGCAAGTGCTTAAAACGTTCTCATCCAAGGAAAAAAGTCCTTATCTTTGTGAGGCTTTATTCTGAGATGTATAAATATTTGTTTTTGAAAGGAGGACTCTGCTTTTTAAAAAATTTTATGGGTTCTTGGAAGGTACATATTCTCAAATACTTTTCAAAAGGACACGCTACAGCACCAGAAATATTATCCATAGTTCTGTCTTCGTTTTTTTTTTTTTTTTCTCTATGGGGTAAGCCTACTGATTAAAATTGAGACAACTGAAAATTATAGATGAACAAGCATATGGTGCTGCTACACAGGCATACATTTTTTTACACACACAAGTACATATATATATATGTGTGTATATGTATATATATAAAAACAACTTGTTGAGCAAGTGATATGCCTTTCTGGGTTTTCCACTTCATAATATTTAAAAAGACATAGAATGAAAAATACTCCAGAGCCTTCTCTGCTTGATAAAAGTTGAGTAACAGTTCTGGGGTAGTCATTCCAGTACTGCTTTGCCTTTTCCAGGATTATGTATTTTCCCGACTGAGCGTTCATTCTGGAATAAAATACACGCAGATAGAATTGGCTGAGAATAGTTTGGCCAGTCAATGTGCCTACACAGGCAAATACCTAAACCTCAGTATGCTGAAGTTAGTGTGCAATTTTTAAAACGCAGGGTTACCTGTAACTCATTTATAACTGTCAATATAAAGGATGTTAGCTCGTACAATCGTAGTATTGTTTTGCACACACAGCTTGGAGAGGCAAAAAGACAATGTTTGATTGTATTTGTCAGCAATACAAAATAATCTGCTGCTGATCAGCTTTGTCCTCCTCTTGCAGTCACAAGGACAGGGCATCTGTAGGCCGCGTTTTAGGACTCTGCAGGCTACATTTGGTCTTTGGGCTGCATGTTGAGCAATCCCCGCTTAAAACCTACAAGGCAATTACCTACAACATGCTCGAAGAAGAGACCTTCCAATCTTGTAAGAGTATTTGGTGGCTGCTATTGCACTCTTAAAACGCAATCACATCATTACATTCTTCTAAAAAACCAGCATAACTGCATTTATCCTATTTGATCATTGACCCATGAGAATCCCGCTTCATGCTCTTCATCCTGCTTCACAAAAAAAAAAAAAAAACCAGCTCTGGAAAGCAGCACGCCTTATCTTGTGTAAATAACTGAGAATGTGGAGGTGTGTTAAAGCACAACAGCAATAAGTGGCCACAGATAGGGACATGTGTTGACTGTTTAGGAGAGAAAAAGTATCGATTTGCTTCTTTGTGTGCCTGGTATCATTGTGGAGAAGAGCAGGTGGCTGTAAACATGGATATATGTGTGTGTCCGAAGCTATAATCAGTTTTTTGGAGAGAGTGCTGGGGTTATTGGAAAAACAACTGTGTATAAAGCTTCTCTGCTTTTATCTTTCATGCACCACACCTGGGTTTATCTGATTTATACTCTCTATGTATCCTTTGTGTACATCTAAGAAATACCTTTCCCAAGTAGAAGTGCAGAAGCTTGTCATGTTTGTAAATGGTGGGAGGCGGTCACCGGTGGGGTGGAGGGGGTGTGTGTATGTGTATTTGTTTGCCTGTTTTTAAAAGCATCAGTAGTTCCATAGACATTGTCAGTTTAGGGTTAGTTTCATGGGATGCTTCTTTTTATTTGCACGTCTTTTGGTTTATGGGATATTAACACCCAAAAAGGCTTTTGAAAAACTGGTAGTTATTTAGTATGGGAGATTGTTATTAGCCAGAACCTGTCCTTATCAGTTTTGGCTGTTACAAGTTCTGTTTTCATATATGGAGTTGAAAGAGTGCCTTCTCCCCAAGAGTGCACTTCAGCTACAGTTCAGAGCAATCAGGTTGGTTCTGCTGCAGTTCGTTTTTTGTTTTTTTCTCCCACGTCTTCTGCCACATATTCCCATATTTCTGTACCCCCTGCATTGATTCTCACAGTAAAGCAATTCAGAGAACTAAAGTGGCAGAAATCTAACCCAGAGAATAAACTTTTCCTCCTCCCTTGTTCAGAAAAGTTCTGAAGTCAATACTTTGCACTTAAATATGTTGGTACTGAATGTTACTTTTGAACTCTGTAGATCAGTGTTGATTTATAGTATGTAACTTACAAAGAAAATGCCCTGTGGTGCACATTTGCATTTAAGTTTCAAACTTTTCATGGCTAGATCATTACAAGAATGATTTTATACTTAGTATAGCTTTAAAGCTATTCATTGTACAGCTTCAAGAAGTGCTGAACTAAGTCAGGAAATATTAATGGTTAGATTGAACATTCGATCTTAACTCTTCCTCTTTGCACGTTTACGTTAAATAAAAAAAAAAATCTTAAAACCTATAATTAGATTGATCTCATCACATACTTTCTTAATATATACCACTATGTTATGCCTGATCCTCTTGTCTACTGTGTGTCTTCTGTGTGGCTGCTGAAGTTAAAATGGTTAACTGGAATGAAGCCCTTCGTGAATTAAGGGCCCGTTCCAGACCACTCATTTGCGTTACCTGGGTAGTCAGTGGAAAGAAGTAGACGCCTCAAAAAGGCAGTTTGATCCCATCTGTCTTGGGGCACCTGTCTTGGATGGAGTGAAGGGCCCTCTGAGGGCAGGCCTCACTGTCTGTGAACCATAAAAGAAAGTTGTATCTTGGATCAGGTGCCTAGCAAGGATGGAGTTGGGTGAGGATATCTGGAGGGTTAGTGTTCTGTTAGTTCAGTTACAGGGGAAAAGATAAAACTGTTTTCATAGAGGGAAAGGAGAGAGAGATAACCATTATAAACCATGAATAACATGGCTGTAAAAATTAATGAAGTGGGGAGGAGGGGGTTTAAAAAATGCGATAGCTAAGATTACTTTTCATTTTTTTTCAGAAATGCATTCAATTTTAAGATATCATTGAATGACTTTACTGATCCAATTATTTCCAAACTCTGATGCAAAAAATAGGTGTTGTTTTTTTTTTTTTTTCTTGAGTTTTAGGATGTTATTAATTCAAGATTGAAGATGTGGAAATTATCTACCTAAGCATTTACCTGTTTTACAGTAGTTCCTAATTTTACAATTGATCCCTTAACTACTGTTTCTTACACACACTATTGTGGCAAAAAAAAAAAAAACTTAAATAGAATTGAGCATCTGCTTAGTAACCAAAGACAAGCTGCAGTTTACACTTTTATAACTGTGGCTTACAGGCAAAGAAACAATTTAATTGTCAACAGATTTCAGCAAAGGTCTCTTTAAATCCTTTTTTTTTTTTTTCTCCTATAAAGAAACAACACAAATAGAAGATCCCAGGAAACAATGGAGGCAAGAGCAAGAGAGAATGTTAAAAGATTATCTGATGGTAGCCCAGGATGCTCTCAGTACTCAGAAGGAGCTGTACCAGGTGAAGGAACAGAGGCTAGCACTTGCACTGGATGAGTATGTACGGTTGAATGATGCCTACAAAGAAAAGTCAAGTTCTCGTACAAGCTGTAAGTACAGTAGAGAATACAACGTAACTTCTTTCATCCATGCCATGCAGGGGATCCTGTTTCTCTTTAGGACGAGTTTTGAAGGCTTGCTATGAACACCTTGTACTCTGGCTTTTTTAGAGATAGCATCCCTACTTTAAAAAAAAAATAATGTTTAATATAAAGATATTCTGCTGGAGAAAACCCTCTTCTCTCTGATACAATTGAACTCCTTTGAGCCATGGTTTCAGAGCAGTTGGCTCTGAAATATATTTTGTCATGCAGTTTGTTAGAACAGAATTCTGCCAAATCTGGGTTCAAAGTCAATAGGATCTCTTGCACTTCATGGCTGCGTACTGAAATGACCCTGCTGTGTTGACAGGTGTCTGCAACAGACTAAGAAGGGAATTTGTTGCTGCTTTGTAAGGATAGCATGCAATAATTTTGTAGCCTGTGTGCTCTGATCAGGGGTGAAGTAGAAACACAATGTTGGGGAAGGAATTGGCGTGCAGTACAGTGCTGTCAGAGGCCTGTCGCTGGCCAAATGTCTCACTGAAGTAGGTAGTGTGATAAAAGTAACGTGTACAGCTGCAGAAGAACTGAGTGGCAGACCTATGAGGCTTCTGAATAAAGCTGCTTCTGCTTTCCAGAAATCTCCTTAGAAATTACAAATTCCAGGAAGAGGCAATCATAAGATGGCTCTGCTAGAAGAATGGGAACAGAAAGCAGGGGATAAATAGTCAGGGAGAATGAGCTGCTTTAGGTTCGTAGGATAGGCAAAGGAGGAGAGATGCCAGATAGTGGTAGAGGGGAAAAAAGGGAAATTTTGGTTGTTCGTTAATTACAACCATCCTGCAATGCTGACTATTCTATAAAGGATATTTTTTTTAAAAAAGTATTCTATGTTTTTCTGCACTGTGTAGTTTTAGATCAATGTGGATTCATCAAGGAAGGGACTAATTAGTGATTTTAAAGTATTTAAATATTCATCCTTTTTTTTGTCTCTTTAAAAAAAGTGTTCTCAGGCTCCTCATCAAGCACAAAGTATGACCCTGACATTCTGAAGGCTGAAATCTCCACTACAAGATTAAGGGTGAGAGTGCTTAACTCATATTCATTTGTATTCTGTGTTTGAAAGTTTATGAATATAGAATAAGCAGGGCTTGAACTAGCAGTCATATCCTGTATCTTGGTACTCAAACTTCCTAATATTCTCATTAAATACCATTCAGAGGGTTTTAATTAATTTTAAAGCTATCTCTGTTACTTTCAGATAACATATTTTGGGGAAACTTTGACAGATATTATAATTAGATGTGGGTTTAAATAAATCTGATAACTGTTTTCACTTGTGTGCTTTTGTTTTTAAAAGGAAGAGTAAAAATCTTTAGATGAAAACAGAAAAGTAGTAGGCCAACGTGAGCTGCAGCTAGATGACTGTTTTACACAATCTTTCTTCTGTGAGAAATGCACCATTAGTGACACGAACTGCCTCACAAATTTCTGTTGGTTTAAAAACAATTTTTCAATAATGGTGTTTTGTCAAAATGGAGCACTTCAGATCAAGATCAAGGATGAAAGTTTGTTTGTACTTTGAAATTACTAATGAACAAAAATCTACTGTTTGATCAACTGTGTTCAGTATGAACTTTCACAGGTTAGTCTCTAGTGAATTTGTCTCAAATAAGGAGGAAATGGTGTGGAAGACATTTAAAATCTATATAGGAACTTCATTTATTTAAGCTGTGGCACTTAGTGGTCAATGCATAGTCTGGGCTTTCTGTAGTTAGCAATGAAAAAAATCAGATCAAACCATGCAGGTTGAAAAGATAGCACCTCACAGCAGAGCCCTTCCATGGGGGCTGGAATACTGACTGTGGGAGCGAAAGCAGCGCAAGTGACAGCAGTTACTCAGCTCTGCCGTTGCCCCCTCCTGGTTTCTGCACAGAGCAGCACTCGTAGAAGCCTCCTTCATCTGGAGTGAGAGTTATGATCAGGAGTCTAAACAATTAATGTTTAAAAGGAACTGTGGAATAGCTCATTTAAAATTTTAAAACCCAGTATAAATCAGGGATGGGATACATTGTAAAACTGGCATCTGGATGTTGCCCTCCTGACTGCTTGTACAGCTGTTCATCCTTACCAATCTCAAGTCGTAGTCCGATATCCTTTAAGGAGAAGGGAAGGTGGGTAGTGAGAGAACTTATTTCAACACTAGAGAAGGTGAGAGGAGAAATTTTGTATGTTTAGTAGGGAGAATCAACAGCAGTAAGGATTCTGTTGGGAACAAGAATAGAAAGACAAGGCAAGAGCTTTTTTCTAAAATCAGTGGAACAGTAACAGATGTTCCCTTTGGCAAGGGGATCACTAGTATATTTGGGAAATTAACAGTATTGTTGAAGAACAAAACACATGACCAAATTTAAATATAGTCACCTACAAGTTAAAGAGGGGAAAATTCATACATGGCCCTGTGGTCCGTTTTTCCTGTTACTTAGCTTTGATCACTTCCCAGCTCAAGATGCAGAAACACTGAATCACCTCTTGGCCGCAGATCTACAATTTGTCTGTTCACTGAGGAGAGAGGCAGATGTGTTAATTGCAGTAATTCATTTTTTGGAGGTGCTTTCCCTTCTTCGTCGTTTCTTGGAGTCATGGACCCTGATATCCTGCTGGTTCCCCACACCTGATTTATTCACATTGCGAAGTCCAAGTTGCATATGTGCCTAAAATAGGTGACCTGAATCTTGTCTGCAGAGTTTAAAAGGGTGCAGTCCGAGAATATGTGTATCAGCATAAAGTGTGTTGTCATCCAAAGCCACTGGATATGAAAATCATTGAGATAAGAAAAAGTGGAGCCCTGTGATGCTAGGGCTGGAAAGTGGTTTTCATGGAAGATGGCAAGAGAGGTATGACTATCATCATAGTTTACCCTTACTTTGATGTTTGAGGATGCTTGCTAATATGCCACCTTTTGGCATTTTACAGTATATGCATGCGTGGACATAATGGGAAACAAAGTTAGTCATTAGTGAGGTGCTAGCCAGCTAGCTAGAACTTGCACATTGCTTAGTGAACTATTAGGTCAAATGTACTAAACCTGTTTCTCTCACACTGGCTGAGGCTTACTGGTATCATCAGGTTAATGGTGGCTGGAGGGGGGAAACTCAGCATTCAAGGAAGTTCTGAATTGGCCTTTGGCCTTTTCCTTGTTAGCAGTGTTTAATATATGCATGCGGAGCCTTTTGGATACATGAATTGCCTATTGCACAATAGGTCTTGGAGCAAATGTGACAGAAATCAGGCAGCTGGTAAATGAAATAAGCAAGAGAAGAAAGACCTCTCTCACAAGATCAAAATTGAAGGGTCTGATCCTGCAGTGGACTTCGAGTGGAGCCATTTGGGGTTGTAATTAGTAATCAGTAAGATAATTCAAAAAACACAAAGCATATGTGATCACAGTGTGCTGTATGCATATGCAGCGAGTAGCGGCTGCACCTTTATGAAATCCCAAGGCGGAGGGGGGGGTGGTTGTTCCGTTAATACTCGAGTGCTGGGAATAGAAGGGGGTCAGCATAGGAGCCTGCTTGAAGATGCAGTTAGAAGGGGGAAGCGAGAGAGGCCTGCCAGGTGACTTTAGATGATGTGCAGAAGCAGTAGGAAGCGGGTGGAGGATAAAACAAGTGAAGAGATGTGAAAAAACAGGAATTATGTGAAAGTTTTGAAGGAGAAGACAAGGAGCAACAGGAACAATTTATTGCAAGTATGATGCAGTAAACACAGAGTCTATATTACGATGTAGGTCACGTCCTTCTAGGATAATGTGCTTAACTCACATTTCTTGATAATGAAATGATGATGAATTGCAGCAGAGGACACTCAGAAGATGATCTTGAGGAAAAATGTAATGGTTTCTGAGAGATCCAGTCCTCTAAGTAGAAATCAAGTGTGCCTTCTGCTTTTACTATAAATTCACATTTCTGATTTGAAAAAAAAAAAAAAGTTTAGCCATTCTGTGTTTCTCAGAAAAGCTGGAACATCTTTCATATTTTACAAATTACTTTACCTGGAATATAGAGGTTATATCTGTTCATTTTCTGTAACCTTGATCAGAACACTTGAGGGATTATTCTTGGGGTTTTTCTTCAGGGAAGAAATAGTTAAAGAGCGCTGAATGTGTACTTAGAGACATTGCCTATTTATCATGCTAACTATTCATTATAGTCAAAATAAAAACAGTTTTCTGTCAAGTAAAACAGCTAGTGATGATAGTTTCCGAAAGCCTGAACCTAACCCCTTATCTACAGAACAGATTTTGCTTTGGAGAAAGTGGAGATTGAAAGCACTTTATTTCTGTCACAGAAAATTCATTAGCCAGAAGCTACAAACTTGAATGCCTAAGTATCATTCACAAAACCGTACAAAGAACCCTGCAAATCAGTGGTTATTTTAGACGTACAAAGCATTTTAAATCTCTTGGAAAGCTAGCTGCTGATGCTCAGTACTTTTATAACTTGACATGTTTGGCATCTCACTTTTTTTTTTTTTTTTTTTTTTTTTTTTTTTTTTAATTTGAAGAGTAGCACCAAGTAGGAAGTCTTGGGGATTTGTACACAAAAAGTCTTGGAGACATATTTTGAAATTAATTTCAGTTGAAGTGGTCAAAATTCTTCATTTTAATATAAGCTGTTTTTCAAAACAGTTGAATATCTGAGGACGTATGTGAAAACAAGCAAGAATTTTGCAGTGGTAGGTGAAAGCAGGGGACTTCCAACAGGCTTTTCCTTTTTTCATCTTACTGATTGGAAAGTTAAAAAGCCTAACAATACCTGGTTAGCACGTAGAGTGCAAACAACCCGGGTATAGATGTATAAATACCAAAAATTTGTGACTCCACATTTCAAGGAGACATTTCTGTCTCTGTGTATGCTGAGGATTAATTTTAATATCTGTTAAAGTACACTTCTTTAGAGGTGGTTCAGAAACTTTTTTTTTAGTACATTGGGAAATATGACATAAAAAATTAAATGGAGGATTTTTTTTTAATTTAATCTTGATTTATTAATATTTTGTAGTGTCCTGATATCTGCTAACATCAGAAATAGCAATATTCAGATTAAAAAGCAATTGAGCATGCAAATTTAGGGAAAGTAGGCAATGGGCAATGTTTTGGCAAAGACATTTCTGTTAAATAGACGTGTATATTTGCCAGCCAAATGTGTTTAGTGATTGTTGTCTTAGAATTAAATGAATGTGAATCATATATTTAGGGATATGGTGTCTGTAAAACTTTATAAGAAAGGATGATTCATATAGCTGGGGGCAGGGAGGGAGAGCTTGCAGTTTGTCTTTTAGCGTGCAAATGACTTGAGAGCTTCCTGGAATGAAAAAGTGAAAATATAATAAGCTTAAAGATAAACAGCAATGTCCCTGTAGGACAGTTGGAATGCGTGCTTAACAAGTGAGAAGTAAATTACTTGTTAAAGTTCTCTCAGGTTTAATAACACAGTATGGTATCGATACAAATAAGGAATGTGATTTAATCTGCTTATGTCCCTTTAATACTAAAGCATGTTGCCCATAGACACCGGGAAGAGAACAGATCCTTTTGTTTTTAATATGTGTCAGTAGAGCAATTTACTCTCGTTTTTGTCTCATCTGATGTAAGAATACATTAATTGTTCAAAGCCATGTGTTATACCGGTTAACAAGAGGAATTTTCTAACTCTTGCTTTGATTTAACACACAAGGTTAAGAAGCTGAAGAGGGAACTCTCTCAGATGAAGCAAGAGCTGCTGTACAAGGAACAGGGCTTTGAAACACTGCAGCAGTGAGTAAAAGAAAATAGTTGAAACTGACTTCAGTCACCTGATTTCTTTTTTTTTTTTTTTTTTTTTTTTTTATTTTGTTTTGGAATTGAATCCATCTTATGTGAGAGAATTATTGGGGGGGAGGGGAAATAAGAATCTAATAACTCTTTTTGTAGTAGTTAGGAACCAGGAAAACTGTAGAATTTGCAAACCTATTGTGCAATGAGAAATCTGTTCCCCCTCCTATTTTTTTTCCATGAGGTAGCTTGTGTTGCAAAGAGGCAGAAAGAAGGGCAGTGGTTAAGGGTCCTGGGGAAGAATTTAGCTGCTTTGTGTGTCCTGCTTTAAAAAATAATAATTTAAAAATTGAAAAAGTAATTATGTCTCTTTCCTCCTTCCCCACCTCTGAGCTCGAGAGAGAGAGAGGAGAGTGCTGTTCTTGGAGGTATAAATGGTGCACCACTGTGCAGGGTTTGAAATGAGTCACAATTTGAGGATTAGAGACCTGACTTTCTTTGTTTGCTGGGACGCCTGATGTCCAAAGGGCTGATGCTGAACTGGATGAGCATTCTGGGTATTTAACCAGCTGGATTTTTAGGGAGTGAATTTTTTTTTCAGTCTGAGCACTCCCTGATGCTCCTCACTTACAAAGTTGGGCCATAAAATATTAAACATTACTGGAACTGTCACCACAGAGAACTTGCTGCAGAGGAAACCTTGTTAATAAGAGTGTTTTCTTGACTAATGTGAATGGAACTTTATTAATGCTAGTTATTTTCGATGTTGTGGTATGTACCTATACATTAAGAATATATTTACACAGTAAAATGCTGAGCTGTGTGCTGTTAGTACACTAGTTCTGGCAGCAGAAGCAATATTGCAGTGTTAATGTAATATTGTGTGGATTCATTTAACTTTTTTCTTAGGACCTCCTGTGTATGGCAGTGTACTGTAAGATAAGTAATAACCTCTATCCTGAAGAGTTTGCAAAATATATAGGGAAGATGGATAAAAGGTGAGAGAAGGGAAGTGCATTTCCATCTTCCAGGTAGAGTACTAAAATGCAGAGAAGTAATCTGCGAAGGGTGACAGAGCATCTGTGTTTGAGGCTGAGAGATTGGAATTCAGTTCCCAGGTCTAACCAAAATATCTTGTAGGCTATTGCCTGTGTATTTTAATAGATTGTTCTATACAGTAGGAATTTTTTGAAGTGTGAGAAAAAAATTCTGCTCTAGGAAATGGCCAATCTAATTATGAGATGTCAAAATGGACAAAAAAATTATTTCAGAGTCAATTGGGAACTGCAAACCATCAGCACCTTAGGAGCGTGCCAGTCAAGTCTCTATCCTTCATTTCGACTAAAACAGAAATGTAAGATTTGTTTGTTTATATGTATATATAAAGACTAGCGAGGAGTGAAGGGAGAAAAGGATAATTGATTGAATTTGTCTAACCATAAATCAGATTTCATTTGAAGCAAAATTTAGAAGAAAGACGTATTGATTCTAAAGCTTAAGGTAATAAAAACTCATGCTGCTGTCCCAGGATTAAACGTTAGCCAATCATGCTGGTTTTATTATATTAATTCAACAATGAAGTATTGTTTTAAAGCAGCTTGCTCACAAGCCATTTTGATAGGAATCCAAAGCATGTTTCAGAAACTGTCAACAGCATTCCACAGGAATACAATGGACGTTTGTTTCTAAAATTCAGTCAGCACTTTGAAACAGTACTAATCTCATTAATTTAAAACAGGAAGATGGAATACCTTGCATGTCAGAGATTCTTCTTGTCCATCTTAGTTATATATAGAATAAAGCAGTTGTGATTTGAAAGTGACACATCATATTACCAGGTAGCATGTGGTGTGTTACCCAACTGTTCATTCATGATTGCAATTGTTGGCATATCCCGTATCTATTTGACCTTAGCAACCAGACAAGTTACCAGAAATTGAGTGTTGTCAGACAGTAAGTGCCTATGTATGAAAGTTTCAGGAACTTTCTAGCTGAAACAAATATATCTTTGAATAGGAATTTGAGTGCTAAGTCACATAGGTAATTTTCTTACACAAATGCAGTTTTAGTTTGCACAAAAACTGAAATGTGAAGAAAGGAAAAATGACATCCTCACAGCTTCAAAGTTCTCTTTAGAACCTTGATTTCTTTGTGCACAAAACTGGAAGTAAAATAGAATACTGTTACAGGTGTTTCATGTGAGTTTCTGTTCTTGCAGGAGATGCTCAAGATCACATTAAAGTATTTGTTCATTCCTCACAAGGTTAAGATCTTCTCTCAAAGATGATGGATGATAATAAAAACAGAAAACCAATTGCATTATAAAAGAATGTATTCTCTGCTAGATGCCTGACTTTTGTGATGATGGCTGTTGGTTTTTAATTTTGTGAAGCACAGCTGCAGTCACTTCTATGATGCTATGAAATATTCAGTTAAACTAGAGATTAGAAAATTGTGTTTACAAACTGTACTTCTTGAAGTAAATAAGGAAATACTCAAATGACGTATTTTTTTATCTCTAAGTTTGGGAACTTTTTTATTTTATTATTTTTCAAGTTACAGTGTTTTAAATCATTGGTAGTCCAGGAATTTAATAATTAAATTGTCCAATGTATGACATATGGTATTAATTATCCAGAGATTTTGTGAATAAAGAGAGCATGGTGACTGGCTGAGCAGCACAGCTGTTCTAGACTGCTAATGCCTAGGATTAGGGTGAATGAGAGGGAAGCTGAGACAAGAGTGGAGCTGGTTACGTTTCTTCTCTGCAAGGCTGATCAGGACCAGGAAGCTTGCCTGTCTGCCCATGTCATGGTGTGAGTCTGGGTAGAGGAATGCTACTATGAATAAATTCTGCTTCTGTGATGATTACACAGTGACTAGTGTGAAAGATGTACCCAAAAGCTGGTTCTGTTCTGCAGAGAGTTACAGTGGGGCTGGACATTTTAACAGTGGTGTCAGCAATACGGCTGATAGGGGTCTTTAGTACTCTGTGCCCCTTATGTCTGTAAGACTGGATCAACTAGAATTGCTTGTGAATTCTCTGCCTTTGGTAAGACCTCAGTAGTTAGTGCATCCAACAGTAGTTAGTTTTAAAGCCAACAGAAGTATTTTTACATTAAATTTCCCAATGTCAGCAAAACCCATCCACTGAGCACCGTGTGTGTGTTGGATAGCTTGACGTTTTTGCCAAGGAGTAAGCAGTATTTTAATGGAGATGTCAATGTCCTTTTTCCTCTTGCATGTCTCTTACAGGAAATGGTGTCCCTTTTCTCCTTCCCTTCCATTCTCTAACTATGCTTCTGCCTGAAGCAGAACAGCAGAGATGTAAGTATTATTTTCTGTATCCAGTATTAATATTCTCTCTTTCCACAGAATTGATCAAAAAATGTCTGGAGGCCAGAGCGGGTATGAACTATGTGAGGCCAAAGCCATCCTGAGTGAACTGAAGTCTATCAGAAAGGCAATAAATTCAGGGGAGAGAGAAAAACAAGACTTAATGAAGGTATTTTGAACGGCTGATGTAAGTTTTGTGTGGATTTGTTTTAACATGGGTAACTTTGATTATAAATACTTAGCATTTTAAGGGATTCTCAAACTCTTTGAGCCAAAGTAGTTTTAAAATCAATTTTCAGATGCAGAAACTGAAGCCTGTGACCTTCCTAATTCAAAAAGCCACTATATGGCAGTCAAAGAATATAGATTTCTGAGGCTGTATGTAAGGTACAATGCAGATGATACCTCTAAACCACAATTTAAAATATTAAGTGAACAAAATCGAGATGTGTTTTTTAAATGCATAGCCCTTTTCTCACCCAGTGAATGTTTTCCAAATCTAAATTGTCTTATTTCCTTTTATGAAAGCAGATTTTTTTTTTGTCAGCCAAGTATTTAATTGGTTGACAAGTTAAAAAAAAAAACCAACTAAAAATGAGAGAGAGAAAACCACACGAGTAGTTTTTATATTGTCACAGGTGTTGGTTACCAACTGCTTAGTTAAAAGGACAGTTTGCTTAATATGAAGTAAACGCAGCATTTTTATATTGAAATCTCTTATGTAAACATCTTTTGGAGATAAACTGGTATAAACATGGTGAAGTACAAAGGAACTTCGTCCTCTGTTTCCTGGACAGAGTCTTGCAAAGCTGAGAGAGAAATTCAATTTTGACCAGACCATTGGGACATCTGAACCAGACTTGAGTTCCAGCTCTGTAAACTCCCAGCTGTGTTTTTCTAGACAAACTCTGGATACAGGGTCTCAGACTGACATTTCTGGTGAGGTGAGCTTTTTTGTATTTTGTCAAATGTAAAGATAAATTGAATCAGAATGCTGTGGTTAATGGAATCGGAATCAAATGGTCGTTTACTGTTGCTGATAGCTCTGTGTGTGTGTATATATATATATATATACACACACAGACATGTTTGAGAGAATTACTTGGAATCAGTTATCTGATTTTTTTTTTTTTCCCCTTAAATTTTAATTCAAGATTCAGGTGAATTTTATACGTTTGACATGAAGTGTGTATGACAATTTGGTTTAATTAAATAGTTCCAGTACAGTGAAGATCAGCATAAGTGCATAGTAGTTTTTGAATCTGTCTTTAGGCTATGATTCACCTTACAGACTCCATTCAGTATGAAGACGTTTTTAATTTTCAGAAACAAGATCTCGGAATATAAATGTGCAATTTCATTTCACACAGCTAAAAAAAAAAAATTAGTGGAACTACTTGTTCAGTGATTCATTAAAACCCTCTCTGTTTCACTGATTGTATATTTACATACACAAAAAGCTGTGCTTAATTTTAGTACCTTCTTTGAAGTTCTGTGAGGTAAGTTTATAAGGAAGAGACTGTACAAGGCTTTCCAAACAAAGAGCTAAGCTTGTGTATATTTTGTAGCAAATTTATTGAAGTCTTACTTTGAAATGCACTGACTTAGTTCTAAATTCTGAGTTCAGCAGAGTTCAAAGTAGGAGATCAAAATTTTGGATGCAATCACTGCAAGACTTCTTTGAAAATGCTGTTGCTTTGCTCTGATGGAGTATGGACAATGGGTAGTACTGTAGTTAAAAATAGATGAACTGAATCAGAAGAAAACAGCACTGTTTTGTAAATCTGAGTAGGTTCCTTCACTGGGCATTTAACAGCAAGTGTGTGACTGCAGGTGGATGTGGTTTGATTTTTTTTTTTATTTTTTTTTTTTAACTTGCGATTTTTCTAGCCTGTGCGTAGGTTTTGTTGATTCATTTAACAGCTTTACCCAGTAATAAGGCTAAATTTTGGGTTTGTTTTTTATTTTTTTATTTTTTTTTTTTTCAACAGGTTGGAGCAAGAAGTCGATCGAATTTAGCAGAGAAGGTCAGACTAAGTCTCCAATATGAAGAGGCGAAAAGAAGGTAATAGGGTTAGTTGCTTTGTGAAGTCACAGCCTTGATTTGGGAAGGTGTGGGGTCTCCGCAGCGCTAACACCGTGCTGGCAGTGACACCTAGCGGGCAGCGCCCTGCGGGAACCCTGGGCATCGCCGCCCAGCCTTTCTGTTCCTTCCTTCCGAGCGCAAGCAGGCTTTCAGGAGCAATCGGTGCTTTTGGAACAGTAGGCTTTACGTTTGTTGCAAAGTTGAATGTGTTAAAGAAAATGCAGACAGTGACAAATTAACAGCAGTTCCATGATTACGGGGATAGAGTGAGCTGGCTTTCCACTGAAAGGCATCGCCAGGTTATTTATGTCCATTATATTCTTCTTTGGGATCATAATTTCAGTTTACTATGCCACTGAAGGCTCTTCAGTTTTAGAGTTGTTTCAGACTTCCAGTGCAGATTTAGTAGGCTTAATTATTTCTTTTTCCCCTGGGACTTTGGATAATTTAAATACATATTATCACTTCAGAGTTGTTTTTTTAAATGAGTTTAACCTGAGGAGAAAAGAAATCAGGAACCACTCCACTGATGAATGTGGAACGCCTTTCAAATAAAGTTCTGCAGTGGTTGCTTGTGAAAGCTGTGCCATTTTGATGAATTGCCACGGCACTGACGAATGTGCATCAGAAAGCAGGACATTCGGGGTTAGAATGACATCTATTCTGGTGCACCAGAAGTGCTGCATAATACTAGGGGAAGATTTACTATTAAAAATCAAAAAAAAAAAGTATGTGGGATATCTTTCTCTATGAATAATGTATTATTTGTGTTGTGTTGTTTCCTAATACTTGTCACAAAAATTAGCTGTCAACTATTCAGAAACTTTATAGTTTTTGTTATGGAGGTGCTATGTAATTTAAGGGGAATATAAGTCTAAGAAGTTATCTCACACTCAAAGTTCCTTTTTTACTATAAAGAACTAAACAAGGCACTACAATTAAAAAATAGCACTTTCTCCAGATGAATGTGCCTGAAATGCCATTTAATCTAAGATTTAAGTATTATTTCAGTTGGAATACTGTGGCATGGTCAGTTAGAAAACTAGGAAAAGAAATTCGCAGCTTATAAGTACTAAGTAAAGGTGTAGTTATTTAGTTTTTATGTTTTAAAGGCAGGAGGCTGCACAGCCAACTTTCCCCCCCCCCCCCGAAATATATACCCTACTCATACATAGTAGTAGCTGCTGTCCTTGCCAGTAACAGTAATCCTTTATATCCTCATTATGGATCATAAGACTTTATTATATAATCAATGCATTCGTCAGCAAGTGCTAAGGCTGTTGTGTTTGTTCGCTATTGAACACGTATGATTTTGGCTCAGAATCATCATGTTCATAATATTAATTGTCAGATTGTGTTTTAGATGCAGATAGATGGCTTTTTTTCTAGACGTAATTGGTCCAAAACCAGGTCATCCTCTATTTGGACTGTCTTGATACCCGGCATTGTATTTCATCTCTCCTTTGTAGGAACAAAAAAATTCCTGGCAGTAAGTCAATTTACCACGTCTACCTTAAAAAAAGGAAAAACGGTACAGTGTTCAGAGTATGGAGTACTGCAGCACAAATCATACTTTCTCACAAATTTGCCAGCCAAGAATGTGGGTCAAAATTTCACTAGCTCATGTACTTACCTTTGTATAACTAAGTATTTGTTTTGTATAACATTAGTGTGTTTCAAGGTTAAATTATCTCCTTTTAAATGGTGTCTTGATTCAGTTTTGTCTGAGCTTCCCAGTAATGAATATACTTTTCAACTTTAAATAAGACAATCATATGCCTTTAAGACATCATTAAAATCTTTAAAGTGTTTGCACATACTGGTTTTATCAGTGAATACAGGGTGAACCTAATAAAAGTTACATTCTCTTGGAATAATGAAGATATGTACCAGTTTGCACATAAATTTCAGCACCCAATCGCATGCCTCCTGATTATTATAGCCATTGCAATCATCAGTATAACTTAATAAGTTGCAATCATCAGTATAACTTAATAAGTATTGATCATCCTTTCTGAAAGATTAAATGTGCGAATTCTTAATTGTTAAGATAACTCAGAGAGGATCTTGTAAATTAACTTCTCTACTTCAAAATTATCAGATAATTTTGTATGTTGCATATTTTTTGTTGCTTGGCCAACAGAATGTCTTGAAGAGGTGGAATGTTGATGCTAACTATGCAAAATTCATTTGCAATTGTTATTCAAAAAGACCTGATATGGCATGCTGACAGTCCTGTCCTGGTGTGAAGATCTGGCTAATATTCCTTGATCTGTTGAGCAAGGAGTTCCTCAAAAGAGTGAGACCAGTTTGGTTTTCATATCATCCAGTCCTTTGTCTGATCAGGCAGCTGAAAAGAATGCCGATTACGGTAGCAGAGAGCAAAAGAACTGTTTGGAAACCACCATCCCATCCCATAAGGCATCAAACAGCTGTCAGTAGCAGCTTCATTCAGAACAAGGTTAGCTACAACCAGTGACCTGGAGATGAAAGTCTTAACATTTCATTGTCCATCTGAAATTATTTGGTTGTTTTCTCTCTGAGTACCGCTCATCTAAAGGACTGTTGGATATAAATGATATACGTAACAGCTGCAAAATATGTTGAAATGTTTTGTTGCATTTCATCCCACCATTTGGTTATGGTAGCACTACTGGTAGTGTTTCTGTTTATTTTACCTTGTTTTTCTGTGAAAATACCCCGAGTTGAACTTGTTCTTGCTGGCGTTTGGTGGTAGTGTGGGTTGTTTCTGTTTTTGAAGCTGTTGTTTTTTCATTGAGGTGCAGATGAAAAGGAAATTTTACTTATGGAAAAGGAAAGGGAAGTGGTTCCCCTTAAGCTTCTAGTGTAAGCAAAGGGATAGTTAGATTAGATTAGAACATTAACTATTCTTAGCTTTCACCATGAATAAGTGCCTTAATGTACTGTAAAATTAATACTGGAGATGCTAAATAAGCATGATATTATTAATTTTGTTAATCACAGAAAACAAACTGGAAAGAAGAAAAACATTTTCCCAGAAATCTGTCAGAACTGCAGAAAGATTGTACATACCAAATTATCTGTGTGCATTTAGGAAGTAAGGCATGGGTCGTTACCTTAGGTAGCGCCTGGTAACATTGAAGTGGCACAGTCTTGTATCAGTTGTTGAGCTGACTTAGGTGTATTTAACTATGGCAGTTACAAATAAATAAAAGTAACGGATTGCCCTAGATTCTATGGGAACATTTTTCTGTTTGACTTCTCTTTTTTTCTGCCTTTTTCCCAGCCTACAAGAAAGAGGTGCAGAAGGCTAGGAACTGTTACATAGTTCAGAGCTTCCATATCTTTAGCTATGCACCTGGTTCAGGTGAGGCTAAGGCTGGAAGTGACTGAAAGTTGTCATCTTATTAGATATGTGGCACCTATAATGGGAATTTCTAGGCTTGCCCAGTGGACAGTGAGTCTTTATGGCAAGACCTGCACTGCTTAAACGATGCTGCTGAGTCCATAGATAGAAGGATTATGGAGACTGAACACTGGAAGTAACCTGTCTTGATGAGGACTGAGCTATAGTCCTATATACAATAATAATGTAGGGAAGTTTCTGCTTCCATTATATTGTGTATCTGCGAATATGAATGGATAACCAGGTCTTGAGTGTCTCTGTGATTTGACATCTGCAATGGGAACAGCAGTTGCACAAACTCAAACTTCCAAGTTAATAATCTTCTTTCTCTTTAGGTAGCCGCTGTCCCGTTACCTTTTATTTTAATAGCATAGAAGAGCAATACTTTTGCCTTTCAAGATTTGCTTAGATGCATGCTGCTGAAGTGAGCACCTTGCTATGGTGCACACCATGGTTGTTGCTGTTCCTGAGGAGCAGTCAGCCTACAACAGCTTGGGACAAATCATACTCCTCAATGAGTAAAGCATAGTGCCACTACTATGTTACCAGATAAATTGCTTTCAATAAGGTTTTTATTAACATTGTGACTTCTACTTCAACTCAGTATTGGAACAGGAGCAACTAATTTTTAATGCGTATGCATATTGCAGTTGGCCTGGATAGGTGGCTTGCTTTTCTGGCATAGTTTGCATTCTTGTGAAGCAAAACTAATCAAAAGTTTGAGTAGAAAATGTTCTTACATCCTGATACCTTTCAAAATATTATATCACTTCTCTCTTTCCTGGGAGAAAAGAGTGCTATGATGGGCTCAGACAAATCTGCTGTGTTTTATTTTAGCATGGCTAACTTGAAGATTGAACTCTCTAAGCTAGATAGTGAAGCCTGGCCTGGGGCACTGGATGTGGAAAAAGAAAAACTGATGTTAATTAATGAAAAAGAAGAGCTTTTAAAGGAACTCCAGTTTATTACACCATGCAAGCGTACTCAAGATGAGCTAGAGCAGCTAGATGCAGAAAGGAAGAGGCTTGAAGAAGAGCTGCTGTCTGTAAAAAGCACACCCAGTCAAGCACTTGCTGAAAGGTAAGGGGGTTGTCTCTTGCTAGTATTGAATGCTGCTTTCTGCAATCTAACCTTTGCACTCATTACAGACCCTGAACGCTATGCCTTGATGGGCTGTTTTCCTTCAGCAACTGCTCTGTGTAGGTCTTTAATTAAATTTGTTATTAGCCCACTGGGCAGAAACACAAAAGTCTTCTGTACTGTGAGAGAATGTGAACACCCTATATGTGCTCTGCAATATCAGTTGCTCTGCGTTTGTTACCAGCATGAAAATGCCTGTGACAGATGTTAAATAACTGAGGAATGTCAACATACCAGCAGGAGGGTAATACATCATTCACTCGTTTCTGATAATAGCTGTAAACTATTTGAACTCAGGTTACAAAGATTATCTTGATTGTTGCAACATCTGAAGCCTTTCATTGTAAGTTTTATTACATACAAAAATGCAACCAAAATTGGGGGGGGGGGTGGGGAGTTCAGAGGAGAAGTATAATTGCTGCAAAACTTTCCTAACTTACTGCTACCTAACTGGTAACTGAAGCAACTCTCACAATAAGTTGTTTTAGCCAGATTCAGACTTTGAGAAAATCAAAGCTGACTCTCACAAATGGACTTTTCATCAACTGTAAGTGCAAATAAATTTATGGGCACCTCTAGCACACATAAAATGCAATAAACACAAAATGTCATTGGGTATATCAGTGTAGTAAGCCTTATTGAAGTAATATAATCAGAATTGAAAGCCTTTCCTACTTTCCTCTGCTAGGAAACACCTGCTGTTGCTGCAGTTTCACTGAATGGCAGAATTCCTGTTAGTGACATTAGAAGCTGAGTCCTAAATTGTAGCTGAGTAGTGAGAAAATTTTTTGTTTATAAAGTACATGTGTTTATTAAGCATGATTTCTAAACATTTGTGCACTTTATAATAGTTTAAACTGCATTATATTGATAATTCAAATGTGTTTTTGAAGAAGAGTTACGTCCTACTGGAACTATATTTTTAGATAAGTTACCTCTCTGTGTTAGTTGCAGCTAAAGTACCATGGACCCATTGCTTTCAGACTTTTATTAATAAAGGGAAAATAAGGGGTCAATAATAAAATAACATTCACAAATTATTTGAATCTAAAATTTTGCTAATATGCTGTTGTAAGTTATAGCTAAATCTTGACTCATGCTGTAAATAGGTAGCTCATTTCTTAGTCTTGAGTTTTGGATTTGCTTATTTACTACCAAAGAAAATTCTGCACCTGACTGTTTTTCCATACGTGCCAGATGCCAAACTTGAAGCACCAGGAGCAAGTAAAATTGTCTCCCTGTTCTCTTCTGTCAAGAAGAAATGAAATGGCAGATTTTTTCCATTTATAGTGACAAAACTGGTTGTAGAGCTTAATTTTTTCCCCTCTATTTTCTTCAAATTTTTCTCCTTTTGATTTTTATTCCTGAACGTAGAAATTTTTTCCGAGGTTACTGTAAGATTTCATGTCATACACTGCAGGTTGAGGCAGCATTTATAGTGCCTTCTGGTTTGCTTTTTTGCTATTCCAGTGAACTCCAGTGAATTTCTGCCTGTAACTTTGTTATTAAAACTGTCTCTCTTGGTGACTTCAGAGCCCATCAATTCTTTCACACCAGGCTATTTTGAGGATCATTTCTGGTGTGTCTACTATAAACACAAAGAAAATCTTCATTTTATAGAAGGATTCAGATGGTGAAATGGTTTCCTGAAATGTTAATTTGAGAAAAGGGTACATTTAATTGTATCAGATCAATCATCAGCGTTCTGTTTCTTGGAGATGAGGAATATTCTTCTCTTTGTTATCAGTGGAGGAGCCACACCATCTTCAAAGGGCTGCATTGTTGTTGCATTGCTGTTTTCTTTCATGAAGTTTCATGGTTTTTGTTTTGGTTTGTTGGGGTTTTTTTTTAGTTTTTTTTTTTCTAAAGGGGGAAGAAACAGAAGACTTGCTCTGACTTAAAACAAAAACGTTACAGCATAGCCCTGGGTTATTTTGGAGTAGGATGCTGAAATTGCCACTAGTAGATGTACTCAGAATCAATTTACAGGAGGAGGGTATAAATCATAACATATCAACTTCAAAAAAGCAGAGACAGGACATACTCTGACTGCTCTAAGAAGCCTTCCGGCAACTATATAGAAATAACTGGATTGTGGAACTGTTGAGAACTATTTGCTTCTTTCTTGCCTCTGCATTCATGTCAGGGAGATTCCATTCCTGCTTTAGTCCTTGGCAAAATATTCTAAGAAATCACAGACACTTAAGCAGGTGCATGATTTAACTAGTTGATTATGCTGTTGCCTGCAAAACTGGCCCCTGCTCTTGTGCATGTCATAAGGAAACATGTCCACATAAGTTTACATTGAAAGGTGAGGTATGTGCGCTTTAACTTTTTAATGTTGTTGGTTTTTTTTAATATTCTATGCCCCTCTCAGCAATGTTACAATTTAAGGTAATAATGGAAAACAAACTTGTGCTTTGGAGAAAAAAAAACAAAACAACCTTTTAGTTTAATGGTACAGATTCAGTGGAACAACTATAGGTGTCTGTTCTGAGGACTCCAGTCAGAGAAATTCCTAAGCTTTTCATTTCTTTCTTGCCTTTTGCCATTAGTAGTTGAACACGTGCAGCAATTTTTGTGCCTCTTCCTTGAAGATAAAATGATAGTTCAGTATTGAAAAGCCACAGAAGAGTTAGTGAAAAGCACTTTTGCTTGAGAAAAGCAGGATCGATTAGGCTTTTAAAAGAAGACAGAAGGCATTGATAAATAGTAAAATGGTAGGAAAGAGTGTCTGATACCATAGATGTGCATAATTCTTGGTTTGGAAACCCATGTGTATATCTCCCTGAGCAAAGAATGAAATACCGTGTACGCTTTTAACAGCCTGAGCAGATATTGGCAGATGAACACATTACTGCAGCGTAAGAGCGCACGCAGCAGTAGGCAGTGGAGTGGAAGTTCACACCCTGGCTGACCTCGGGGTAACTTATTCACCTTTGCATAACCCAGATTTGCTTGCTGAATAAGCATGGGTGTAAGCAAATGCTTTTCATGCTTTGCTGAATTGAGGACTTAATGTCTTTTTACTGGTATCTGACACTCAAAGAGAGTGAATTCTGGGAACTCTCCAGTATTTCGTTCAGTTTGCATAAGAAAGCAGTGATTGATTTTTATTTTTGTTCTTTGAAGGTGTTCCCTGTATTTGAATTTTAATTTGTACATCCTTGAGATGCCAGAAGGGGCAAACGAATGGTTTCTGAGAATAGACATCAACTTTTTTTTTTTTAAAGAGAGGAGGTAGTTTCTTGTCTCAGATTAGTTGCTTGAGAATTTGTGACATATCAATTGACTGAGCAAGGACTAGAGGAGAATATACTAATGCACAACTACAGGAGGGTTTTAGCTGAATTGAGTGAGGGAAAGCCATTTATTTGGTGTTGTAAATTGAGTAATAAAAGGGAATTAGAAAAGGAAAAAAATCACTGTAGGATATTAGTGAATCCTTTCTGCTAGCAGCCAGCCAAAAGGAATGGGAGAGTTCCACCATTTGTGGTTTTAGAGCTACACTGGATAATGGTGCAGGAGAAAATAAATCCTGCTTTTTCATAAAGGTGAACCTTGATAATGAGCATTACAATTCTGTGTGACTCTGAGGTGATGACAAAGCTGTTGGGGATCTAGAAATCTTTACCAAGGACTACTAAATGCAGTTCATCATCTCAGAGGAACCTTGCGCTTGAATGCTGCTTTGATTTATTGTGCTTTGTCTCTATATGAAGACTCTGAACTCAGAGGGAGTGCTTTAATTTTAAACTTCCTGCAGTGCCACCCCAAGTTCTTGCATTATCAGAACTAATACTGGTATTAGTGTTCTTTGGGGTTTTTTTCAGAAACTATATTAAGTGAGGAACCAGTCTACAGCATGACTTTTTAAAACTGTGTTAGTACAGATCTTATTTTCCTGAAGTTGCAGCTATTTTCTCAGTGCTCATCTGTTACTCTTTTATTGGGTGCACATTCCCCTTGGTACAGTGTGAATATGCCAATGCTTGGCTTGCTTGTACTCTCAGCAGGTTTGTTACAGTGCTTAGTATTCTGCAGGTAAAGTCACTCTGAATTGGTTAGGGTTTTGTGACAGGACTGGGAGCTAAGAGTCTCTTGGATTTTAGTAGTTGGCAACCAGATGAAAATATGAGGGGTCTTCACTTTGTTTCTGTCTTATCTATGAAGTATTTTAGCTTGCAAGTTATTTTTTAATGCTTTCCTATACTTATATGCACCTCTCTTTCCAGATTGAAATTGGAGGAGAGAAGAAAAGAGTTGGTACAGAAGCTTGAAGAAACTACAAAGTTAACTACGTATTTGCATTCGCAGCTTAGGAGGTGAGACTGTGTTGCATAACATAAAACCTGTTTGCAGCAACAATCATGGACCTGGATGTTTGTCTCAGCTTCATTCTTAGATTTTTCTCTTAGCTGGAAGCTGAACAAAATTTGTTTGATATTTAAGTAAGAAAATGTAAGTATAATAGCTTCAAGCATTTTTCCACTACGCAAACCCGGTGTACCTTTATAATTTCAGTAAGCACTCAAGACTGACTTGAATGGGTTTGTCGCTCAGCTTCCATAATTAAGCTAGCAGACATTATTTTGCTTTAGTGTAAATAAATCAGTCAATCAGGAATTCTCTAATTGGTCATATCTTCCAAGTCCTGTCATTGAGAAGATCAAATGGTTTCTCAGAGTTCTGCCTAAAATGAAATGAGTTGTTAAAAATGTAGCCTTTATTCTATGTAGTATCTGGAGAGGGTTAATGAGTACATGTATGCATGTAAATACTTATGTGAATAGTTGTTTCTGGTTTTGTTCTTCAACATTAACTTACCCTTTCTGTAGATATAAATGTTTCCCTAGCAGGATATTTTTTTCCTGACAGCGATTGGTTAAAAATCTGGCTCCGAGTTTATGAAATTCAAAGTGATTAAAAAAAAAAAAGTAGTCAGTTATAGCAACTGTGAACTCAAACTCATTGTCCTGATGGGAATTCTAGTATTTAATGATACACGTAACTGGTCCTAGGGAAGAGTGTCCCTCACTTCTGGACTGTTACCCTGGCCTACCAAACCATGTGTCCATTACATTTATTTAGAAAATCCTGAATTTTCTTGCATATCCTAGTGGGATACACCAGTCAGATGCTGCATTAATGTTTACCGGTTCTCTTAGAAATAACTGTGGGGCTTTAAGAGGAAAAGTGTTTTTAAGCATCCTGTAAAGGTCCTCTCACAATAAGCCATACCATCCTATTCCTGTGATCTAGGCTGGCTTAGCTATTTCAGACATCTCAGATCTCTTAAATTGCATTATGATTGCTGATTAGTTAGGGAAAGAGTCTTTTAAATAATTTTTTAAAGTATTTTGTGCTCATGTTTGTTTGGACTTTGGGGGGGTCTCTGTCCTGTTAAAAGCAGTTTTTTAGCCCGGAGGCAAAATTTTTAATGTTGATTGTTCAGTAAACATATTTTAAGTGTTTAGAAGAGGCTGCCTTGAATTATTTTTCTTAATGTTTGTTTTTTCCCAGCAGAGTCCTCCTGAGCCAAGGCAGCGACACTCAGTTTCTCTGGCCTGGCAGGGCTCCTTATCTCCTGTTACTAACAGGAGAAGATTGCACGTTATGGCCTTTGCCATGCTTATGTTGTTGGATTTACTGTGCATGTAGAGTGTTTGTTGTCTTATAGATGTAAAGCACTTCTCCTATAAGTTGTCGTCTCCTAGCTGCCATCTTTCCCAGGTGCTTGAGCAGAAGGCAGGCCACATAAATTGCTCTAGAGGTGGCAGCATTCCCCATCCACCATAACCTCCTTCCTGGGAATCTCTTTCCTGTCACATTGACCCCAGGAGTGCCCACATCGGAGCAGGGCAGGTCTTTGAGAGAATGCAGCAGCTGAGAAGACTGCTGTTACTGCTGGACCCGTTTATCAAATCTGCAGCCTTCTCTAGAAGAAAAGGTGCTTTGGCAACAGGCCGTGAGCTGCATAAGTTGCCCTGATAGCGTGCAGATTGCACACACTGATCTAAGCCCAGTGCGAGTGCTTAAAAAACGTAATGCCCCAAGCAGCATTCAGTTGTTATAGTGCAAACTCCAGTCAATCTTATCTCTCCTGGTACCGTTTTGTGCTGTGTAGTTTAGTAAGATCAGTATATGTGTTTGTGCTTTCTTTGCAGCCTCTCAGCCAGTACATTATCCGTGTCTTCAGGGAGCAGTTTGGGATCTCTGACATCCAGCCGAGGATCTCTGAACACATCAAGCAGAGGGTCGCTAAACTCGCTCAGCTCCACAGATCTCTACTATAACCAAGGCGATCAAATAACAGATTTGGACTATCAGTATAAACTTGACTTCATTTTGCAAGAAAAAAGTGGTTACATTCCTTCAGGGCCTATCACTACCATTCATGAAAATGAAGTGGTCAGTTCCAATGGGAGACTGGGTTACAGTGACTCTCCTTCAGCTGCAGACCATCCAAAACTGACTGAACCCCCCAAATCTGTGACATCACTGTCTTCCAGATCCTCACTGTCCTCCTTGTCCCCCCCAGGCTCTCCTTTGGTTTTAGAAGCTGCGTTTTCAGCGTCAGCACAAAATTCCCCTCTGCATCACCTCACTACGGACTTTGAAGACTGTGACCTTTTGGGTGATTTTGCAGGCATTAGTCTCTGTGAGAACCAAATATTACTGGACTCTGAAGCCAGAGCAGGATCTCAGATTCCTACGGATGATAAAGATCTTAGTGAAGGCATTAGGCAGCCTCTGCCTTCTCTGCATGAAGGAAATTCAGGTAATTTAAAAAAAAAAAAAAAATCTGATGTTGAATGTATGTGTAACATGAAAATTTTGAACTAACAGCTGGCTCTTGAATGGGGAGGTACCTCATATAACTGAAGAATATCTTGATCACCATACATTTGCCATGGTTGGCAGTCAGTAATTCTGAGGGACGTTACATAACTTCTAGTTTTGGCTGCAGAGAGCTACGATCGCCCTGGTTCCGTCTATATTTTTTCAATAGCTGTCTCAGAAGGAAAGGTCCTGTATTCCAGACTCTGTTGTGAAAAAATAACAGAAGACCCTGAAGCTGGAACTTGAAGATATGGAGGATGCATGGTGTTCCTAGGTATTGTCAAGATGTATGGGGACAGAGCAAAAATACCCTCCGCTGGTTTTTGGCAACTTGAAATCAGATCCTTTGTTGCTCACTGAAGAATAAGTTACAAACTGATATCCTCAATAAAAGAGATTTCTGGACTGAAGAGTTAGAATTGTTACCTGTGTATGTCTGTCTAGTTACTTGAACCTGCTATAACTGAAAGATCTGCAGTTCATTTTTTTAACGTGAGTTGAGAAAGACAAGTAACCACATGCCATGTAAGCTGCAGTGAGACTCTCCCCATTTTTAACACGGATTTCATAGCTTTTAGCTTTTTATCCATCCGTGTTAGAACAGAGCTCCTAAACTAGTAAGTCCTCATCTCCTAAAACATACTTCCCTTTAAGGAAGGTGAGATGAATGGCCCTGGGAGTTACTGAGGTATCCTTAGTAACTAGTTAACTTTAACTTTGAGATGACTGAATTAGGTATAATGAATTCCATTTCTAGTCTGCAGAAAAAGCCATGCAACATTTACTCATCTTATATTGTCAAAGTCTTTGGCAGAGTCAGACCTTCAGAAATTCCAGCTGTCAGTAATTGATGGCTTGTCCTCAGTCTTAGAACATTGACTTTGCTGCCTTGTGTTAGGCTTGACAGTATGTTGTGCTTTCTCCGCACATTTACGGACTTTTTCTAGTGTCATTCTATGTCATAGTATTTAAGTATCTTGCAAACCACTCATTCCTTTATGTTACACAGTGGCTCTGTCTTTCCAAGCAAGAACTGAAGGTCTGAACCTGTGAAATGCAAATTGGATAAAGATGGAAGGGGATTTAGTGGGAAGGGAGTCATTTTGTCCTTTGTCTTTTCAGTATAGTGGAATGTAATAGTTGTTTTGCTTTAGAGCCATATTTTAAAAAGATGGGGGAAAAAATTAATTTAATGCCCATATTTCAGCAGCATATCCTGTCCAAATTAACAACAAGTTTTGCTCTGTCGTTGCAATCTGACTGCAATTCATCTAGTCTGAGAACTGAATTTGATGGTTTGGAATTTGGGAATGCATAGGTCTATGAGGAATCAGAATAATTTTTTTTTAAATTTATTTCTTTAGATCATTATTTTCAAAGGCTGTGGTTGTCTGGCGTTTTTGAGCTTTTTTGAGGACCTGTTTTTCTGGATAGTGTCAGGATGCCTTTTAAGTCTATAAGTAGTTATGGTTTTAAAATATAAATTCATCTTGTGATTCTTCATACTGATACTTCCTCACGTAGTATCCTCATATATATGATAAATTATCTTTACATCTGTATTAAGGCTGCCAAAACAAGCACTCAGGTTTTGAAAAGCCAGATATTAATTAATTATGCTTCCATACCTCTAGTTTCCACAGTAAGACAGGCCTCGTGGTGAGTCTTCAGTACATTAGCAGTGAGACATAGACTTGGGGTTGGTTCAGTGTTTCTACTCCAATTTCATTCTTGGAACTGCTGCGATGCTGAACGGGAAGATTTTCAACAAGCTCAGCCAGAGGCGTAAAACCTGCATGGAAAATGTCTGCCCACACACTTAAGTTTTCCACAACTACAAATATGAATACTGCAGAATATTTACTTGGAGGTAGACAAACACACCTAAAGACAGTACAGCTAGTACTTTCATGTCATAATCTGCGTTGGCTCTTCAGATGCAGTGCTTACCTGCTTCTCTGTCTGTCTCTGACTTTTCTGTACAGGTGAGCCATACAGATATTTGCTCCTCTGCACATGTCCCTGCTGTCAGAAACCAAGTTGGAATATCATGTAGTTCTTCCACAGTCAGTCTCTGTCATTGTCAAAGTCAATTCAGGCTGCTGTGGTAATTCCTAAGGGTAATCAATAAATCATGTCATCACCTTCACCCCTCACATGGTGGGGGGGAAGGGAAAGAGCACTTCATCATCAAGGAAAAAGCATTCCTACTGCCATAAATAAAAGCACAAATGCAGCAATCAGTCATCTAATCTGAAGCCTTAAATTTTAAACATCTTAACAAGATGCGAAGTCATGATTCAGGTGGGGATGATAACGCATACCAATATCCTCACCCCTTGGCAGATGAAAGTACTGCATAGACCCTAGACTTACTGCGCTGCAGAACGTGGCTTTCTGTGAGTGCGGCTTCTACGCTGCATGACACTAGCATATGAATGCGAGCTGAAGATTAAAGCTAAGTAGTAGTTGATAGTAAAGAGACTGTAGCATAAAAAGTCTTTGATGATAGTAAGCCAGAGGGGATTTTTCATTCCTAGCAGTTATATCACTGGGGAGAGCGTGTCTGACTCCTGAATATTTAATAAAAAGTAGGCAAGCACTTCAGATGTAGCCAAAGTGTTACTACAGTGCAGAATGCGAACATGGCAAATACAGGTTTAAAGAAGAGGATAATGAGGGTTAATAATGAAGATAATGAAGGATAATAACTAGCTCAACAGATACGGGTGATGATAGGTGCTGGTATCTCTGGGAAGGAATAATATTTGTACGTTTTCAAGTTCATCGGTTTGGTTATATCCCAAGCCAGAGTATGTGGTAACAGCAGTACAGTCTCAGAATGTTTAATGATGTGGAACAAAACTACTTGGTGATACGCAGTTAGGGGTCACTGCTTTCAACATGACAACTTTCTAAATTGTGTGTTTCTCCCTGACTGTTAATCTCTTGGACTAATTTTCCTCCTTCTTTCTTTTTGTAGATGTTGACTTACCACGAAGAACAGCTAGTCACCTGCTTGAGGAGAAAACAGCTTGTGTGTCTGCAGCTGTGTCCGATGAGTCTGTAGCTGGAGATAGTGGTGTATATGAAGCTTCTGTGAAACAGTAGGTTTGGGAAATAATGCAAGTCTTTCCACCACAAATTTCACTGTATCTATGAGCTGTTATATAATACAAGCATAAGCAGTTTATCCGTCTTGCCTTTTTTATAAATATTTTATCCTTTCGTATTGAAAGGAAGGCACATTTGCCAAACAATGAAATTTGATTGCTTTTTTTTAAGCTAATAATTTTGCATTAGAGTGCTTGTATAACTTGATTGAGTAGCATTAATATGCCACCTTCTAATCCTGGTTGGTTTTTTTTTTTTTTCTTGCTAGAAGTTTTCCTAGGAAAACCTGTATTTAAACTATACAAGTTCTGCCATGTGTCAATACAGACAGACTACTCAGTGACTCTTGTTGCTTCTTGTTTTGCTTAGATGCAATCTCAAGATTTCATAGCATTTTGCTTGAGTATTTTCTTTTTAAGACAGAAGTATATAGGAAAGATAAGAAAATCCTCAGTTGTAATGTTGGTATACAAATAATCCAGGTTAGGCCATTCAATCCCATTATTCCCATATTTCACCCTGAACTCTGAATCCTAGTATTAGTTTGTATCATGTCTTCAGTTAGACCTAACACAACTTCTCAGGCTGAAGTAAACTCCTGTCTATTAAAAATGCAGCCATCACTTGACTGGCTGGCTCTGACTGTTATTTCAGTTCCATAACAACTGTTGTTTTTCCTTCCTCCCTCCCCCCCCCCCCCCCCCCCCCCCCTTTCAATTCTGAGACACTGTGATCAAAACTTATCCTCTGCTGTAGTTATAAGCCCAGTGGATAAAAATGAACAGGCATTGGACCAAAAGCCGTCATTGTTCTGTGAAGCAAGTCTTTAGCTGCTCTCTCCAGTGGCTGCGAGTGGTGGCATAGCTGGAAAACAGAACAGATTCCTGTCTTGCTGTCTTCACTCATGAAAAGACAAAAGCCAACAGTTGCATCCCCTAAGCCTGTGTACGAAAGGAAGCTGTTGCCATTTGTGCAAGCTGAGATTTACAGACAGTAGTTATTCCATGATAGCTCCAGGTGTGGATACTCTTAATTCTTACTGAGTAGGAAATAGTGGAGAGGTAATGAGTGTTTCTGGGTGAGTTGCTTCTGTGTAGTAGAAGTATCTTTATGATACCAACACTGTGTATGGAATAACTTATAATTTGTCAGTGTGCTCCTGAAGTTACAGTACAGTGATTTCTACTGTATAGACCAGTCCTTTTTATTGAGTAATTTAAGGCAGGGGAGGCAATAAATACACCCCATCAAATTAACTATCAGTCAGGAAATGAATAGTAGAAAAGACACCTCTAAATGCAGTGTCTTAAAATAATGCTGTCATATCTTGGTAAGGCGAGGGATGTCTATGTCATTCTCCACGTTTCCTCTCTTGACATTTCCTATCTTGATCTTGTTTATTGATCCCAGCAGTCTAGTTTTAAAAATCAATGAAACACATTAATACCACATCCTCACACAAACCTCCCAGAAAATGGAAATTATTTTGCCCCATGGATTCTCTGTAATTGCATTCAACACTAGAGTTGCTCTTCAGCTGCAAGACTTGAGTCCCTTTGGTCCTTTGAATGCTTCTGAAAACAGGCTCAGAGGAAAGATGCTTCTTGTTTGCACAGAAACCTCTTTATTTCCCACAGCTCCTGTTTCTCAAGTATTCTCCAAAGCAGTATTTCATATCCATTTTATGTGTGGTCTGATGTTTATTAGAAACTTTAATTTCCAATTTTGTATTCAAGGGGTAAAGAAATACTAAGTATGTATAGGAAAATGTAATGAGTTTTTCTCTTGCTTGTTAGTCTGGTCTGCTTCAGTAATCAGCTTAAGGCCTTTCCAGCTCATTACTGGAGTTGTCAAACTGTTCAAGCACTGACTATCCCTAAAACAGGCATTGCTATTGTGTAGGCTCTGAAATTCTCATTTGGAGTGCAAGCTGTAATTAAGTCAACCCGTTTAGGAGAATGTCTCTATGTTCTGTGTATGCATACCTTAATTATTGCTGAAAGCTAACTATAATTTTCCTAAATTTGAGTATTTGCCTGTTTACCGTAGACCAAATGAAACAGAGGACGTTGTATATAGTGAAGATGATGCAACAAGTCCAGAGGCTGCCCAGGTACAAATAGGACTCAGGTAAGCGACCAGCAAAGGGAATATTTTTGTTCATCTATAGATGCAAATAGTAAACTCCCCTCATGTTGTCCTTTCTTCAACAGATACGACCACGGCAATTCAAGTTTTGTGATAATCATAGTACGGCTCAGAAATCTTCCAGCGTTTTCTGTCCCACTTGGTTCTAAAGTGTAAGTCAAACAATCACTGAGCAATAGTGTTAAAATATGAGAGTATAATAATACATTTTACAAATTCTCCACAGTAATGGATTGATTTACTGCTTAACAGCACTAAAATATGTATAAAACTTCTCAGAGCTTTTGTAAAAGTACTGAGCTTTTACATATTCCAGCTATGCTGCAAGAAAAAGGAGTTATCAGGAAATTTGCACATTCCACTAAAGTGGGACAAAAAGGATTTTTAAAATTATGCTTCATTTCATGTTTTTAAACATTCTGTAGTTTTGTGAATGCAGAACAGCTACTCTCTAGTTACTAAAACCATTCTTTTGATACTTTGCCATTCTTTCAGGTCAAAATGTTGTCTTTTTACATTTTTGCGGCATTGGGATGTAAAATTATGTTAAAATAGTACATGTCTTTTAAGTGAGCTTTTAAAAGTAAGGGGTAAATTTATAAATGGCAAGCACAGCCACATTGAGATACACCTTCCCTAACAACTGGATCTTGGAGGTCTGCTAAGGATTAGTTCTTGTGTTGAATTGGGCAGGAAAGGTCTAAGAGAATTACAGTGGAAATTGTATTTAGGAAATGAACAAAAATGCCTGAATAAGAAAAAGTTACTACTGAGATTCTAATGCGAAACTCATCTGTGCAAATAAGTACAGCTTGCTTTGACTCCTTGGGGACACTTGTACTTCAGTGAGCTTTTTTTACAGACTGGAAAGCTATCCTAAACTGTTGACAAGCTTAATAAGATTAGAGTAGAACATAATCAATCCTTAGAAAATTTGGTTTTCTTGCTGGTTCCCTTCCCCCTCTGCTCCATCACATTGCATTTGACTGGCAGATCAATAGGAAGCCGCTGAATATGGAAAGGATGAATAGGGATACAGGCCTGGGTGCTTGATAGATTTTTCTGTTTGGTTTTGTTTGTTTTTAATAACAAATTGTTACATACAACCATCCTTCCTTCTGTGACCTCCGTCTTTCCCCTGCTGACCTTCCAAGTCTAGTAGCGTTTAGCACAAGAATAAAGACAAACTATAGAAGAATAAATTGACGCAGCTGAGAGGAAGAGTAGATAATGTAGAATATAAAAAGAATGTCAATAGAATGTTCAGTAAGACAAAGTTAGGTCATAGCTGGCATCTTTTTAAGAATTAAAGTATGAAGTTGTAATTAGTAATCAAGCGTCTTCAGTGCAGAAGTCCAGACCTGCTGGTAAAAACATTTAATAAAACTAAAGCTACCCAAAAAAATGAGGAAGAAAGGACAAGGTAAAGGAAGGACCTTGCAAATAGCATTTTTTTTCTGTCACTTGCCATTGTGTGCATATATGTATATACTGTACAAGTATGTACAATTATAAAAATTGGGTCTGGAAAATGATGTTATGTTATAACTGTATTTTCTAGATCATCAAATGGGATAGATTAGCACTTTACTGAACCTTTACACATGGAGGAATAGATTTGACATGAGGTCTTAATGTTATCTCTTTCCACACTGTTTGTAAAATCTGTCCATTTTTAGAGTACGTAGAGCCTCGCTGAATACTTATTCTTTGTGTCAGGATCATTTTTTCATCAGTTGAGAAGTCATAGGTTTGTCACAGCAAAATCTGAGGCATTGGTTGACTTAACTTCTTTAATGAAAATAAAAGTAAGCGTTCTTGTAAAACAAAGCCAATGAGCAATTTATCTTTTACTTCTGTTTGCCCCTCCTTCTGGCCTGATGCCAATAAATTGGCTAACAATTACTGAAAGAAAGCTCCAATGAGCCACCTTTCAAACGTACTTTTAATATACTTTATCTTCTATTCCTACCTCTTTTCTAAATGTTTCCTAATTGCTTAATCTATTACAATGGCTGTTTTCAGTAGAACATGCAAATTGTTCTCCTACATTTATGTGAATACAGCAGCAGCGTTACTGATCACGCTACCGCTTAATGTGGGATTGGTTGGTCAAAATGCTGGATACCTGCAATCCAGGCTATCCATGCAAACCAAAAAACTTAGATCTTACTCTTTATTGCAAGAAGCTTGGCATAATTGGGAAAAAAAGGCTATGCCTAAATTCAAATATCAAAATCAAATTTTGTAAAGACCTAATTTCTTTTGGTTTAATTAATGTAAACTAAGCTTTTAGTAATAATAACTGTATGTATGAAGTCATTACCAGAAAATATAGCAATAGTACTGTAAGAACAAGTTTTTTCCAGAATAATTTTCTTTGGCCCACTTTTTCTTCTTACTTTTAGCTTCATTGCTTTCTATTCTGCAATGAACATCAATTATATTTGAAGCCAACACCAGAAATAGGCTAATGCATAGACACAGGACACAATGTAAAACAATTACTGTGATCATTCCTGTGTATGAGAAGCTGTGCAGTAGGTAAATAACATGTACAGATTGCATCAGGAATGTCTTTACATCAAGCTGCTACTAAAGCAAGACCTGCAAGTTAGCAGGTGTTACCTTTATCCACGTAATAGCCATTCATATTTGTTCTATAAGAAGAATGCAGCTGCATAACAATTTCAAGTTATTCCCCGTGCTTAAGTTTAGGCTTGCAAGGTGCATTCTTCTAAGTCTCACAACAGATTGATGACACCAACCTGTGTGGTGTGGTCAACATGCTGGAGGGAAGGGATGCCATCCAGAGGGACCCTGACAGGCTGGAGAGGGGGACCTGCGCAAACCTCATGAAGTTCAGTAAGCCCAAGTGCAAGGTCCTGCACATGGGTCATGGCAATCCCAAGCACAAATACAGGCTGGGCAGAGAATGGATTGTGAGCAGCCCTGAGGAGAAGGACTTGGAGGTGGTATTGGTTGATGAGAAGTTCAACATGACCCAGCAATGTGTGCTTGCAGCCCAGAAGGCCAACTGCATCCTGGGCTGCATCAAAAGGAGGGTGGCCAGCAGGTCAAGGGAGGTGATTCTGCCCCTCTGCTCTGGTGAGACCCCACCTGGAGTACTGCATCCAGCTCTGGAGTCCCCGGCATAAGAAGGATGTAGACCTGTTGGAGAGAATTCAGAGGGCGGCCACAAAGATGATCAGAGGGCTGGAGCACCTCTCCTGTGAGGGCAGGCTGAGAGAGTTGGGGCTGTTCAGCCTGGAGAGGAGGAGGCTCCGGGGAGACCTGATAGCGGCCTTCCAGTACCTAAAGGGGGGCCTACAAGAAAACTGGGGAGGGACTTCTGACATGGGCATGTAGTGATGGGACAAGGGGTAATGGCTTTAAACTGCAATTGGGTAGATTTAGGTTAGACATAAGGAAGACGTTTTTTACAGCGAGGGTGGTAATGAACTGGAAGGTTGCCCAGAGAAGCTGTGGATGCCCCATCCCTGAAAGTGTTGAAGGCCAGGCTGGATGGGGCTTTGAGCAACCTGGTCTGGTGGAAGGTGTCCCTCCCCAGGGCAGGGGGGTTGGAACTAGCTGATCTTCAAGGTCCCTTCCAACCTAAACCATTCTGTAATATTATGAGTTGACCTTAAACAACTTTGAACCTAGCTATTTTCTTACTCATTATCCTTAATTCTCAGGTTTCTTTTGAGGTTTTGTTTCATTTGTTTCTTTAAAAGATGTCACTGCTTTTCAGTGCTGCTCACGTCATTGTAAGAGTTTAATTTTTACATTCGCCCAATTTTTTCTCATTTTTTTTTTTAATTAACATTAAGATCATGTTTCCTCCCATCTGTGAGATGATCCTCAGTGTTCACAGTACTAAACTGGAGGATAAATTTGGATACAGACTGAAATAGCTACCTCTCTTGCTGCTACCTTACTAGGCACAGAAATTCCTTTTTGGGAAATGTTAGTGCAAGGGGCAGGAGGAGTTCCTCACTCCTCTTTTTCACCTCTTTTCCATTCCACCTGATTTGTTGGTGTTTAATTTTTATGCAGTCCTTTAGTCAATGAAGTCAACTTCTATTGTGCGTCACCAGTAAGTGCCCATTTAAATACAGGTAAAGATTTTGTTCTGTTTCCGGCAGGTATATTAGACTAGCAGTACTTCCATCCTCAACTGATATCAGCTGTCTGTTCCGCACAAAAGTTCATCCTGCCACAGAAACCATTTTATTCAACGAGATATTCAGAGTATCCATTTCCCAAGTAACGCTGCTACAGAAGACGCTGAGAGTAGATGTTTGTGCTGTCAGTAGAAGGCATCGGGAAGAATGCTTGGTATGAAGTTTTACTTCTGACTTTTGGCATGCATTTGTTTATAGTGTCTCCTGTTATTTTGATGGTCAAGGCTGCTAAAATTCCACAGTACTTGGAGACAGACTCTGAAGCATAACTTGGTTGTTGCTGTAGTACTTAAAATACTACTTTTTTCTGAAAAAAACTGATACAGAATCTAATCCTGGATGGAGGTTTTAGGACCTGTTTTGATAATTCTAACACTGTTAACCTTTATCAGTAACAGATTGATATTCCATCTTTGACATTTTATACATAAAAAACCCCATAAATTTCATTGCAACATTACTCTAACACTAGATTTTAAAGTAAAAGTTGAGTAAGAGCCACAGTGTGTCAAAAAAAAAAAAGCAAGCACTCATTATCACAACTTATCACAAAGAACAAACTGAATCACAATTTTGAATGTTGTTGTAAATTGTGATGTCCACCTTTTCAGTCTTTATGATCTGTAGAAATAATAAAAAGGCATGACATTCATAGAGCAGCCTATTGGGAACCGGCCCTTTTAAAATTTTGTTGTTAATTGTGGTCATCACCTAATTAGTGATGCTTCATTTACTTTCATATTGCTATTGCATAGTCTGGTACAACTCAGTTTAGTTTTTCACCATGAGTTTGACTCATGGCACAGCAAGATTTTTAGTTACAACGTGCAACAGAATGCAGGATACAAAGGTGAAGAAAAAACCCAACAACAAAAAACCACCAAAGACCTAAGGGTTAATCACAAGATCAATGGAAAGAGCTGGGAGTACCACCCCAGCAGAAAGCCCTGGGCAACATGACCGTAGTCTTGGCAAGAGTTATGCATGCAGCCCAGCAGCTGAGAGGCTGATTTGCTTTGCCAAAGAACAGAGGATTTTAATCTCCAAGGCACAGCCCAAACACAGCTCTTCCTAAGTTTTCCCAGAGTGCCAACTCAGTGGATTTCAGAGCTCGTCCAAATGAAAGGTTTTCTTCATGTCTTTTACTGTTGTTTCATCTGCCTCCTCACTGGTTAAAGCAAACAGTCACCTGTTATTTTTTGCCATATTTGATGATTTTTGTGGTGGAACAACTGAAAAATTGACTGAATTGATGCTGCAGTTTTCATTGCCACAGTTTTTCATTATTGAATGCTATAGAAAGCAGAGGCGTGCATTACGGTGATTGATATAGAGGGTTTTGTGCGTGTGCACGTGGGGAGAAATTCCCCAGAATGAAATAAAAGATGGCAGAATGGACAAGATGAAGGACCATTCCATGCTGTTTGTTTATTTTAACCAGAAGTGGAGGGAAATAGAAAATTGTACCGTTAAAAAGGGACTTAAGATTCATGTCAAATTTCGCTGCCTATTTTACATGATAAATACTGCAGAGTTATTTTTCAGCTGTCTTGCAGGGAAAAAAAAAAAAAAACAAACCCACAACAATTTCCTTCCCCTTTCTTGTTTTGTGCAGGCTGGGACTCAGATCAGTCTAGCAGATTTATCATTTTCTGATGAGACTTGTACTATATGGTACAACCTGCTGCCTTGCAAGCAAATTCCTGGCAAAAAAAACAAGAATCAAAATGAAGAATCCCTGTTTCTGTTAAGCAAGCAGTCACTGGACTTGGTGAGCAATATGTTGGCTATTATGATAATAGTAACAAAAAAGCCATAGACTCAGATTGTGCTGTTGCACTGTGGTTACCTGAATATGTGAATTGTCCTCTCCTGAAGGTCCAAGGCCCCGTTGTCTTGCAGGCACTTTTGTCTGTAGTGACTTCGTGCGTAAGTAGGTCCTCTGTGGGGTTTCAGACTTGTTAGCAAGTGTGGACAGGGCTGATGCTGCTTAGTGGGATACAAAATTGCACTCCAATTTGAAACACTTCAGTTGTGTTTCATTTAAAGAAGAATGTTATTGACAAGCTTGCTTAAGTTTACCATTGATTTTCATATGCACACATTAAATATGGCTATTTATTAATTATTTGAATTTGCATAGTTAAAGCCATTGCACTGAAAATGCTGCTTATGCAGAACACATGAAGCAGCTCTTGAAAGAGCTGCATTTTTTTTACCTATGTTATGTATCACTCAATTCTGGTTTTGTCTTCTCTTTCCTCGTGAGCAGGATGCTGTGTCAGCTCTGCTGGAAAGGACATCTGCTGAGCTGGAAGCAGTAGAACAAGAGCTGGCTGAAGATGAGGAGGAGGAGGAGGAGGAACAGGAGCAAAGGGGCTCTGAGGAAGACTGGTAAAGCCACTCTTCCTCCCTCACTGTTCATGCCTGAATGATTCCACTCGTTCCTCCTATTCTTAGACAAATGAAAGGGCTTTACTTCCGGAGGAGATCATAGAATCATGGAGTGGTTTGGGTTGGAAGGGATCTTTAAAGATTATCTAGTCCAGCCCACCTGCCATGGGCAGGGACATCTTTCACTACATCAGGTTGCTCAAAGCCCCGTCCAACCTGACCTTGAACGCTTCCAATGATAGGGCATCCACATCTTCTCTGGGGAAGCTGTTGCAGTGTCGTACCACCACTGGAATTGGGGTAAAGTCTTGTTCTCTTGTGTGGTCAATTCATTCACCTTCTTTTAGGTTTACAATGTCGTGGCTGCTCTATTAACTCCTACTGCTGATGCTTCTCCATTCCGTGTACATCTTCCTGTGAAACCACCTGGGGAGTCTAAGCCCCTGGAGGTGTACTAGAATGTCTCATATCAAATATTAGTTGCATTAACTATAATAAGCAACTGATAAGATTTGGAGAGAGAGCTGCTGTCTGACAAAGTCAGTATGTGTGTGCTTCCACTGATGGTCTTGTTTTTGAAGAAGTTGTGAGCTTTCCCAAGAAACAGATTTCTTGCTAAATTGCTATGTTGAGTTCTGTTCTTGTGCAGTTTCTTAGCTGCAGGGTAGAAATAAATATATGCTGTACTGTGGGGAAAGGGGAAACTCACTTATTTAATTCATTTATTACAACTGAAGTCCTTCAGCATTATCAACATACAGCTGTTGAGTGCAGTGCAGTGTTGTCATAATGATCTTGAAGGTGAACTGTAGTAGAGTTTGCTGGGTTGTATTGGAGCATATAATGAAATCTGCCTTCACGTGAACTTAATAGAAGCATTTGAGTGATACTCTTGTTTTCCCTGTCAGGAAAATGCGCACATTATACATGGGTGAAAGCCTAGGCTTTCTGATATCTTTCTCCTGTGGGCTTTTTCCGTTTGAGAATAAGTCTGGGCTACTTCTGCTCATACAGGTTAGAAATGCTCGCAGAAGCTTCTGATGAAATGGTGGATGAGGAGGAAGATGGCATGAAGCTGGCAGTAGAAGGAGATTGTACTGATGACATGGGGTTACTCACCGACACACCAGGAACAAATGAAGACGGGGACAGAGAGAACAGTGAGGAGGCCCATGAAAGCCAGCAAGCTGCTGTAATGCTGACACTGGTGAATATCTTAAAAATATGTGTTCCTACAGTATCTTACTGTGTCTGAAGATCTTATTCTGAGCAGTTAATGTAGAAGTCTGCTGCATCTGAGCACTTACAATTTGGTGTGGCCTTTGCTCTAGCACTTGTCAGTAGGTACATTTAACAAAATCGGTGTGGTCACTTCTGACCTGTGAAGAGGGCATTTAACAGTCATACTAGGCAGAACTTCTAAATGAAAGACAATTAACTAAAAATGCCTATCTTCACTTTATTGTTGCATAGGGAGAATATTCAAAATATAAGTGCAGTTCAGTAGCTTCAGCTTGTGCGTATTTAAAATATTTCTGCACACCTGTTTCATTGTTTCCTTTTTTCCTGATTCATCTGATAAACAGGGGGAAAGACAGAACAGGAGTCCAGATCTGTAAACCAATAAGGGGACTTCCTTATTTCTTACCTTTATTTTAGAATGTGAAATACAAAAACTGGCTTAGCAGAGAAGAGGAAAGATTAATGAACAGAAAATTCAAAAATGTGTATTAAACTGTGTACTATTGAACCTGCACACTATACATAACAGATTTGAATTCCATGTTCTTGTTAACTGTTCACCTTAAATTATATTCCACCTTTCTGAAAGCACTTTTAGTAAACATATCCCTGATGTGGTAGCACATACACTAGAAATACCATTTTTAGAACACCTTTCTGCATCTTAATGAAAACACTGTTGCATGCATTATAGCCAAGGTTCTGTAAAATAGCAAAGGTAAACACACAAAGCATGACATCTCGTTCCTTCAAGTTTGTGACAGTACAAAAGTTCAACACCTCAGTGGACTTGCTGCAAACTCTAATTAACTTCCAATTAATGTGGCAAGATGCAAGATGAGCTAAAGCCATGGTATTAAAAGGACTGACAGTCTACTGGGTAGCAAGCAAATACAGATGAAAGCCCTAGTGTGGCAAGGGGAGACATGAAGGACAACACCTGAAGGTCAGGCACATGCACAAGTGTTTTGCTAAGTCCAGGCTGGACTAACCCAGACAGTGAGTGAAAGACATAGCACATCTCATTGTAAAGCCAGCCTCAGGATAGATCTCCGTGTGCCAGATCCTCTCAGGGTGGCAGTTGGGCGATTTTCGGTCATCGTATTTATCACCTGCATGTTGAAAACCATGAACGTCACTAAATTATCCAAGTTGAAGAAAATGCCTCAGTGCACTTCAGTAACATCAGATGTGCCAGCTGCTGCAGCGCTTGTTCTGCTCGGGCTGCCAAGATGATTGCTGCACGTAAGCACAGGCCGTGCCACCGACGGGGATGTCGGCACCTGAGGCTCCCTGTGGCTTCTGCTGGACAACTCCAGCAGGCAGCAGGCCCTTCTGAGGGACAGCAGCTACCGGTGCCTTTTCCCTGGCTTCACAAGGCTGATGTAGCTCTGCAGATTGCCATAAAGCAGCTCTGCTGTCGGAGTCTGGGGGACGTATGAGAGTATGTTGGGAAGAACCAACAGGCAACGTAGAGTTTCCCAGCTCCCCCTTTCAGTGTGTGTAGGCACCATCTCTAGCATGGGAGAACCTTGCTGTTCTGCAAATGCAGAACAAAATCAATACAAATGTGCAATAATAATAATAAGAGCGTCTGCAAATGGTACAGCAAAACATTGTGCCATGGTTGCGTCAGACCATCTGCAGGGCAGCAAAGGCCTTTCTGCAAAAGCTTTGGTTTTACTGGTTACAAAGAGTACCTTCAAAGACTTCCCACACACTGTTAAGTGTTTGGGGAATTTTGTGTTTCTTTACTTAGCATAGCTTCTCTGTATGTGCAAGATGCTTGCTGCTGGTCTTTTTCCCTCCGTTTGCAAGGTAACAAGAATGCTGTAAAATCCAAAGGCACAAAAACTATGTCGTGGCATGTGTCTGGATATAGTAGTTCTTATAAACTAAATTCCTTTCCATAGGTTGATAAAGAGACTAACACTGAGGAATCTGTTAACGAGAATGCAACAGTCCGACCCAAGGACAGAGCCAGCTGGAGCTCAAGACAGCGTCCTTTTGTCAGGAACAGCATGATAGTGCGCTCACAAACCTTCTCTCCAGGCGAGCGGAACCAATACATCTGTAGGGTAAGAGGAAGAACACTTGGAACGAAGAGCTATTAACTAAAGAGTCATTTAACTTCTTGGGAATGATGCATTAATGACAGTGAGTCATGTACCAATTTTCCCTGCAAGAGGCAGAGCCTGTGCTTTCTCTAGGTTTTTTCTTTCCCTAACTGACCTGATGCATAGCAGAATTGACTTTCAGCAGAGTTGCATACTCTTGCAAAACACCTTCACTAGGGCAAAAATACATCCCATTGGAGAGAAATAACACAGATTCCTGGGCTGTCTGGCTGCAAAAAGTGTGTTTCACTGCACGTCAGCAACTACTGCTCTCACACAGCAAAATAATTTGTTAAAACGTAAAATAGAGTTCACTGTAAATGGCCATTGCATTACCATATTTTAATAATGTAACCATTTAAGGGGAACAGTGCAGAAAGAGCTCAGTCATCAATTTTAAACCTCGCTTTGTATCTCAACTGGTCTTAAACCTGGGCAGCCCAAATCCTGCTGTAATTACATCTTCGAAAGATGTGAGCGCTGCATAGGGGCTGAGTTTTAAATGTGGAAAGTTCTCCAGTCGCTCTACATCTATGGTAGCACAGAAGAAAAGATTTATATTATCAGCCCTGTTGCTGCTAAACTAACTGTGAAAATTGTGTGTTTAAAGATTTGAGCATGGATTACCAGTTCTATAGACTTTAAATGCAGACACTCTAGAAAAAGCAGTTTTATTTTTGATCTTTAGTTTCTACTGGTTACTCATACAAGTATGACTTTAAAAAAAAAAAAACTTATGCTTTAATTCTTCTCCAGTTCAGTTAGATGTGGTTGCCTTAATCATTTGGGAACATTAAAGTTGATCGTGTCTTTGTGATGATCATTGACTTTAAAAAAAAAAAAAAAAAAAAAAAAAAAAAAAAAAAAAAAAAAA
>WHYT01017539.1:207400-228133 GCA_009806455.1 Tetrax tetrax
GGGATCTTAAACACAAGCTTGAGGAGATGAAAGGCAGAGGAGAGACAGACCTTCCCCTGTGTGTGCTAGAGGATGAACGATTCCAGAAACTCTTGAAACAAGCTGAAAAACAGGTATGAGCAACGTACAGATATTGTGTGAGCGAATATGCATATATCCCTACTTTTTTCTATAAATTTGTTAAAGAATTCAATCTCTCGTGTTAAAAAATTTTGCAGAAGCTCATATTTGACTAATTATATGTCTGAATTACATAGCGTAAACAATATTTCTTTATTGTAGAACATTTAAACCTAGATTGTGAGGTAGTATGTTTCTAATTCCCTCTAAATACTTTGGTATTATTTGGAGTAATAATTGTGATTGGTGTACTAAAATCATATAAACATCTATGTAAAAGTTAATTTAAAATTCTCACATCCTAGCTGGACTTCTACAAAGTTGCATATGCTTTTTGTCCTTCAGTATCAATTGATCTGCAGTTTGCACAGAACTTGTTGCCAAAAGATATTTGTAACAGGTAGAGAGAGGCAATGACCATTACCTACCACGGTAGGGACATGTGGGAAAAGCAGTACTTCCGCTGTGGTTTGTTTCCTTATGTAGGACGTTCTAGTTTTGGCAACAGAAAGCCAAGTTCTATTCACTGTGATGATCTCTAAAACAATACAAGTATATATGCTCTGTCTCTAAACTGAGATAAGGTGATGGGATGCCCTCATGTGGATAAAAGACAAGAAACAGGACAGAATGAGTGAGAGGCAACAGTGACAAGCTGGAACACGGAAAATAATAAGTTAGATGTCTTGGGGTTTTTGTTATGTTTTGGGGAATAGGGGCCTAGAGAGATTGCTAGGAGAGGAAAAAACCCAAGCAAACAAAAAAACCCCAAACACCAGCCTTCACGGTTGGAGATATTCAGAACGTAACTGGACAAGAGCTTAAGTACCCAGCTCTAGCTTCACTCCTCTGAACAGGAGCTTGGAGTAGATGCCCTTTGGAGCCCCCTTCCCATCTATGGCAGTGAATGTACATCAGATTTTGAGAAGGGGAGGTTGCTGGTGACATCAAGGAGGGACTTGTACTCTTCAGCTGTTTATAGCTGATAGATATTAGTGTTTTAATGACACCAAGTTTTTCAGAGTAGTAAAAACTACAGAGGGTCAACAGGGATGTCCAAAGGAGGAAACAGCTCCATGTTAGGAGTGGCTAAGTAGCTACAACTGAAGTCTGTAAAATCACAAGTGAGGTGGAGGAGAGCAATTAATCATTGTCTTTTACAATACAGGAAGTAGAGAAACTAAGAGGTGGTGGTTCAAATGCAAGCAATGATAGCACAGCATTTAGAAACTGTAAAAAAGTTTTCCACAGAACTTCGAGTGCTGCAGGTTTGCAGAAGTTCTAAAAGCAGTTTGATGGATTTTTCTTCCATGAATTTATTGGGAAGTCATTAACTATTATGATACCACCTACTTCAAGAAGTCCTTGATGATCTGATAGCTTAGGAGACAAAACTTTTTCCCCAATACGTTCTCCTGGTTCTACGTTTATGCCCTGTTCTGTCCTCTCTTTCTTCCTGTGTCTCTTTCCTTGGCATCTGTTGTTGACTGTAGCTACTGGAGTTCTAAAATGGCTATAAAATACTAACAGAGTTTAGGCTGAGCGTTAATAAGTGTTCTGAAAAACCCTTGGGTAAAATGGGATAAGACAGCCACAACGTTTAAACATCACACTGTAACCGTGTGGCTTTTTTACCATGTGAATCGGTGTATGAATTCAATCTTTCTAAGTTTTTGTTGTGGTTTTGTTTAGGGAGGGGGGCCTAAGGTGGCAGCTTCTGCAGGAAACTGCTAGAAGTCGCTCCCCTTTGTTCAGTGGACTCGGCCGGGCCTAGGGCGGACCCACTGCTGGCCAAGGCCGAGCCGATTGGGAGCAGAATGTCCCGTGATAACGCCTCTGCGATAACATATTTAAAAAGGGAAAAACAGAGAAAAAAAAAAAAAAAAGAAGAGAAGATGTGAAGAAGCTGAGCAAGGGCAGAGGTGCAGAGGGGGAGGCGCAGGCCTCATGGGCTTTGCAGGCCTCACCCTCTGGGCTCTTGCCAGGTGACCGACTGGGCCCAACTCGGCCCGGCCTGGCTGCAAGAGGTGGAGAGGAGATGAGATGAATGATGTGAAGAGAACCTGAGAGGCATCTGCCATCCTTTTGTGAAGAACTTTTCTGTGGGAGAAACAGCTGCAAACACCAAGGTCAGTGAAGAAGGAGGGGGAGGAGTAATGCGGCTCCTGGCCAAGATTCCCCTGCAGCCTGTGGTGATGACCATGGTGGAGCAGGTTGTCCCCCTGCAGCCCATGGAGGTCCCTGGAGGAGCAGAGATTCACCTGCAGCCCATGGAGGTCCCTGGAGGAGCAGAGATCCACTTGGAGCCCATGAAGGACCCCGCACTGGGGGAGGTGGATGCCTGAATGTGGCTGTGGTCTGTGGAGGGCCTGCTGGGGAAGACATTCTGGAGAGACTGCACTCCGTGGAAGAGATAACCTACGCTGGAGCAGTTTACTGAAGGACTATGGCGTATGGGTGGGACCCCACATTGGAGCAGGGGAGGGATGTGAGGAGTTCTTCCCCCAACTGTGAAGCAGCGGCGTAAAACAACGCATAATGGACTGGCCGCAACCCCCATTCCCTCTTCCTCCCGTGCCGCTCGAGGGGGGAAGGTAGTACAGATAATGTTAAGCTCGGGAAGAGGGAGGGGTGGAGGAGGTTTATCATGTTTCTCTGCCTCATTATCCTGCTAGTTGTAGTAATAAATGAATAGTTTTCCCCAAGTTGGGTCTGGTTTTGCCTTTGACAGTAACTTTAAGGATTTCTCCCTGTCCTTATCTCAAACCTCGAGCTGTTTTTCTTATATTATCTCCCCCTATTCTCTCAGAGGGTGGGGGGAGTGAGAGAGAGACTGCATAGTCTGGTCCCGATCGGGGCTGAACTACGAGAGTTTTAACCCATAAAAATAGTGGCTTATATAAAAGAAGCATAACTAAATTTATTTAGATGTTCATAGTTTGTCTAATGCTGAATGCAGGATATAAATGATAATTTTTTAATTGTTTATTTATTTTAAAACTACTCCCACTTTAAAGCTATTCCCACTAGAATATGAGTATGCCTCTGCAACATTTAATATTATAAACCCTTTGGATTTGTCCTTTCTTATTTCAGTTGACTCTTTCACGGCAGCAGATAGGTTCGTCATATTTTGTATCTCTCGTGTCAGCAATCAACACCATCACACACACTGCAATGAGGAAGAAGGGTAAAAATATACGTTCCTAAAATATATGGAGGCTGCAGCACAGCATTTAAGCTAATCCAAGCTAGAAGTCAGAACAATGATCACAGCCACTCCATCTCCTTGAAGAGTTCTTACAAAGTTTCTAGAAATATTTTTACCCTTAAAATCATTGCAGCCTTCCCCTGTGGAGCAAAACAGCCCTGAGAATGCTGTACTCTGCTGTCAATGTTTCCTCTTGGGTTAGCAAAACACAGCAGCCTAGAGAACATTGTCATAGATTATTTTTTAGATCCTGCAGGCATTATAATGGCACAGACTAATGCAGCAGCTGGAGGTGCCAGAGAAATTGAGACAGTCTCAAGTGAAAAATGAAACCACGGATGTGGGGGATGTTGAAAATCACTGGCTGCTTGCTAGCACACAGTTGCTCTGCTTGAAGCCAAATACACACACTTCATACCTTCCCTCCCCTTCCGACCACACCTTCCTAAGTACAGCAAATACGTAAAGCCCACTAGTACCTGCAGATCAGAAAACAGTAGGTAGTTCTCTGCACCAGAAGCATTTTCTCTTGTTTAGATTGCATTTTTTTTTCCGAGAAACCGTGCAGTATTTCAAAGTTTGAGTCTTAAATCCTCATGTAAGTAACTTTTCAGACACCTAGCGTCCTCTGAAGTACTTCCTCTTTGTGGATGTCCAAAAAAGATTCCTGTGAATATCTGTAAAAAATCTTCTTTATTTCTTTTCAGTACATCTTCTATGTAGAGGTAGTCTGTAAAAAATCTTCTTTATTTCTTTTCAGTACATCTTCTATGTAGAGGTAGTCTGTAATTATGTCATTAATGCCACAAATACGTCCTTGTTCCACTGTTTTGGTGTTTAGCACAGTTAACGTTTTTTCTTTAGATTAACTTTCATTCTCTGTACAAAAACCACTGAACAAGACAAGAATTAGTGTTTCAGCTTTAATGTTGGTAGTGTTTCTTCTTCGCTATCTCATGCTTAAGCTAAGCGCAAATTCCTGTCTGGCACTTATTTTTGGAAGATAAGTGCCAGATTTTTGTCACTTATTGAATGTATGGCCAATGTATTAGTGTGCTTTTCTGTATTTTATATAGATGGAGAATTCACTGTCTTTATAAATCACTCAAGAAACAGGATGTAAATATAAACTTGCTTCCTTCTCACATGCATACTCCTAGAGACTGAAATCAAAGTTTCTCAGAAAGTATGCCGAAAAAATAAAAGAACTTTACAAAATTTAAGAGTACATGACAATAGAGAGTATTAGAACAAATAAGTCATGTATGTTGTTAACCTGAAATGCAGTAGTCACAAGAATCTCCTGTGTAATTAGGGAAAAGATAAAATTAGAAAATTTTGAAATACTGTATGTTTAGTGCTTTGGTGATGAATATTAACTAGAGGAGCTGATTAAACATATGACCAGTGACATATATAAAATTAAGACACTATTGGTTGTAGATTGCAAATTTATATTCCCTAACTAATAAGGAAAACAGTATTTGTAGGTTAATTTCATTAACGCTGGAGTGCATTTCAACAGACAGGGTACCACTATCTGGCAGTGAAGAGATTTCTACAAATACCTAGTATAAAACTGGTAGTATGGACTAACTTTTTGAATTAGTTGGTTTTGTTGTTTGGGAGTCTACGGGCTTGAATTCAGGACTGGAGCTGTGAACTCCAAAGTTACAAACCAGCTTTGAAGATCGCTGTTTCTGGCTTGGGTGCGTGTTCTGATTTGAGGTAACAGAACAGCGTTTTCAAGTCTGAGTGCCTGAAGTTAAGCATCAAAAATTAACCTCTAAAGAACTTTAAAAAATATTTAAGAATGTGAACTGCTTCTATTAAAATTTGATGGCTGGCAGAATTCAAAATGCAGTAAGTAACACTTGTCTGACAGTCCTAGCAGCCTAGAAATGAAGTTGAGCGCACAGCCAAGGTGGCATTGGCCATGCCATGCACCCCGCACACGAAGGGGGTGATAATGCGGGTGTTGTGGGACTCATCTGCATATGAGATGATGATCTTTTGTCTAAGAAATCCAGCTGCTGTTCAAATTATTGGGCATTCAGAAATTCTTGATAAAGCATTTTAAAAAACGAAACACAGCTCTTAATAGCAACTTGTTGCCAAAATGGTAGATGGTACAGCTGTGATTGTCCTGTTGATGCAGCAGTGCTTGGTGAAGAGGTATGTAACAGAGCCAGCAATACTGCAGTACAGAAATACTGTAACTTACTGGTGGGTAGGTAGCTGCTGAACGGTGTTCAGGTTAAGAAAGACCCTTGACCTCTTCTTACCAGACTCCTCTCCTGTTTGCTTGCTTTGGCTTTGACACTGCTACAGTGCAAATGAAAGAAGTGAGTCTCGCATGCAGAACAGGTGTCCTGTCTTGAATAAAAGCACAGGAGTTCATTACTATTAACTTTGCTAGGAAGGTCAAGAAAACTTGAAAGTGTATTTTCAGAGCACACCTCTCTTTTTTTTTTTTTTTTTTTTTTTTTTTTCTTTTTTTTTTCCCCCCCTGTCATTTTAGATTAGGTATAGGCAGCTTTCCTGAGAGCTTTCATTAGGAAATAGAAGTATTTTACATGCAGAGAGTCCCTGTCTCCCAGTTCTAAAAAGATATTTGGATAGGCAACATTTGTTCATACAGATTTAGGTATTGTCTAATTATAGTCCTAAGAAATACTCATCAAACTTTATAACACCTAGTAGCCACCTGTGATGGCATTTGCTGTATTTACTTTTTTTAGGAAAAGCTCTGTTCTCTTATTTCGTGCTCACGGCTTAGGCTTGTGATGTCAGTCCTTTGTCTTGTTGACCCTTTGTATAGAGATTTTCATAGAATCATTTAGGTGGGAGAAGATTGAGTCAAACTGTAAACCTAACACTGACAAGTGTTTTGCTTGACACAGAATTTCTTTGTGTTGAAGAAGTTTGAAGGCCGTCCAGGCATCCCATGTTATCCCCATAGTTTGAACCCTAGGTATCCCATAGTAGAGTCTGAGGCATCAAATCTTAAAAAAAAAAAATAAAATAAAATAAAATTATTCAAATGGTACAGCTGGAAAAAACAGCAGAAGTTGGGTGCCTCTGGAGAGGGACCCAGAGCAAATAGATCCCTAGACAATGATACCCTTACAATGTGTGCACCATCCCCTCGCGCACTCTTCACACGACTTTTGGCCCAATGGTAATTACAGTCTAAGGTCTTCTGACGCCTTATTGGATTCCTGCTCTGTCTCCAGACAGACCATTAACCTTGTCCAGCCACAGCAGTCAACAACAGCTGCAACTTGCCAAAATAAGAACTGTGATGAAAGGGGAGATCCATCTATTGTCTGCTGTAGCTTCTTTAACTACTGGTTTGTGTTGGTCTCAGGGCCACCCAGGTGCTGTTGACGGCTGTTGCCCCCTCATCCTCCAGTTTGTGCTAGTCTCAGGGCCATCCTTTATCTAACTCTAAGTTACAAAAACTCCGTAAAAGTTCAGCAAAAGTTCACGGCTTGCAGCCTCAGGCTTCTGCAAACCTGGCCACTCATGCTACGTAAGTAATGCTAAGCAGAGAGCATACCAAATCACACAGCATGGTGCTACAGCTCTTACATCCTGATGCTGAGTGACTGACTCAAACATTCTATTTGAAACATCTTATTTAAGCTGAACCACTAGTATTTCTTAAGACTTTGAAATAAATAGTTGTTCATTATTAGCAAAATATAGTTATTTTCCCATTTACAGGCTGAACAGTCAAAAGAAGAACACAAACAAGGTTTAAGTGCTGAAAAATTGATGAGGAAAGCTTCTAAGGATGTATGCCGGTTACGGGAGCAGAGCCAGAAAGTGCCACTGCAGGTGCAGTCATTCAGGTATGACCTGTTCTGCTTTTCATGCTCTTTTTAACGTTGTGAAGTACCATGAATTATTTCTGAATATAATCAGACGTGCCCTGTAATATTAGTCAAAATTTCGCGTGCCTTTGAATTGCAAGAAACATCATACATTTCTAACACAGCTCAGAGCTGGAGTTGCAGAGGACTGGGGCCTCAGTACCTTGCCCACGTGGCGGAGGTGGTGGTGTGTCAGCTGAGCTGTGGTGGTGAAGCTGAGTGAAAAGTTTCAGACCCCTCTGTGGCATCTGCTGTGGGCCGGCACGTGTGTGACGGTTGCCGTGCCTTACCTCACCCACAGTAGACTGGCAGCGGGCTTTAAGTCACGGGATCTTTTCTGGTGGTGGCAGGTGCCTAAAGCAAATTGCCTCTCAAGGAGAAGTAGAAGGGTATGCATCTCATCAGGAAGCTGATTAACCACTGCTTGTGGTACTACTCAAGACTTGTTATTCAAGGAAGATCTTGAATCTCTCCTTTTTGTTTCTCTCCTCCTTTTGGTTGTGGGAACAGTACCAATTACATAAAGCAATTTAGGTTTTCTTGATTACCATGAGCCAGAAGAAACACTTTCTGTTTCAAACCCTAATTCTAACTAGTCTAAATTCCCAAGGGGCTGGACAGTAAGTAGCAGGCTAGCAGCCCAAAGGCCACACTTCTATATGAACATAAATATTAAACTGTTGATTAAAAACCACAATGCTTACTCTTCTACATAGAAACAGTGCTGCAAGCTAATTTAATCTGTTTTGTCACTAACACATGTTTTATTTCTGGATTCTTGTATAGGTAATTTATGTCAGCTGCTACTAAGCATAAGGGTTTTTTTTTTTGCTTTTTTAACTTGCTCTATGGTGAACAGTTTGAGAAATCCATAAGTGAATGCAGGCCTGTGAGGCACATATTGCAAACCACATCTGTAAGTGATGTGGAATCAAGAGAGAAAGGAAAGGGGTTCCTCAGCAAAGGAGCATTACAGCTGAGCTGTTTATCTTCAGTATGAAATTGAGAGCATCTTCAAACAGTTCTTACTTTTTGTGCAAGTCTTGAGAAAGGGTTTTAGTCGGTGCTGGTCATTTAACAGTCATCACAAACAGACTACTGCCCAAATTTACAGGAACATAGAATCATAGAATGGTTAGGGTTGGGAAGTGCTCAAGGCATCATTCCCCTGCAAGGAGGGTATCATAAAGACTTTGTTCTCCTTTATCGTCTAATCACCACACAACTAGCTGAGGAATCCCGTTTACATAGTTGATTTTGCTCTGAGCTACTCTTTTTGATGGAAACTCAAGCTTTGCCAATGGAAAATGTGGAGTTTTGTCTCTTAAGGCTGAATTGTATGTGCCCTGCTAGTTGGACTACTTATAGTGCTGTGGCCTCACAGACTCATCACGCAGGGGCAATTTTGAAGCTCTCAAGAAGAATGACTCTTCTGAGCTTCCATTTTTAAGCCCCCAATAGTTATCACCTGCTTTCTAGACTGCTGGCAGACAAGCTTGTGTAAACTTGTTACGCTTCAGTAATATCTCAGTTCTTAGGAGACAGAAATGGTAACAGCACAGGGGAAGCAACTAAAGAATGGATTGACAATTCTGCCTCTCTGAGTGTTGCCCAGACCCAATTATTATTTCCCTCCCGCCCTCTTTTCCCCAGGTCGGATAAAATGTTTTATTTTTGCCTTTTCATCCTCCCCCTGAAATATCATAATAGGAAATTCAGTGACTAGATCAATATTCCAGTCTCATCATTGCAGTTATTAATGACATACTGATTTTATTTTTCTCTTTAAAAATTGGATCTGCTTTTTACATAAATCTGCCTAAGAAGGGAATTATGCCAGAATGCCACATTTGTTGTAAATAAATTCACTGTGTATTTTCCTCAGTGTCTATTTTCCAAACCTGTATTTTAAAGAACTGTGCTGTAACATTAGGAACTCTACAGCAGATGACATTGAAGTCACGCCATAAATAGTAAAAGAATAACTTGTTTTCTTTTGTAATTTCAGGGAGAAGATAGCATACTTCACAAGAGCAAAGATCAGTATACCAGCCCTTCCAGCTGATGATGTATAATTATGCATTTTCATTGAAGTGTTTTTCCACTTGCTCACCTCTTTTCAGATGAACTCTGTGGTTCCAATGACCTGCTTTGAAAGATCTTCTATTTTACATTCACTATTGATATGTTTATTTGTAAAGTATAGTGAATTGAATTGTTGTATGCTTAAAAAATGGCAAAAAATCCCCAACAACCGGAAAACCAAAGTAGATTAATTTTGGTATGCTGATGCTGATTTTGTACAGTTTGTATGTATTGCATGTGTGGTTTTATTTTGTAAAAATGGAACAAAGGAACAAAGGCAGTACTAAGCATGTATCCTGTTGAACTGCACTGTGTTGAGAAATACTACGTTCAACAGAAGATTGTTTATCTTTTCACTATTTTCATGTGAGCAGACTGTGAAGATGGCTGTTTTGCCATGCAATATTTTTGTACAAGAGTGTGACTTTTATAGTTTAAAGTTAACCGCAAGCGTAAGCTCCTTTCCAAAACATTAAGGCTGCCTTGTAACAGCTGCTAATTAGATTCATCACCCACATTGGAATTCTGTTTCTGAAAACAAGTTTCTTCTGGTTTTGTTTTTTAATACTTTGTAGGAAGATACAGAGTTCAGAGTTTAGTTTTGTGAATGTACAGTATGTTAACCTGCACTAGAAGGTTTCTTGCATCTGCGGGAGAGTGAGAAAGGCAAGGCAGACAAGTAACCCTAAAAACCTATTGTGAGACGACCAAAAGGGCAGCTGCTTTCTGAACTGGAAGCTGAATCAAATCCGTAACACCAACATTGAAATCGGAATAGTTGTATCAACTGCACACTTAAAACTGAGACTTTCTCTATGTTAAGCTTTCGTCCTAGAGGCAATCTTATTGCCAAATGGCAATATGGAAAAGTGTTTGTTAGGTTTACAAATACGAAGGTATTTCATTAAAGTATTTGCACCAGGAGAAAAATCTGTCACATACTCAGATACCAGAATTCTTGTTGGTAAGGTAATCCCTTTCCGAAAAAGAAAAGCTCCTAACTAGAAATCTTCACATATTTCAGGACAATATGTTACATTTTAAAATATACACAACTGACCGCATTTGAGGGTGCACAGGTTTAATAAAGAGATGTGAATGGCATGTTTCAAATTTGTCTTACATGAAGCAGCCTGCTAGGAAGAAGCATCAACTTGGATGCTTTCTGTTAGAAGCCCAGAACATTAGATTGTGGGTGTTTAAGCAGCCCTGTCTTCGTAAAGCAGTTGGGGTCTTCTGTGAGTACTGTGTACGTAAGTGGACATTGCAGTTAACATGCTACGTAATATGCAGTTAACATTTCTACTTAATATGTTGCATTCAGATGTATTTAATTCACTGGCTAAAGTTTTCTTCCCCGAGCAACAAGCCACATATGCATGGACTTCATCTTTCAAAAAAAAGGCTATAATTACTTGGTGAGAAAACAGAAGCAAATATAACCACAATCTGGTAGCAGCTGTCTTAAATTCCAAGTGACAATTCTGTGATGAGAGATCTGTGTAACACCCAAGGGTTTTCTTATGCACAAGTACATCAGTTCACTTAAACGTATAGCCAAACATGTTATTTTGGGCAAGATGACTGATTGAACATTCTTTATGAATGCCCCATTTGTTTTTTTGTTTCTTGGGCTTGACATAACATTCATGTTTGAAAGGTCAATTTAAAAAAAAAACCAAATCTGGAATTACTTAATGTAGAGGTGAAATGAAGGTTGACAGTTTCAGCTTCTCAATTTGATTATATAAGTTGTTTGTAGAATGATGTTTAGAGGTGTACTTTATGATTTTTCTTTTATTTATTTACAGTCTTATTTATGTTCTGTTTAATATAGTTCAGTTCTGGCCATAAAAATATTTTACGTTAAGGATGCTGTTGTGGAAAATATTTAGAGCTGTCTAAAGTCTTGCCAGATTAGCTGTTTCTCCTCATGTGTTGAATAATTTTCAAGAAAAGTATTATTGTCTGATTTGTAAGCATGATGTGAGGTCAAAATTTAAGTATTGCTGGCTTCAGCTTGCAAAACTCATTTAAAAAATGAGAGACTTAAACATATTCATGCTTCTCATTTTCCCAATTGGTAAAGTTGAACATGTTTATGGGCAGCTTTTCACAATTCTGTGTTTGGAGTTTTGGGGTTTTTTTACTAATTCAGATTATTCACACTTGAAACACTCAATAGAATAAGCTAAAATAATACATACAAATAACCCCCCATCAGTTTAAAGTCATAAATAGTACTCTTGAAGTGGAATTTGCTCTGCCCAGCAGGGTATAACGAATGTAATCAGTTCTATTTCCAGGTACCAATGTCACTGCAGTTGCATATATCAAAGTCTAAATATTACTGGTACAAGAATATTTAGCCAAATGAGCAAAGTTTATCAGAAGTAGTAATAGAACACAAATCAAATAATTTTAAGATTTTTTTTTTTTTTTTACTATTGCTATGTTTATACTGTATTAAATATGAAATGCTCAGGACTGAACTAAATATTTAATCAGGTTATATTCTGAATGTGTTTCTGTTCTAATTTTGTCTGTAAGAGTATGCCAGTACATCACATAGATTAACTTGTCTCTGCACTTTCCATGTGTTTCAGTGATTGGAAAATACATTTTTTAACAAAGCTCTTTTCCAGACCAGTGGAATTATTTAATTCTTTTATTGCTGTTGTATGTCTTGATATGCTCTTTGCAGAAACAGATGGCTGCTACAGCTTTGTCAATGTAAAATCGTTGCAATTTATAGAGAGTTCACATCAATCACTGACAGGTCTTAAGATAAATTATAGAGAAACTGATTCATATTCTTGAAGTTAGTTCTTTACATTCATTAAGTAAAAACTGCCATAGCAATGAACACGGTCAGCTCTCCACTGGACAGCATCTTATTATTATTCAGAAATACTGGCTTTCCTTAGAGAGAGGAATTGTGCAGGGATACATTCAGTCATTCTCTCTCTCACACACAGGCTGGAGAATCTTGTATTACATGACCTTATGTCTGAGAACATTTCATTTACTGCAAATGATACAGGTCCAGGGAACCTCATTCAAGGTTGTACTCTGTTAGGGTTTTGTGGTGCCTGTTGAACTGGCACTACAAACTGTTTCCTGACTTAAACAATGTCTTAACAATATTAGCTTAAAGCAGCCCCAGTAGCAGTTCTGCCATTTACAATGTAGTCAAGTCTCCATGCATGCCTAGAGGTTAAAAATTTTATATTCACCTAAAAAACCAAATCACTACAAAAACAAAATCTGCAAGTGATCAGATTTTGGAGAAACACAGTGATGACTTAGATCTCCGTAGCTCATCAATACAGGTAATTAAAATTGAAGGTAAGTAGTGATTAAAGGAACTACTTAGTAACAAACACTCCCTCCCCTTGATCTTGTAAACAGTTCGGCAGACCTTTCTTACTGCAATAATGCAAGAGTAACAAATCTGAAAGCCTGGTATCTACCCTTTTTAAGGTCGTCTATTTCCAATTTCCAGATTTTGATGGGTGTCTTGCATATCTGCCATTGCATACTGCTCTGGTAATGGATGGTCAGACGAGAAGCAGATTGTGAAGAGGAGTAGAGATCCCCCTAGAATTATAAAAAAGCCACCAAACCAACCACTGAACAGTGCATCCCCCATTTCCCATCTGGGCACAATTTCTGGGATGTCTTCATCCCAGAAGTCCTGGATGATAGTATGGGCAACCCAAGAGACAGGGACTAAGGCCAGAACTCCAGATATCCACAGGAGTATTCCTCCAAGCAGTAACAGCTGTTTCTTTAGCTTCTGCTCCTCCATCTTTAGGCAGTCCAAACCAAGACTAGAGATCACAAGGCTCAGAAGTCCTAGTCCATTTGATGTGGATACTAAAATCCTGGAAATCTTGATTTCTAGAGGCAAAGCTAGGAAAGAATCAAAGTCTTTACACTGTGTTCCTCCTTCGTCTTGGACTATACAGGTTTGCCAGAGTCCCATGGTCCAAAGCTCCAGTACATTTAAGTCTAAGTTGAGATTTTTCCAGTCTGGTAAATAGTTACAGGTACAGGTTAAAATCCATCCTAGTACAGACAACAGCAATCCAACTAACTGTAGCCTGTATCTGTGGACCAAGTTCATTTTTAGCAGTCAGAAGCGCTGAACGGCTCGCTTTTGCAGCTACTATTGTGCTCAATTCTTTGTCATGCTGCACATAAGCAAAAGTTAAAACAATGCTTTATAAAGCATGACATACTCCTCCCCCTGCTGCCTTGTGTTGCCTGGTTCCATGTGTGGGGTTTGGGGAACAGGGAGGTGGTGTGGCAAACCAGTAGCTGAAGGGTGTGGCCACAGCTGGGCTCATCTTTCATTAGTTTTGGTTTTCCTTAAGAAAAACATACAGCAATCTGCTAAAGCTTTACAGCAGTTCCGCTGGTTTTGGCATCTCACAGTTGTCTTTTAAAATTAATACCACATTGTTACACTTACTTATACTCGCAGCAGTTGAAGCTGTCTGCTGTGTGGCCAGTTAAATAGCATTTGTTTAAAGCCAAAAATGTTCAGAACAACCTGTTGCTGTAAGTGAAGGGAGCTTAAGGAGCCTTTGAGAGGATGCATAATGCCCCAATACCTGTATCAGAAGAAGATAGTGCAAGTATTTTGTAAAGCAGCATTTCTCAGCCTATTTTTTGGCATGCACAGTACGCGGGTGCCAGAAATCTTCAGACTAACTTGTACGGGCAGCTTAATGTGCCAGACTGGGAAAACTCCTTACTGGGTATGAAGCACCCACACCGTAACACCCCATGCACAAAAAAAAAAAAAAAAAGACATCTGCAAAGCTTGCTAAAATTTCAGAAATCTACAGTTTTCTTAGCATAACAATTTCCAAGTACAGAGACAAACAATTTGATGCAATGCATGTGCTTGGATTGTTCAGGATGTGAAGACTGTCAAGTCCGTACGTCACTCCATTAGGCAAGGGGAAAATTGCAACAGGGAGTCAAGCTTTGAAGCTCGTTTAATTGGTTACATATGAAAAAGAAGCATATTTTGGTTAAAAGCCAAGCTGTAAGGGAACACGCATATTCATTTTCAGGATTTTACAGTGCAGTTGAGAAAGCAAAAGCACCTTTTCTGCAGAGTCTATGAAAACTCCAGGATTCTGCTGTGAAACAAAGTTTTTAACAGTTCTGCAGGTGAGAAAACACACCCCCTTCCACTACCAGTTATGGAGAAAACAGACTAAGTTTAGGAAATCAGCTAGGTAACAGAGTCCTTTGAATTACTACTGGAACAAGCTTCTGGCTTGCACTAGGGTTTGAAAAAGATAGGGCAGTCCTTCTGGACAGTTTAAAAACTCCCATTTTAAGGCCTAGTTTCAGTTTCCAAGTGTTGACACCGATCTCGCTGTTCTGCTACTGCGTAATGGACCGAAGACGGATGGACTTCAGTTGAACAGAGTGTGCAATTAAGTAGGGATCCTCCTAATATAAGACAAAATCCAGCAAGCCAGCCAACAAATAACGCTTCCCCAAAATCCCACCTGGGAACAATATCTGGTATATTCTCATCCCAAAATTCCTGGACTGTGGAATGGGCAACCCAAGAAACTGGGACAATAGCTGTAATCCCCGATATCCAGAAGAGCATTCCTCCAAACAGCAACAGCCGTTTCTTTTGTTCCTCTTGTCTTTCACCAATTTTCAAGCAGTCCAACCCAAATCCCGAGAGCAAGAGGCCCAAAAGCCCTGATCCATTGGAAAAAAACATCAAAATCCTAGAAATCCTGAGCTCTGGAGGCAAAGCTAGGAAAGAATCGAAGTCCTTGCACTGCATTCCCCCTTCTTCCTGCACAACACAGGCTTGCCAGAGTCCCATGGTCCAGATCTCCAGTTCATTCAGTTCCAAGTTAAGGTTCTTCCACTGGGGTAAATACGTAGTGAGACAGGACAGGACCCATCCCACCAGAGAGAACAGTATGCCACTCAATTGCATCATTGGGCGATAGACCAAGGCCATCGTAAGAGCAGAGTCCTAAAAGCTTGAGGAGGAAGGTCTCCCCAACAGCTCTGTAACAACTGCTACCTTGAGTGATGGTGGAAGCTATGATGACTTTAGTTCTCTGCTGCCCCAAATATAAGCCCTTGCTATTAACCCTTCGCAAGCTCTGAAACACTTTTTTGTTCTTCACGAATATAAAGTTTCACATAAAGGACGAAGGACTTCACTAAACCATGAGTTAGGCTTTCTGATAAGGATTTGATCTGTTACCTTCCAATTTGCTTGGTAAAATTATATCCCAATGCCTGATGATTACAAGCCTGAGGATGAACAAAGAGGGCTCTATGACCCCTCACCCTAAAACACAACAGAAATCTTTGTGCTTCAATACGGATTAATTAGATTTTAAGTGGTGATAAAAAGTCAGCTCTGTGTGCAACAGGACTTCATTGTAATAGCTAAATTTGAGATTTCAAGGATGTAAATCAAGGCCTTGTAAAGAAAGGTAGACTGTTTGCCTATAATCTTTATTCTTAGACTTCCTCAACATACATAATGGCTTACCTTCCACTGCCCTGTTTTATGTCCCCAGCACTGTAAAAGATGCTTTGTAAAAGATCCTTATGTTTCACATTTTCTACATTCATGTCTTTTAAAATGGGCTTTGTTTTGACTGACTCGTAAGGGGAAAAGGAGAAGGGTATGGTGAAAGTACCGTAGAAAATGAAATTCTAGACATCCCTCCACCATAATGAACTCGGGCAGATCATCAGCCAGCGTAAACTTTACCTGCCCCAGGACTTCAGCAACACTATGGTAGCAGCTTACACCAGCTCCGAGTGTCCCCTTTCCTAGAGCCCACGTCCCAGATGGCACAGAGTGTATACACTTAGTGTCTAAACATTTGGCACTCGGTGCTCCCAGGGCCAGGAATGCCTACTACCTTTCTGATCAAAGCAAAATACCATAATGCCGTTACCCCATTAGGAAACCCTGCCTTTTCCTGCCCTCGTATCGGCTACACTCTCTCTGCTTGTCTACCGAGTCAGTAAGAAGAACATTTGTCTGCTATTCCCCTCCACAGGGGTACCAGCACAGCCTGGACCGGAGGCAGCCGAGCAGTGTGGACACGTGCACACACGTAGGACCCAGAGATGCTTTCCAGTCTTTCTTGACTTCATTTCCTAGATGTGATTGTGTACTGATCTGCATATTTTATTTCTCACTTGCTCAAAAGAGGTTATCAGGGGATCAAAAAACCTAACACTGCTTTTGAAGGCTTCCAAAATCCTGAAGGGTATCATTAAAAGATTGGACTGTGATAAGGTATCTTCTTCCTCATTTCTGTATTGAGTCTTAATGTCTAACCCTGGTGTTTTTTCTGTCACAAGCTGTGAAGAGCCAGCACAAGGAAAGGTCATCTTCTGCTTGTGTACCAGCCCAGTCCAATGACTTACACCCCGTCCAAAAGTTACCATGCACAAGAGCAGGAATCACCAAGGATATTACCGACAACACTGGGAACAGAGTGATGCAAACAAGGCTCTGACTTTGGCCATCCACTAGGTAAAAGAAGAAGGAAAAAAAAAACCCAGCAAAAAAACCCCACCTCTCTATCCATTCAGACTCCAGATTGTATTTTCAGATTTGGCAGTGTAGTTTCTCTCTCTTTTCTTGGTTCAGAGGAAGAATGTTAGTTCTGGAAACCATCACAACATTCAATGAGAAACTCTATAATGCCATTTCAATAATTTTTCAGATAAACAACTACACTTCAGGAGCGCTTCTGCTCATTCAGGGGCTACCTGCTTATTTGACTTTTAAATCATGGTTACTGACAGATGATTACTGGAAGCCGTTGCACTTCTCTCATCTGTGAACTTTTAACATTTTCTCCTCTGCTCTTAATCCCAACAGTCACTACGGTGTGGGAGCACACGATCAGGCATGTGAAGCCCATTCATTTTACTGATATTGGCCACAGCTGGAGCAATATGCCAGCCTTTAAATTTTAGCCACCAGAAGCATTCACACTGCTGCATCAGGAAGATCTGCCAATTCAGCTCTGCAACTCGCTATTAACCATGCACTAACTTAGAGCAAGCAAAGCTTCCTTACACTGTCCTGTGCAAGATTATAAAAGAATCCTTGTTCTTCCAGTGGAGGGGGGAAAAAAAAAAAAAAAAAAAAAAAGTAGGACTTGTCTTGTTGCCTGAATAGTAGCAAGGCCTGAAATGCCTTAACTTGGAACTTTCCCTTGTCCTTCTTTCACATTTTTCCTCCCTACCGTTATTTATTTATTTCTCTCACATCAAAAAATGTCTAATTCTCAGAATAATTTTATTTTGATAGACTTTTACCTCAATGGAAGGTAACACATCAGAGTTACTGCAAATCCTAAGGGCTAGAATTTGGCAATATAGAATCATAGAATAGTTTGGGTTGGAAGGGACCTTTAAAGGTCATCTAGTTCAACCCCCCAACACATCGTCAACTCAATCAGGTTGCTCAGAGCCTCATCCAACCTGGCCTTGAACGTTTCCAGGGATGGGGTATAAACCATCTCTCTGGGCAACCTCTTCCAGTGTTCTACAATCCTCACTGTAAAAAATGTCTTCCCTATGTCTAATCTAAATCTACCCTCTTTTACTTGAAAACATTACCTCTTGTCCTATCACAACAGGCCCTACTGAAGAGTCTCTCCCCATCTTTCCTGTAGGCCCCCTTGAGGTACTGGAAGACCACTATCAGGTCTCCCCGGAGCCTCCTCTTCTCCAGGCTGAACAGCCCCAACTCTCTCAGCCTATCCTCATAGGAGAGGTGCTCCAGCCCTCTGATCATCTTCGTGGCCCTCCTCTGAATTCTCTCCAACAGGTCCATGTCCTTCTTATGTTGGGAGCTCCAGAACTGGACACAGTACTCCAGGTGGGGTCTCACCAGGGCAGAGTAGAAGGGGAAAATCACCTCCCTTGACCTGCTGGCCACACTCCTCTTGATGCAGCCTAGGACGTGGTTGGCTTTCTGGGCTACAAGCGCACATTGCCAGCTCATGTTGAGCTTCTTGTCCACCAGTACCCTCAAGTCCTTCTCCTCAGGGCTGGTCTCCATCCTTTCATCCTCTAGCCTGTATTGATACCAGGGGTTGCTCTGACCCATGTGCAGGACCTTGCACTTGGCCTGGTTGAACTTCATGAAGTTTGCATGGGCTCACCCCTCCAGCCTGTCAAGGTCCCTCTGGATGGCATCTCATCCCTCAGGTGCACCACACAGCTTGGTGTCCTCTGCAAACTTGCTGAGGGTACACTAGATCCCGCTGTCCATGTCATTGTTGAAGATATTAAACTTGTGCTTAAGATATTAAGACTGTGCTTGCCTAACGCAAGCTAGTCAAGAAGAAAAGGAAGAGCAAGTACGAGTATCACTGACCACTGCACTTTCAGGCAAGGGAGGTGAGGATTAATTTAGAGGTTTGGACTGGTTGGTTTTTGTTTTGTTTCATTTTCTGTAGACTTTAAATAAATCCTGATGTATGCAATATTCAGGGTTATCATCCACAGCAGCTTAAGCAGCTAAAGTAATGTCAATGTGAGGAACTGAGCTGCAGAGAAGAGAGATCTCTGGTCACTTTGCCAGTGCCCGCCTCATGCAGGAGCCAGCAGAGATTCTCTGGAGCATCGGCCCCTGCAAAGCCAGGCGCTTGCCATAGACGCCCAGATTGGTACATCTTACACTTGCTGCTGTTGCCATCTGACGGCTTCAGCAGCCGGATCTGCGAGATGTGAAGCTTTTGTACCTCTCATTACAGATGATGCCCATGGAGAACACGGCGCAGGTCACAACCAGGCTCCTACAGTTTCAGTAACACTGCTTAAAACATCGGAGATCACACCATTCATTCGAGCTCACTCCAGCCATCATTTTGCAAACCAATTTTGAGCAGGCTAAAGCAGACTGGGGATGGTCAGCATGCGTATCATTTTATACGGGTAAGTACATTAAATTTTTACTCCCCATAAAACCATTTCAGGCTGAAAACAAGGATTTGGAACCTTATTGCAAGCCATACGTATTTTCTTTAAAAGCTTTAGCACTACACTAACTCTTCCGGGAGCCTCCACGGCCAGAGATAGATACACTAATGCTTTACCCCCTGCAAACAGTATTAGGGAGTTGTCTTTACACGGCTCTGCAGCCCACAGTTATCCACATTTTACCTTCAGCATAAGCAGAAAGGAGCATCAGGTGCAGCACTTTGGGAGCTGATTAGGCAATTTAATCCCACAAAAGCAGTCAGTATATGATAAGAGACAGACTCCTATTATTTTCAGTTCCTTCGTAAGGCATAAGCACGCTCATGTTGTGGGCTTGTTTATTCTCCTCCAGCGGTCCAAAAATGCGCTCATCTATGAAGTGCAAGTGTCTCCAATAACATTCCCCAGACACTACCATAATTTTTGCTAATCTGAAGATAGTCATGGAGTTCCCTAAATGTTTTTCATTGTTCATTTAAATATCTAATATTTTCATGAATCATTCACAGGTCTCTCTTATCTTTAGATTTCTATCTTACAGATACATATGCAAAAGACGGAAATAAGAGTCAGAGTATAGATTTTCTATAACTCAATCTTAGTTATAGCCGTAGAACATAGTTACTGTCAGAAGTTGGCATGGTAGTCTCTTCAGCATCTTGCTACAAGTGAGTTAATTCATTCAGCTTGGCAGTCTTCTGCTTTCCACCTTATTGCTTGAACTGGAAGTTGTGGGAGTTTGCATTTTCTTACCCAACTTTGTGATGCTGGAGCATCTTTTGGTTTTGCATATCCAACGTGTCCTTCAGTGAAACCAACAGAAACATCAAGCAAAGAACACAACCCATACTGCTATCCATATTGAATTACTCTAGTCTGCATTTAAGTGAATTTTGACAAAAATAATTATTTGTATTGGTAGATCCTAAAGTTTCAGGATGCTTCAGAGAGCATCACAGTAGAAAGAGGCTGACTTCACCCTATGTGCCTCCAAACACTGAGACTCATAAACTGCAACAGAGTGATAGCAAGTACAATCTGGCCTGCTAATGAAAAGGACTGATCTGAATTGTATCTATTTATTACTGAAGTTATTATGGTTCTTCTTCTGTTTGATTTCCTCCTTCTTTCCCCCATTGAAATTACAGTATGAAGTTAGACACAGCTTCATACTGTTCAGTAAGGCCTGTTGTGATAGGACAAGGGGTAAAGGTTTTAAAATAGAGGGAGGTAGATTTAGATTACATATTAGGAAAAAATTTTCTACAATGAGGGTTGTAGAGCACTGGAACAGGTTGCCCAGAGAGGTGGTGGATGCCCCATCCCTGGAAAAGTTCAAGGCCAGGTTGGATGAGGCTCTGAGCAACCTGATCTGGTTGGAGATGTCCCTGCTCCTTGCAGGGGGGTTGGACTAGA
>WHYT01017539.1:236588-294212 GCA_009806455.1 Tetrax tetrax
TTTCCCCCATTGAAATTACAGTATGAAGTTAGACACAGCTTCATACTGTTCAGTAAGGCCTGTTGTGATAGGACAAGGGGTAAAGGTTTTAAAATAGAGGGAGGTAGATTTAGATTACATATTAGGAAAAAATTTTCTACAATGAGGGTTGTAGAGCACTGGAACAGGTTGCCCAGAGAGGTGGTGGATGCCCCATCCCTGGAAAAGTTCAAGGCCAGGTTGGATGAGGCTCTGAGCAACCTGATCTGGTTGGAGATGTCCCTGCTCCTTGCAGGGGGGTTGGACTAGATGACCTTTGAAGGTCCCTTCCAACTCTAGCCATTCTATGATTCTATGATTCATACAGAGCTGGAAGGGTAGATGCAGTTCTCATGTGTGAAATCCAACGAATCAAACTGACACCACATCCACAAATACTTCATACTCCAGTGTATGAGTGGCACTAGTTGTTACACCTGACCCTTAGGGAGACCCACAGCAGCAACCCTTAATTATGGATACTTAGATAAAGCAGGGAAGAAAGGCAGCATGGAGAGGAGTACACCGGTGATGAAGATAATAATTTCCATTTTGGAAGGGGAAAAGAGAGTAATTTTGAAACACACACACACACAGAGTAAGCTCATGGTGTTATTTCATAAAACATAACTCAGTATTTAGAAGTGATGATTTATGAGACTACATTGTTTTTTTCTGTATTATCTGAAGATAGTGCCCCTCAGTGAATGCTAGGATGCTGCTAGAGCAAAGAAGTCTCAAAACAAACAACTGAATATTTTGTGGAGAAGTTACAACAGAAGGGGATATTCCAGCAGAGACAAAGCAAATCACCATGAAGGCCATACGACTTCTGATCCACCCTCCCTGCAGGCAGAGGAACCACCCCAGCAGCGCAGCCGCTGCTGATGGTTTTCCGCCGCTGCTGCACCAGGGCCGGCATGCAGAGAGCAAGGCAGAGCTGGGCTGAGGGCAGCAGCGGACGGCGAGGACTCAGCGAGCACAGGCCAGCTCAGCCAGGAAGGTGCTGCAGAACCTTCTCACAGAGGAAAAAGTTGAAGCCATCGCTAACCATCTGCATATATGGGACTTCCCTCCCCAAATGGGCATATTCCCGGCTTTTCAGTGTTGCAAGGGCTGCCCCACCCTGCATACCTTCCCTCTGCAAACACGGGTTGCAATTCATTAAGAGACTTTAACAAGAGCCTATTATGTATGCAGAAGAATGTACTTCTGGCGTGAAAGACCTTGCTAATAGCTTTGCTTTTGTAAGATTAATAAAAATCTTGAAATAAGATGTCACGTAGGATTAATGGCAGTTGGACAAGATCTATAAGGGAAAGGCACTGAAAGAGTTAAGCACAGCAAGGTGAAACTGCCTATTTCTGCTTTGGGGACTTATTCAAAAGATTGAAATGAGAGAGGGTAGATTTGCCATCATTATACTGGAAGAATAAAGAATGCTTTAAGGCTCAGTACTTCAACCTCTGCAGAAACTTTTCCATCACCATCCCAATCCAGACTTCAAAGTGAGGGTTGACTGGGTCAGAAAATTAGCCTTATTCTTCAGGGAACTATTTTTGATGTACTGTCAATACAGGAGATTACTGTAAGTATGAAAACTCATGTCACTTGAACAGTGATTGGAATGTGATTTCCTTGAATGATGGAAGTCATGGAAATTAATTTCTGAGCTGTGAAATGTGTAGGCTTCTTTATCATTATCCATCCCTTATTATGAGATTCTGGTTTAATAGAGTGTTACACATATATATTTCTATAATGCTCTTCATTTAACACCTGCAAACAATTATGATAATAAGCTTTCTCTCATTCCTTGAGATGTGTTTCTTATTATCAGTAAACTTATGAGAAATTATTTGTAGTACCCAGTTGAACCTACATGGGGAATTGTTATTGCATGACAATAGGGATTACAAAGATAATATGGACTTGTTAACCATAAATTAGAAGACTGCACATACCTTTGAATATCTAGCTAGCCAGAGCGTGAAGTGAGCCGTGAGAATTTCTGACAAGTGAAGGAAGTGAGGGGCACCTGTGGTGTTTTGCCCATCTCCCAAAATTGAGATTTGGAGGGGGAAGGGAGAAAATAAACTGAATAAGTTTATGATTGTTGTTTGAAATACAATTGTTCTTCAGATTCTAGTGGGTTAAACTGTTTAAGTGTTTTCCCTTTTAAGGTGCAGGAAGCCAGGAGATGCAGAAAGGAAAGGTCTTTCCTAGCAAGCAACTGTTCTCTCTAAGCTTGCAGATCATTTTGGTTACCAAAAAAAAAAAAAAGAAAAAATTATCTCCAGGGAATTTAAATATCAGGATTTAAATATCCTACTCACAACTGAAATCTAAGCAAGCTTATAGTTTAAAGAGTTCATGACATCCTGTCATTAACAAATTAAAACCATTAATATTTGTCAGTACTAGTTAAAACTTAAATACACACCTTACTGTTGTCTTCCGCCATATTCATCCCCATCCCTTCTCTCTACTCCCTCTCACCTTCCCTACTTTACATTAAAAAAGCTAAGGCCTCTGTTCAGATTCCTTCAGGGGAGCAGTGAGGAAGGAGTCAAGTAGAGATGCCCATGGCTACTCCTGAGGAAGGGATGGGTGTGGGGAGAGAAGGAAGAACAGCAGTTTCCTCCCTTCACTTTCCCCTGGTCCTCCCACCGATCGCAGCCACCCAGCAGCGTCCTCAGATATCAAACACTGCCTGCAGAGGTGAAAAGGATGATGCACAGAATCCACTAACACATCTAATGCATGATGTATTCCAAAACACGCTATAGCCGAGACGAGTGAGACTGCAGGAGTCCTGATTAATTCTGCATCAGTAGATTGAGATAATGCCTGCCCATGTTCAACAGCAACCCAGAGAGAGATAACTACTGAAGACTTCTAATATCATGCCTCTGCCATAATTATGTGATAGTTATTTCCATTTTAACTAATTGATGATGACTGCGTATTGGAAAGGTACTAAGTAACTTTGGCAAAGCATCATACACTTTTTAAACACCCTTGCATAGAAATCAGGACTACCTCCATACCATGGATTCAAACATTTAAACAGAACATGCCCTATCCTAAATGAAAGACAGCAAAGAGGCTTGGGTTCTGACTGCAACAGAACAATTGTGAAGATGATTACAATTGGTATTTCCCAATATAAAGATAATTCTGAGCAGACATCTGCTTTGAATTCTTTGATCAGTCACAAGAGCCTACTTTATCTTTTGATAGTACCCTGCAAGAGATACTGGGAAGGTGACTATTCTGCAATATACTCAGGTCTTTGTATTGTTTTGTATAAAATCCCCATGTAGACACAAGGTAGCAACTGCATGAGATAAAGAAATGTATAAAGGCAATGCAGACGTACATGTTACCGAGCTTGGCATACATTTGCAAAGCTACATTCACCAATACAAGAATGGCAAGACCTTTGGCGTGGCCTGGCCTAGTACATCTATCCCAGCAGGAAAATAATATAATGACATGATAAGGATAGAATGGTATTGTCTGTACCCTACAGTGTAAAGATCTCCTGAGCCTGGACTTTAAGTCCACATCATCATGATTAGGAGGCTTTGATGGACCCTTCCTCTATGAACTTGCTCATGAAGCACTCACTTGCTGCATCCAAAGCACCTTACAACAATCACTTCCACAGTTTAATTTTGCCTTGCATCATTCTATCCCCTGTGATTATAAACTCACTGCTAGATCATTTTATCTACTAGTCCCCAGTTCTTACATGATGTTCACTGTTCTTTCTAACTCACTATTGCAAAACCATTATTTTTGGTCTATCTCTCTTTAATATCCTTATGCAGAAGTCTTGTCCATGCTAAAAGATCCTAGCTTATTATATATACAATTATCTCTAAACAGGTGAAAGAGTGGTGATCTCTCTTGTGGTGATCCCACCTTTGCACCGTCAGGGTTCAATACAGTGCGCACACTGCCAGCTATCATTCCCCAAGAGAATTAAAGAAGAGAGGTTTATTTTCCCATATTCACACCATTACCATCATGATCGTCACAGTTACGTTCCTGTTCACCATACACTTTAGGACAACAACAACAACAAATTGTTCAAATCTTTCCTGAAGCTGGAAATATTGGGAACAGCATCATCTTGTTGGTAGACTGGTATGTTGGTATCCATATTTTGCCATTTTGGGAAAGTAAGAAGTCTAGCCCAAGAAATAAAATGGAAAAAAAATGAATTCTCTCAACAGTAGTCTGCTTGAGATCTAGCATCTTCCACTGCAAGATATAATCTAAAAATTGGTAGGTTTGGGTTTTTTTTTTAATAGGAAGGATAAACTCCCAAATGGATGTACAAATGAGTTTCCTGTAGTATTCTGCCAGATGCACAGATGGCATGAGATTAGGAAAGTGCTCCTGGCACCAAGTGCATGGTGATTTTCATAAAGTATAGGCTCAGTGGTTGGGAGCAATGCATCTATATTCATGTGGAAATCATGTTATCATGCTTTCTCTTTACCTAATTATCACTTCTCTGCCGGACAACAATCACAGAATTTGCTGCTATTGTGGTAGAGGGAAAAACGGGGCATTATATTCCTCAAGGAGTGCAAGTGAACTTCTCTGTCCGACCCATATGTCCAGTTACACAAACCAGAACCCACAGGAACACCACTGACAGCAGGGTGCAGAAATATTTTTAACCTGGGGAGTTTCCCCACAAAGGTGGGGAAAAATTACATCTAGTTTCCATAGAAATTGAAAGAAGCGTTAGAAGTCATTTTTGTCCCTCTTCTTCTTACAAGACAAAATAAAGCAAACCTAGACCAACAGACAGTTACTAAACTCTTCTTTTAAAATCTCTGCTGACCGAAAAACCACAGCATTCCTAAGCAACCTGTTCTAATGAAGCACTGGAATATAGCTCGTATTTTCTAAAGCCATGTTCTTGTTCTCCCCTTTTGTCCTCCTTTCTTGAGCAATAGCACCTAGAGGTTAACTTCACAGAGGTGAGAATTGTCTGCTCTCTTACAAACAATATTCCTCTTGTGCAACCCCTAAATGAAGTAGCTTGTTTTTGCTGACACCATCATTAAATCACATCCAGTTTACTGTTTGCTGTAATTTTGAATTCTGGTACGATGTTCATGTTCCTTACAGCACACGCACACACACTTTCTGTCTTCTGGTGATGCCAAGAGGACAAGGACAGCTCCCAGCCTCTGGGACACATATGGAAGAAGATGAGGGCTAGCAAGCGTCCCCCTTCCTCTACTCCCTGCTAGATATGATGGAGAACATGCAGGTATCCCTCCACATAGCCCTGACAGAAAAGCCTTTGCCCCTCACCTCTGCAAGTGGTTTGCTTGCAGAAATGTTTGATAGCTGACCTCTCTGCTCAACTCCCATTAAATCTCCACAAATGCAAGAGAGAAGCAGCCTTTTTCAGATTTTTGAATCAGAATCAAACTACACCCAAATTGTGAAAGGCTGGAAGTGGGGTGGCTTGACGAAGGGGAAGGGAAAGGCTATAGCGTGGGAACATCTTGTTAAAGACCTTGAGCTCAGTTCCTAAATACTGTGCCCACATGAGGCATAGTGCATATCAGAGAAAAAGGCGAGTCGTTATGTAGCTTTGGCACTTCCTCCCGTTTATTACAGAACAGTCACGTCTCTTGGATTGTTTTCTAGGGCACAGAAAACATTCGTGCTCAGATCATCTCACAGCTACCACGCAGAACATTTACCTTTCTTGTTGCCAGACTGTGTTTCACAAAACATGGCAAATAAACTGGCTTCTCAGACTTGTACAGGAAAATATGGTTCTATCTCCAGTTGTTCTGGGGTTGCCCAGGCTGCCACGCCAGCAGTCCTCACGGGGCTGTGGAGACCAGCTGCAATGAAACCAGTCGGAGGAGGAACAGCTTTCATCAGCATACAGCAATAGTGCTGCATCACAGTCCCAAACTCCCAACAGGATCTGCGGACCCACTGTTGACTATGGAGCTACATTATTTGTGCAAGACCAGAAGTGGGCCAGGGAAAAGTTTGGGAGCTCTCGTGGTGAAAAGATGACAAAAACTCTGGCTCCTTTGTCTTTTGTGAGATTTATCTTTCTGTACCAGAGAACAGCAGGAGTGAAAATACACTGTTGGAGACTAGTAAGTGACCTAAACAACCAATAACAGATAAAAAGATCTTGGGGTGTGATGAAAGGAAGATAGTCAAGTTTCAGTAGAAGATCTACAGTGTCAAGTACTGCAGCGCAGTCTGGGACTGCCACAATCCCCAATGCCAGTTGGAACAGGAATTAAGGGCAGAAATGAATGACTCTTGCAAATGAAATAGGTGCTACAGATGCATAATTTGGGAGTTTCAAACAGTTCAGGGAAGAAGCAGTAGCCGACAGAAAGCAGAGAGCTGCCTACTAACATTTCAGCAGTAAAGGCAAGAAACATTCACAGTCAACTGGGCAAACTGGGACAAGAAGCTTTCTTTGACAGCATGCCTCACAGAAATTCTGCAAACTAAAGTATAAAAAGATCTTTGAAATGCTATGTATATTAAGTATTCGATAATTAATATAGAAAACTCAAGACCCTGCACTGCCATGAGCATCCGATACAGATAAAAACCTAATTTATAAAGACATATGCAGGGCCCTGCAGGCAAAAATTAAAATAATTTAGATCATGAAGCAAAGAAACCCCATTGTTAGAATTTGATATGAGAAGCAGACAAGGAGGTGGGTTGTTGCAAGATTCAAAAGGCGGTTTGTATCCAAATACATCTTGGACTGTCTTTGACTACCTTGCTTTGCTTTGTTTTTAAATGAGGGGAAAAATCATTTATTTATGAGAGCTCAAATATTTTCAAGTGAAAATGTACGGACAGCCCCCAACAGTAAGAAAAGTATTCTGGTGCCCAGACGCACACAGATCATGCCAAATCCAAGAAGGTGCATTAAGAGCACAGATTACAGCCATGCACCGAAGCACTGCTTAGCCAGTGTCCTATTTCTGTCAGGGACTGGTAGCGGATGCTAGGAAAGAGTAGGGGAACAGGGCAAGCAGACAGTGCTGCGATTTCCTCAACATCTTTTCCAGCTTCCACCTAAGTGCAGGTCAGGGGCTTCCTAAGTCTAGCGGTTATGTATTTGCATTCAATAGACTTACACTGTTCTTTCATGATTTCGTCCAAGCACTTACTGAAATCATGTTCAGCTACAAAAAAAAAACCCCACCCCTTCTTATCTCAGGCCAAGCCTACAGAAAACTCTTGACAGTGAAACAGTGTTAGTTTGGGGTGAAAGTCAGTCCCTTTCCCCCTTTTCAAAAATCAGCACCTAAATAGGTTTTTCTGCTTGTACAGCTTATTCCCTTTTAAGGGAGTAAAATATATTAGACAACGAGATATGATAGAAGGGTTCTCTAGTTCAGATATCCTAGCAAGCTTATTCTAGCCATTAGAAAAATAGCTGGATGACAGAAATACATACTTAATAGTGCCCACAGAAATTACACATTTAAATACAAACACGCATATTCCTTTCAGAATTTCATTTACTAAAAAAAAAAAAAAATTATAAGCAAAGCCAAGCTGTTACAAATTTCATTTCATTTTCTGTGAATCAAAGCTTATGCTTTACTTTCAGAAACTGAATGCTCTTCTCAGTAGCTTCATCTCATCCATCCCTAAAGCATAATACTACACTAGGAACTTCTTCTTGGGGTTCTGGAATAACTGAACAGCCTTCTCTTTGTTTTGTTGTGTGCAAAGTAAACATTAATCCCCTCTAGGCAAAAACCAGACTTACTGGTTCTATGGAAGTGACAAGAACCTCAAAGGTTCTTGTACAATAGTAATCAGAACCATGAAGTTGGTGTGAATGCATTGAAATAAGCAGACAAATCCCCAAAAAGCATTTACAAGTAGAGCTTACATGAGTGACCATAAGAAGACCTGAGCTCAAGTTTTGATCTCCACACAAACTGGATTGCTGACAAATAATCACAATTCACAGTTTCATAATATAGTCCGGGTTCAGCGGTTCTCCAGCCCAAGCAAAGCAGCACATAACATGTAGAGCACGGAAGATGAACAAGGGCTGGAAGTCAGCCTCCAGTCTTCTTCTCAACTCTGATAATGGATTTACTTTTCAGAAGCAATTTAACTATGTTTTCTGCAAGCACTTTGTTTTTCTTCACCTATAAAATAGGATTCAGAGCAGAATAAAACTATTGCACATCTAAGGTGGCCAGAAAGAACAAAAACACATACCATGTAAGATATTTGTACAAGAAGTAATCTAATTTTGCATATTTATAAGGCAAATCATTTCACTTTCAAAAGAAAAAAGGCTATATTGGATGAACATTTTAGTGCACAGCACATTTAGGAATAAGTCTAGCAGTGTCAGTATTCTGATGAGGAAAGTGGTCCTAAGGGTTGATACATCTTACGACTATAGGAGAATTGATAGTAGAAAAGAATTCTTTGATGTTTTATTTAAAAGTTTTGCTCAATAATTCAATAAAGAGATCCATTATAAATCAGGAAAGAGTAAGAACGTGCCATGAGTACAGTCCAGTAATGAATAAAAACCAAACCAACACAAGAATAGCAAGTATCTGTAATTTAGGAAGCATATAATTAACTATTTAACCCTACCAAACTAAGTTACCTGGGGTATAAACCAGCACGGAGCCTTCAATCTAAACAGTGACTCTACTGTAACTCCCTCATCCCGTGAGAGTGAAGAGATGAAAATTACACAGCACCTCCAATGTTTTCATTAAGAGACATGCAATGCTCTAGCTTTTTGTTAACCTATTGATGCCAGATTTTTTCAGGATTCCAGGCAAAGCAAAACTAAAAAGGAAAAGTAAGACAAAAAAGTATGTGTTTGTTCCTTATATCTTTCCCTCTCATCCCTGAACAAGTACTGTCAGGTCAGTTAGGTACCCCCGTGCCTATTAATTAATCAAAACTCTGTTGCGCACAAGTCCCAAGAGCAGGATGCAACAGGATTAATTCCAAACAGAGGATTTACCTTTACTTCACAGAGAGATATGTTGCCTTGGTGGTCCCAAGTGCCAGATAGAACATGTGGCACAACAGCATTGGATTTCTAGAATTTCTGGTGGACCCACTCTCATGGACGCCTCATTTGCCCTTCAAGCTGCCTACATTTAGTCTCACATATACAGATTAAAAATACTAATTTCTTACATTCCCACATATCTTGCCCTTCTGCATTTTCTAGCAGGAACTACAAAATTATTTTACATAACCTCACAAGGAATCTGCTAGCAGCAAGGAAGCCAAACCAAATTAGGAAATGCAATTCCACAAAGAGTCTTCCATCAAAACATAGAAAATATGGAAATTTCCAACAACTCAGCATGTTGCTACATTGCCATTTGCCTATAAATTCCAATAATACATAGCTCTGGGATCCCATTAGCATCCAAGAGAGTGAATAACAAGTGAGCTATAAATCTCAAGCCCTATAATCACAGTCAGGGCTACCTATCCAAAAATCTTTGAATCCAAAAATATTTTTTTCAAGTTGCATTAGCTATTTTAATTTCATTTTTGTGCCAAAATAAGCAATTCTGACCTGAATGACACCTTTTATCAACTTCAGCTGTAACCCTGTCATCTCTAAAAGAGACACCCTGAGCGGGTGGGGGGGAGCGCAAGGGGAAATCTCGACTTCAAAATCTGTTATTACAGCAGCAACATCACAACTAGATATAGAAGCCTAAGCACTTTGTGCTTCCTTCCTTCCCAAGAAGTAGTAATATTTCTACCTCTTGTTATTCTTGTTTCAACCCCCCATCCCTTAATACCTAGTCTATTCCAGATAGTTCTGATTGTCCCTTCAGCATACATCATAATTTGTCCCAGATGCTCCTCTGTAGGTATTGATTAAAATAATAATAATAATAGCCATCTTCCTTCCTGACCCAGGTACCACTGAGGCACCCAAGGTCGTTATCAACACAAGCCAGAACTTAGCAGGATATGACAGTGGTAACACTTGCAAGGAAACAAGATCTTGCTTTAATCAATCTCCTGCTGCTTTATATTCCTAATCTGAAGGCAAATGCTACTAGGTTGACATGCCTTCAGGTAAAGAATAGCTGCCTTCATTTTATTATCCTAACAGGATTGTGGGGGGAAAAAAAAAATCAATTAAAAAAAATCCATATCTCTAAAAGCTTACTTAGGAACAAGCTCTGAGAATTATATAAACCTTCCTTATGCCATGATGTCAGGCGTAACTCGAAAGCCAGAAGAAATGGAAAACATAAGCCTGAAGAACTAAATGCAAGTGAAGCAGAACTAAACCCTCTCCCCTTAAGCCTCTATTCTATTTCTCTTTCTCAGTTTTGGAAAGCTGTAGTAGAACTCTGTTCCTTTACAAGTACTCAAATGTAAAACTTCTCAGATTGTGTCACAAGTCTTCCACCTGAGGCATGGGCTTACACACATGGCAGTGGAAATTAGAATTTGCTACACTTGCCATTATTTAAGTTCTTAAAAGTCAGATCTGGCAATCATCAGAATTATGTTAGGAGCTCAACACTAAAAAGATGTGTTTTGTAAAGGGTTGTGGTAGCATTTTTAAGCTATTTTATCTGCAGAATAGGGGTTTTATGCTCATGTTGCTATTGTCTCTCGGTATTTACTCTCAAGCAGGCTTGAATCATTTACTGTACCATAGACTAGCCCTGACTTGCCAGATTTACCTCTTTTTAAGTATGGCTTGTTCTTCTGAACAAATCACAGAAAACCTTATTCACATACACAATGTTTTCTGTTCCTATGTATACCAATATCCCTTAATAAGAATACAATTTTTAAACAAGCAGACTTTAAAAGTGTAAAACCATGATGAAACAGCAGTAAAGTGATGAACAACAGTTCTGGACAGTTTCCCTCAAAGAAATTTCCTCTCCACTTAAATAAGGGACATTTTTAGGGGGTTATTTCCAGACACACTTAACGTGTATTCATAAACCAAAGCAATTGGTTACGTATCTCAGAGAGAGTTACAACACACTGTTGATTAACATTCTGCTTACCTCTCTCATCTTACAACTTCTCTCACATTATGATCTGAGCTGACACTGTTTTCAAAGATTAAGTTTTCAATTAAATGCAGTTTGAGTTTTTCAGCATCAGAGAGACTAACTACCGAAAGACCTTATTACATAGCTTACAAACATTAACACTAGTGCAATAACATACCACGCATTGATTGTTATTGCTCTAAGGTAAGAAAGGGCATATGGTGTCTGTCAGACTGTTCTGTTTATTTCACTCTCACAGCTGTTGCAGAAGCAAATAGAAATTTTAGGTAGACCTCTCAAAACTTTAATTGGTTTCCGTATGCATAGCTATTTATGCTAAAAGCTTTCATTTAAACAAATACCTTAGTGCAGTTAGCACAAAGCAAAAGCAATACAGAGTCATTCACCATTTGTTTTTCCTTTCATTATAGACTACTCGGTGATCCTAGGCACAAAGGGAGCAGCGCTGCAAGACACGCTCTGACAGCATACAAAATGTTACTGCCTGGTCCTGAAGGACTTCCAGTCAAAAAAAAAAAAAAAAAAAAAAAAAAAAAAAAAAGATTAAAACCTTTTGTAATAGTTTCCCTGCAGGCCTGATGAAAAAGCCACATTTAATATTATTGCAGAAGTTCACTGAGGCTCCAACCAGTGCGCAATAAAACTAGATGCCGTGCCAAGTAACAATACTTGCCTCAACTTTCTTCCTCTGCCTTTAAGTTGGGTCCCCATTCTTACCAGGAGCACAGCCCACAATCAGATGGGCAGCCTGGGGCTAGTTAGAGAAAACATTCTTTCTCCTCAGCTCTCTGACAGCTTTTAAACAAACAGTTGTTTAAAACCACTTCCAGTTTTGGAACATTAGAAATGGTCTCAGTAAAAACAGATCTGTAAGGCACAGAAGGCTGCCAGCAGTGAGAAACAAGTTGAATCAATGAAATTTACTGCCTCTCCATCTGATGGAAGCTACCACGTCTCTTCAGATTGCAGCAAATACATGCAAATATGCTCTATCCCAACAAAATATTGATTTAATCACATCTGGAAAGATTATAGCATTGTCCCTTTCCCTACCAGCAGATAAAAGCAGCAGCCTGGTAGCATAGGCAGAGTAGATCCATGCCTGCAGTACCAGCTTATGGAGTCCTGCAATTTCATCCAAGTCTATGCTTCCAGTTCTCAATCATCAAACACAGCACTGCATGCCTGCATGTGCAGAAAGCCTAATTCAGTTGCTCTGCCAAACACAAATCGCTTACTGACCGCACACGGGCTGTAACCTTATGACCCCCTGCTAGTCCTATAGAACATGCAGGCCCCCTAAAACAGAGCTGTACACACACAGTGGGCTCAGCCAAAATTGTTGCTCTACAGTCCATATATTACGTTTATCTAGAGGAAAGCCTGCTTGCCGTTGCTCCCAACACCACTCTACAGGGACATTGGAAAGACAGAGAGGCCTCACGGCTTGGTATTTAATCAAGTTTTTAGGACAGAACGCTCTTACGGAGTTGAGTGTGTCCAGCAGGATTCTGGGTGCACTTGTCGTTAGCACATATCTAGCAAGCAAATAAATCCTATGAAAACACATCTGTGCCCAGACAGTAGTACTAATAACCTGGAGGAGTAAGTGTGCTTCACATTTCTATTAGTAATGTATTATCGTGCTGTAAATATTAACTTTGCTGTAGTTTAGACAGCTAAATGCAAATTAATGGAAAGCTTATGGGAACATAAAGAGACTATGTTCTTAATGATCTTCTTAATGCTACCTTTCAGCATACCAGTGGGAATTATGGAGAGATGCATTGCGAGATATTATTTCTAGTGCCATTAGAGCCTTAAGACACACAGATAAAAGTATAAGATGACATAAGTATGCATAAGGAGGATTTTAGTGACTTCTTTAATAACTTCTTAATCATAGAAGTGTTTCTAATACAATTGTTTCCAGCATGTAATTTAAATTGAAAGTTAATGTTTAACAGGAATAGATGTAATGAAGCAGTTTTAGCAGGATGTCTTATTAGAACTCAGTTTTGCCAATTAGCAGAAACGAACATTTTAATATTATACACTGCCATGGTAGAAGACAAAAGCTCTAAAGAGTTAGAAGAGAAACAGCACTGCTTCTTTGTTCAGCCCTGTTTGGTGATAGAAGCCCAACACAGTTTCTAATGTATGCCACTTAAAAGCATTGAGGGTGAAGAAAGAGAGAAAGCTCCCACTTATAAGTTCATAAGGGAAAAGCAGCTGAAACTTTATATAGTGATACAAAATATGTATCGTAGCTACAGGGAGACCATTTTGTTTTTGCAAAAGAGCCAATTGCTCAAGACAGGGCTGGGATAGATCTTCTATAAATCAATTAAATGCTTCCCCTTTAAACAAAGTAACTTCTAAATGGAAAAAGAACCTAGTAAAGCTCTCTGCCAAATAATGTGCAAGTTCAAAACAGTAGCCTCTGAGATTACCTTGAGAGATTTCTTGAATTCAGACCTGTCCTGTGCAAGAGTTTTGCAACAGGCTTCAGCTCTTACCCCGCACCAATATGATCACAGAATCACAGAAATATCATGATTGGAAAAGACCTAAAAGATCATCTATCACCAATACTTCTCAGCTAAATCATATCCCTCAACACAACATCCAAACGTTTCTTGAACACCCCCATGGTCGGTGACTCCACCACCTCCCTGGGCAGTGCATTCCAGTGCCTGACTACCCTTTCCGAGAAGTAATATTTCCTAATGTCCAGCCTGAATCTCCCCTGGCGCAGCTTGAAACCATTGCCTCTAGTTCTATCACTGTCTACACGAGAGAAAAGGCCGACCCCTAGCTGCGGGATGTGCTCTGCATCACCAGCAGTAAACTCTATGGCTACAAAAAGGCCTCAGGTAACCTATAGATTTCCTCACAATGCCATTATAGATAAAACTAATTAGCTTAAGAGAGAAAATATTGCATCATTTATGTCCATTCTTGAGGGTTGAAGCTAATTAGGATTATGCGGGGGAACAACAAAAAAACCCAACAAAACTTCCTTGCTTGCATTGACTGATGGAGTATAAAGGGGAATATGCCACCAGCCCTTTTAAGTCACAAATTCCAAGTTCAGGTAGGCCTATGGAGGAAACAAGTCCTACAATCAAAAAATCCCAGTAGTAACGACCAGGCTGTCAGCTATGCTGCCTGTACCTCTTCTGGAAAGCAAAGTTTCAAAAGCCTTCATCTCAGGCATTAGAAAGAAATCCATAAACACTCATTCTATACATCTGGGTGTCACCACACATTCACATCAAGGGACAAACAGGGCTTTGTTTATGAATGCTAGGAAACAACTGGAAAAAGCACTGTCTCAGAAACATGAATACCAAAGCTACGTATCGACCACTGCCCTGCCATATGCATGCAGAGACCTTGCTACATCTTTTTTCAGAGAGGGAAAAGGTTCATTTGTGGGGCAAGTCATCAAAGGTATCAGGCTCTTTCCAAGGAACCACTCAGCACTACCCTTTATTCAATCTAATCTCTGTCTGCAAACAACAACTTGCCAGTGCTGCCGTACAAATCCTGCTGGACCGTGCAAACTGGAGCCCCAGTCAGGATTTAAGCACAAGCACCACCAAAAAAAGCTCAGCTCTTGCATGCCTTGCTAAAAACCCCTGCGGAGCAAGCAGGGCTGCCCCTCTCACAGCACAGTTCTCTGCAGGGCTCCCATTTAATCCCAGCCTTCCTTCACTCAAAGCACAGACCACAAACATAAATTGTTGCTCCCACCTGAGTTCCTCCAGCTCCCTGTTTCCTCTTTCAGCTCACAAGGATCTTGTGAACTTCTCTTGCAGCCAAGCACTATCACCACAGAAAGTTTTTCTCCTCTTGTAGGTCTTTCCTGTCCGTCTCCCCTGTTGCAGCCACAGGTTCCTCACACCCCTAGGCACAGCTGCAGGCTAATTCAGTACTCAGGCCTCCTTCCTACTAACTCAGTGTTATACCTCTGCACTTGGTCAATCCCACAACAATGTCACATCCCTATGGTGAAAAGAGGGCAGACTTCAACCCCTATTGTGTACAAAAGACATTCAGGAGATTTTTGGTTGTTTTTCACTCAGAACAAGGCATGAAACAGACTGTTTTCCGCCATCACAAAGGTTTGCAGCAGTTTCAGAAAAATATTTTGATTTGCTCTGAGATGAACCCCTATGCTTTAAAAACCTGGAATAAAATGAGCTAGATCTGCTCGCACCAGAAAAGTAAACAGTTGTTCAGCTGAGATTAAAGACTCTATTCAAACTGATTTTGACCTCTGTCCCTTACATTTCAAATGAGTGTCCCAGTTACTTGTGCACGTGTACTTGTTTTTTGACTAAGAATGCCATTTACACTGGAGAAGTTTTCAGTGAATGGGTAAGTTCTTGTAGAAACTGCTGAGTTACCAAACTAGCACTTCCTACAAACAGACAGGCAAACAAAACCACTTCCCTCCCTCATAAAACATGGAGATTTTTGCCTTTAATGCAGCACAACTGAACACAAAGTACTCTTGCCACCATCCTTCATCAGGTTTGGACAGCACTAAGGCGCTGCTCAGTGTGAAAGTACTCAACCAAGTGGCCCAATTTTTAATTTTTGCATGTAAAAGAGTAACCTCTATAGCCTGGACATTAGATCTGCACAAGGGAGGACACGTGGATTTCAGTCTGTCTTTTAGCAACTATCCTACACTAATTATTTGTAAGAACCTCACACCTTCCCTTTTCTTTGGGAGTGCTCTCACCAGCAACTGACACGCTCACTCTTTCTGATCCAAAGCATATTTAATTATTCTGTGCAAAACTTCATCAAAGGGAGTTCAGTAAACAGAATACTAGAACACTTTATAGCCTGGCAATTAGGGCATTGCCATTCAAATTCCTGCAAGCAGTGAATGAAATGGACTTTGTGTACTTACTGTCCGCATGAATGCTCTAATCATTAAGCCTTTGGATAAACAAGGAGAGGGTATAGGCCACTCTTACCTTTTTGCCAGCCTAAGATAGTAAATAAAACTTTTCTATCTCAACTTCATTTTAAACACAAAGTATCTGTAGCATGTCAACCCACCAAGTAGCAAAATATTTTCTCTACCCTTTCTCTACCTGACCCGTCAGGTCAGAGTGCAGGAATGGGCCACTGTCACGTAAGGTCACCTGGATACCCACACTCACCAAATATCCATCCCTTCCAAAGACGCTCATCTTTAGACCACCCATTTCTCTTTCTGGAGTGGCATCCAGTTTACACAGATGAGTAGGAATCAGGCACTCACAGGTTGTTTTATTAAGTAGTAGGGCTGTTCTCCCAGGCCTGTAGAATACCTCTTTCTCCGTATTTCCCCTCCTAAAAAATACCACTACCTGTTCCTGACATAGCTGTGTTTTGCATGGAGCCTGTGCTCATTAAGTCCAGAATGACAGCTGGATTTATGTCCATTTATGAAGGAGGTACCTCATCTGTGAACCTCAATGGAGCCTATATAGAGGAGAGAGGCCGAGAGCTCTGCAGCACCGCCAAGTCTGAGACATCCCTGGGCATGGCACGTGCTATCTGGGAACTTTATTATCAGAGAAATAGGCACCTGTGGATCACAGATCCTTCAATGCAAAATTGCAGCAGAGTGTAAATATGAACCTCACATACATAAATACAACTTAAATCCATCTGTGGATCTAACCTTTAGGCTTTAAAAAAAAAAAAAAGAAAAAGAAACCTAACTTCAACAGGTGTTTTTCTCTCTTTACTTCTTTTCTCTATGCCATCTAACCTGGGAATTAAAAGAGCCAACCAGTTTACAACAAGGCTACAAACCATAGTTTGGAAATAAAAAAGACAGAAGGCCAATTTGCTTAACATCTACTCCACTTGAATGAACCCCAGGTTCGTTGGGGATTTATCCTTAAAGCAAACTTGACAATGGGGCAACATGATGCTGAAATGCTCAAAGGCAAAACTGTTCTGGGATAATCGGTTTATGCACATTCACAGAGTGTGCCATTCATTGTATGCCCAATACAAACCCCTTTTCTGTGCTAAAAGACAGAAGGGCTCTGGAGGTTTACTGGTCATGAATGAGAAGTCTTGCTCCATATCACAATATAAGCTAGCAAATGTATCATGAAGCCATGCCAATGCATTACAGTGCACAATAAAATAAGAAACATAGATATCTCTTTAAAACAATGCAGACTATAAATTCATAGGATAGCTCCATCCCAGATACTGAAAATATGGGCTAAATGCTAGTTTCAAATCTGTGCAGCAGGCTCCTTGACTAATATTTGGCTCTCAATAAAGAGATTACTGTAGGATTAAGCCTTACCTTGGGAGGCAGAGAAGAAACAAATCTCTAATTATCTCTACTCTTGTACTCTGGCCATGATTTCTTTTTATCTGGGGAAAAATAAGCTTTGTATTGTCTAAAGTTTAATGTATGTATTCTTTCAGTTTATTTTAATACATTTAAAGTATTAATAAGGTAACTTGTAACTTTTATATTCTAGTTGTTACATGTACTTTGTAATAGGTATATTTTTTTATTGTTCTTACAGCATATACACATGTTCATGCTAAAAAGCCCTCTTTTAAATATTTCACTCTGTAACCTGAAATTCTCTTTCGTGTATGACCTAAATCACTTGAACCACTGCAGGAGAAGGAATTTTGGATTTGCAATCAAACAGTTTACTTTTTGTTACTATTTAACTAAACTATTGACAAATATTTGCAAAGCAAACTCTCTTTGTTAATGACTAAACACCATCAAGAACAGAAATAACCTTCCTCCTTTAGAGAGGAATGCCATCCAAGGGGCAAGATTTACTATCTTAATCTTCCTCCTAGGGGCAAAGTTAAAGTTGGAAACAAAATAACTGAGGAAAAAAAAAAATCTTAATCTAGAAAAATAAAATCATGGCTCTGCTGAGTGGAGTAAAGAGGGAAGGAAACTGAAGGACCTGCTTTCTAATAACGTGAGAGACAACAGAACTGAGTATGTGACTCTGAAGGAGAAGTTGATCGGTAGACAGGAATTGCAGTTTACAATAATTGTAGAAAAGCACGTGAGATAGTGCTTTTGGTGAATTTGGTGAAGAGAATAGAGAAAGACAAATGCAGAGAAAAGATGTATAGAAATGAGGCGGACTGACAACACATCACAGAGAGGTCCAGGAAGAGAGTAAGGAAAGAGCATGAGGAAGAAGTGAAAGAGAAACATGGATTGTTGCATCAGAGGGAAAGCTAGGATAAGTACTGATGCTGTACATGCAGAAGAAATTAAAATCACCAGGAAAATTCACTAAGCTTCACTGAAGAAACAGGAGGTAGAAAAGGGGGGAAAAACCCCATGAACAATGACAAAAACCCTAAGTTATCTGTCATTTTCTCATTTGTGCTGAACCTAATCTAAATTACACACACTTTTGTTTGATTTAGAGGAAGTCAGGAAAGCTTGACAAAATGTTTTGTTTTGTTTTGTTTTTTTCCCTGGAAAATGAAGTGTTCAAATCACAATTTTCCTGAAATGTTTCTATTTTGTTAGGAAAAGTAGAACAAAGTATGTTATTCTGAGTTAAACTGAATTATGCTGAGTTTGCCTGACCAATCAAAACCCCTTATTTGGAGTTAATCTGTAACTAAACTTTTCCTGTGTGAATTGTTGTAGGGTTTCTGGGGAGTTATTGTTCAACTACCACATTCTACTAAATGGATTAACTTTCCCAAGGAGGATTGCAGCTTCCCATCTGCCAAAACTGTTACATTATACGCTACTTGCAGGAAAACCAGTATGTCATGGGAGACATCGCCTGAACAGACACCTAGTCTAGAGATGAAAATGGGAATAAGGGACAGAACTGTTTCTTTCATAGAGCCCCCCCTTCCCACTTGTATTCATTATTTGCTTCCAGTCCACAGCCTTATTACAGTTTTCTGTTTCCTACCCTCGCCTCCTTTCACACCCAAAGATATTTCTTCTACACTCCACGCTCTTACTGCTACTACCACATCTTTTTCCACATTACTGCCACCTTCTCTCTGCCCCCATCCTTATTTACTAGACACTGTCTCCTATGAAGACTAGTACGTCTGCTATGAAAAGTAATGTGCTCCCTTGGTATTTTAGGCACATCAGCCTGTCCAGGAATCTTTGTCCTCAAATGGCTGTCACTCAGACCCTTCTCGTAAGCCCAGAAAACAAGCTGCTTAGCTGATGCTAGTTAAGGGGTCGATGGAGGATATGAGTGTGTTTGTAAAACAATAAGTCCTTGGTGGGTGCTGGCACAAAGGATACATATTTATAGGTCAAAAAAAAAAAAAAGGCTCACTACCAACAACGAATTTCAAGCATACAAAAGAGAACGTTTTTCAATTATGTGTGTGATGTATATGCCCAGGGGAGTAACGTGTATGTGCACGATAGGTATGTTGATGATAAGAAATGTTTTCAGCTCCTGCTGATTTTTTCCTTGCCCCTAGGACTTGTTATAGAAGAAAATAGATTTCCAAAAGTCTGTTACAAAAAATACAGTTGTATTTAAGATGTACAAAGGAAATTTAGCGTTGGATCGTAGTTCAATTGTAACTAGATTTCTTCTGGCTTTTTTTAAAGACAGCAACTTCATGTATTTTACAAAGTAAATCAGCTTATATGCAAAATTTACTACTACATATTGCAAATTTGTAAGACATTCTAGCATTTCCTTCTGGAATCAACTAACCTCACTGATTAGTCACACAGGCAAAAACCTTTTCAAAGCTTTCCTCCAAAGAACATTTGTGCCTGAATTATGAGAGTCCTAAAGGATGAACCAGTCAAATATTCTCCAAATCCTGAGTAAATCGGCTTTGTGTTGGAGAGGAGTTGTCTTCCACCCCCACGAAGGAATTTCAAAGGTGTGAGTTACTCAATGTACTTGTATTTTTCAACAGAAATAACAGATGTTCTCAAGTTTCTCCAAGCTGTGACTCCAACTGTTGTGCTGAAAAAAGCCATGACCTAGCTCCTACAAACATATTAAAACCTATTTTATTTCACTTTACATTTTATTAGCCAGTTGCTCTGTCTATTTATACCATTAAACATGATGCTTTCAACGACAAAGGGACTCATCACACACTAATTGAAACCAATGTCAGCACTCCAACTGGGTGCCAGAGTCCTTTACAAACATTGGCAAGCATACTCAATGAACTCATGTTTTAAAAAGTCCAATCTTTGCATAATCTCTAATGTTTTATGGTATGCAGAATACCAAAATTATAGACATGGAAACCAAAGCAGTTTGTCAAGGATTTGTCCCTTTCTAGTTACATCCCAAAACTATAAGGTTAGGCCTGCCTTCTCTCTGTTTTATAAAAGAAGTATTATCAGATGCCTGCTTTAATAAAGCACATATGAATCAGTGATGCAACCACGGTATAAAGCTCATGAACCGCTAATTTAGTGCAGGGCAGGACTAAATCAAGTTCACAGTGGATAAGCGTATCTTTAAAAATACACAGCTATCATTTGCATGTACTCTTCAATCTACCTTGTTCCCTGCCTGCGAGGCTGACAAGCAGCACATGATGTGCAATTTCTGAATTAGACATATACCAGCTGGTCATCTCGCATACCTTAGGGAAATGGTAACAGCTGAGATCCTTCCAAAACCTTTTCACCATGGGAGCCCTCATCTGTGTTTCTCTCTACCCACCTGTCAATATTCACAGAACTTGCATGATTCCAACTGGTTTTTATATTTAAAACCAATTTTCTTCTCAAACTTGGCATAAATTAGTCCATAGATTCAAAACTTGTTATGGACAGGTTGACAGGAAAAGAACATGAAACCAGGTAAAATAGTAGTATTGTACAAAATTAATGCAGCCCATGCTGAACACATTAAAATTGCCTGCATAGCAGACCCTAGAAAGTAACTACCATGGTGAAATAATCAACTAGTACTGTGTTAACTCTGTGGAGCTCTGCAAACAAAGATTCTCTTTTAGTTTGTCAGTGACCTAAGAGAACAGTATCTTTCTCTTCAGGATTTACAGGCTGAAATACTAAGAGTTTCTTATCCAAGTCAAACAAGTCTATCACAGTAAAGCCTCCACTTAAAATCTCTGTTGGTAACACTAGTTACTTGTTACAGGCATATTCATAATCCCAAGAAACTTTCCTATCACAATACAGGTCACACTTTGTTACTTTAGTAGCTATCAGATGATTACAAGCCACTAAAAAGTATATTTAATTTTGTCTCTGTCATTTTTACGACAAAATTTACACAATTTTTAGTTTAATAAAGTCAAATAAAGAATGCCTGTCTTCTTACAGCATTGTCTCAATCAAAATATACTTTTGAAGAAAACAAAGTGTTTTGACTGCTAACAACTGAACTGATTTTGTACAAAATAATTTCTCTAGTTCCTTGTTTCCTACTCACACCAGACAAATATTCAGAGCCCCAGCTCTCTACACATTCATGGCTAAAAAGGCATGAATGCACAGCCTTTGAGACTTTTTCACATAAAGGAGTGAGATTTCCTTACCTGTAGTCAGAGAAGTTTTGTCTGTGTATGGTTTATTCATATAGTATGTACATTATTTCAATGACTTACTATGTACCTGCTAATCAATACTTAACATCCAAATGATTAATAGGGTTTGCAGCTTGGGAATCAAGTCTTTCTGAATATAGTCATATATCTATAGATATATATATGACAGATATATATATGACATATATAGAGTCATATATCTAGCGGTGTTTATTGGGTGTATAATCCACCTTTTAACAGCATAAATATTCTGAAACTTCATGGCTTGTCATCTTAATTAGCTAAACTAGTAGACAATTAAAGAGACATTTTATTATCAGTGCTTTTTTCTGAGTGCTAGAAAAAAAAAAACCCACAGTTTTTCCTTTCATTGTCTGCATGGAGAAATTACTAAGAAATCTACTGGGAATTATGCTGAGAATTGTACTGAAATCATTGAGATTAAACTTCGTACAACTTAGTATCAGTGAATGGCATCAGGGACTGATCACCATCCCAGAGCGACCGAAGCCCTCTATTCCCCACTGGCATGTGTGTTCACACTACTGGGGCTCCAGTCTTACGGAGGGCTTGGAAAGTAGTTTTCACCCTTGCACTATTCAATCCATAGACTTTCTTGTGATTAGTCCAACAGCATGCAAATGATAGCTGCATATTTTTTAAGGTATCCACTGTGAACTGGATTGAGTCATGCCCTGCATCGGGCTCGTTTTACAGCAACACTTCATGAGCGTTATTCTGTGGTTGCATGACTGATTCATATGTGTTTTATTCAAGTAGGAATCTGATAATACTTATTTTATAAAGCAGAGAAGACATGTCTAGCTTATAGTTTTGGGATGTAACTAGAAAAGGACAGAACCTTGACAAACTGCTTTGGTTCCTGTACCCATTGTTTGGTATTCTGAATACTTCAGGATGTTAGGGATTATGCAAAGACTGGACCTCTTTAAACTAGAGGCATTATGAGGTAATAAAGTCATGGAGAACACAGAAAGGAGGCAGTCTTATTGCAGGGAGCTGTGACATCGCAAACAACCATATAGAAAAACAGGTTTAATTTGTTTGCTTCCCATACATCTCTTTTATGTAGGCTGCCATACAGAATGAAACAAATGCTCTACATAAACTCTAGTGTATTATATCAATAGAGTGATCTTTACCAAATGTACTTGTAATCTTGCCAAAGAACAATATCAAAGTTATTTGACAACACCCATTTTTCCTGAATAAATATGGTCATGAATGAAGATGTGATATGCTACCTGCTACAGATTGAAAGTGTGTAGATCTCGCAGTTTGCCAGCTTTCTATTCACCTCTCAGGGATGTCTTAAGTTTCTAAGAATCTTAAATTGCGTACTCCGGTTATTAGCCTGAATTCTGCTCCACTCTCATCACTTCCAATAACTTACAACAGAATATTAACTTTTCTCTACCTATTTGTCATGTCATGATAAATAACTGAATTTCCAAAAGGAACAGAAACGGGGCGGGGGAAATGCCATTATATTAGCTCTCCATAAACAGAATTGTGGAGAATCAAAAGTAGCCACATTCTAAAACCAAAATTCTAAACAGATGTGGCCAGATGTCTGTCCAGTCAGCATTGTGGGTGAATTTGATTGTGAGGCTGGTAAGGGACCTGTAAAAAACATCACTGTGCCTCCACAGCACCATCCTGAGCATGATTGTCACTGAGTGAGATAGACAGGGTGACTACAGCCCCTCAGGGTGCAGTCTGGTAATGCTACTAAGCCAGTACCAGTCTTCTGCCACCAAAGGCACAGTCCTGGTCCCCCTCTTTTTCTCTTAGTCCCTATGGCAAATTTGTTCCTGGAATCAACAGATGTAGGCAACTTTGGTATGGCAAATTAAACATCCTATGTTGGAGCTACCTGGAAGTTTGTAACAGACTTACAAAGACAAATAAACCGGTTTACTCTGTTTTTATTATTAATAGTGCTCTTAAAATTACACCCAAACCTGTTCTCGTAGCTTGCACCGTACAGACATAAAAGAAAGAGGCTGTTTTGACTCTCTAAAGTGCTTATTATTTATTATTAGGCTTATGGAGAGAAGATGAGCAGGAAAAAGATGTGATACCAGTTCATATGAAAAAGTATATTTAGCAAAACAGTTATGTAGCTATGTTTGGACTCTGACAAACCTTGGGGCAGAGACAAGCAGCTTGAAAAAGCAGAGGAAGATGGGCTTATGGGTATTTACACAGATTTTGTGCTGTGCATAATCAACAGCAGGGATGAAAGCATGAAAGTGAATGTACAAGAGTGCTTTAAAAGACTGGCATCATTTAGATAAAGGAAATGAGGGAGTACTACTTGGTGTTGTAGATGAGACATGGCTTGAAAAGGAAAGGTAAGGCATTTGTACTTCACACAGAGGAAAAAAAAAAGGAGTCAATGGCATTGTGCAAAAAAGAGGAGTGACAGGACTGGGACAATAAGCCAAGCAAATGACCTTTGCAATCGGATGGAAAGACAATGAAAGTGTTGTTAAGTGCATATGTGTTACACACACAGCTCCCAGCACCTTGTTCTGGGGGCAGGGAGGCAGCAGGCCATGGGAGCTGAGGAAGTAAGCAAGACCTGAAAAAGATAAAAAGCAGTAACAGGACAGAAATCAACTGTTGAAAACAGACTAGAGCCCACAGATTAACAACTTGAACAGCTGCTTTGGATGAGACAAAAGCCAGCACAAGCACGTGCTACCATTAAGTGTCCTGTAATTAAAGGTTAGAAATATTTTGTAAGAAATTCATACAAATCGAATACTGCAGTCTGGAAGGCAGCAGTAATGAAGACTGTAACTCAGAAATACTGTCAGTCCTGAAACACTTAAGCACATGCTGAACTTCAGGTAAACTGGACAGTTCTTGGTATTTGCTCTCTTAAAACAGAGGTGAACCTCAATTAAGTTTAAAGGAATTGCATTATAGTTACTGTCTTTCTCCCAGTGTTTCTCCAGTTTTCACACTGGGACTTAAAAACTGTGAGCAAGCAGAGATGAAGGACAAGTCTTAAGAAAAGGCTTCTCTCCTGCCAGAACTCTTGAGCACTGATTTGGGGATACAAAGATGTGGATTTGAATTAGCAGGCTACCCATGGATTCTCCCAGCATACTGAATTCCCCTGGACTGTAAGGGTCTGGGCACAGCATAAACAGTAAAGCAGTTCCTGCTTTGTCCAAGAAAAAGAAAAACCTTTATCTTCTCATTCTGTCCAGGTGTTCTTCTGCCCGGGAAAAGGGATTTGCCATAAGCCTTTAAGTGTTGTACACTGACCAAATTCTATACTAAAAAGTTCCATGTGGACAAATCAGACTACAGCACACATTTAGTGAGACTTGGGAGACCTACAGGAGTACTTTCATGCAGCGATAGCAAAGAACGCTCTGACAGCTAGCAAAATTCAGCTGTGAGCTGCTAATTATCATGTGCTCCAAACCTCTTTTCACAGACTAAAACCCTCTGCAGTTGAAGCTCTGCAGTCTCTGAAAAGCTTATCTGGAGTTTATCCTCTGGAGGCTGTGGGGAGAATGGGAGTGACCCTTCCCTGACTAATTATGTAGCTTTATCTTCCTTCTCAGATGGAAGATGAAATGTCAGTTTTAAAGGCTTTTATATAGTCTTGCAATATTTTTTGCTGCTTTTAAAAAAATAGTTACTCAGTTTTGCACTTATCAAAACAAATACTTTTTGAGGTATAGGGCTCTAAGAAAAGATCCATCACCCTTTTCACAAGAGGAGAAAAAGTTGCCCTGTTATAGTAAATGCCTCTTTCTGTGCCTGCGTACAGCCTGGTGATTTGAGCTCAAGCTGTATCCAGTCTGGGAAGAAATGGTACCACCCCAAGGTTGGGGGAGATGTGCCACCTTTCCAGCACAGCTTGTAAGGAATCAAAGACAGAATTACCCTATACCACTAGCTCACAGCACTAACAAGATTAAATAGTCCTGTAAATCTTAAATATTTCCGCATCCTATGCCTTGTTAGGGCTTTCTCCCTTTCCTTTTCTAGGGCTAGAATCCATTTGTGTTTTGTTCTGATCTACAAGTCTATGAACTTCTAAATACACAGCCATCAGGTCTTGCAGTCAGACATCTCTTTATGACACTCCGTCTGGGTTGTCTGGCAGGCTTTCACATGACACTGTCTTCTCAGCATAGTAATGTTTCATCTGGTCTTCGGTGGAACACATAGTTTTGATATCTTTGTTCATTATCTGCTAAATGCATTTATCAAGCATTTGGAATGCTTCTTACCTTAATAAAAGCATAGCTTACATTTGGCATTAATCTCTTACCAACAGATTCCCTCTTTTTGAATTATGGAATTGTTACATTGTCTTATTTCTCTCTACACTGTTTTCAGCTGTAGTGGGGGGGGGGGGAGTTTGCTTCTTCAGTTTTGGCTAGATTAAATGTGATCACTTCTAAGCCGCTGTTCTGCATTTAAATATGAGAACAAAAAAAGAGAAAGTACCCTTCTACAAACTCATCGGGAGTTTGCATCTTGGAGATCATTTATCTTATTATTTTACTGTATTCAGCAAATACAAAACCTCAAGCTTGTGCTTATGGTATCAGCAGTCAAAGCTTTGTCTTATAAATAAAATGAATAACATGGTAGCCATAAGTTTAATATTTTGCTTGTGTTGTTGCCAGCTCCCTCTTGTTTGTATAAATGATCTCCATGCACTCACTGCAGAACCAAACCTTTGGTGCTAGCCCAGAATAAGAATGTATTTGATTTTTGCCCCAGTGTTAGATTTTGAGTTCCTGTCTGAAGTAATTAATTATAAACCATCGCTCCCAGGCCTTCTTCTCTATTACTGTTTTCTAAACAACAGCTTCTGATTTTGTATATCTAATGATTGTTATTTCTTCCCAGGTGTATTACCTTACATTTATCTATATTAAATCTCATTTCTCTTTCCTCTGTCCGTCTCTCAAAAGTTGCCCCTAACCTTATTCTCCAGTGAGGAGAGATCCTTTCTCAGAGCTGCTTTGTTTACAGGATGCATTGCTGGAAGTGCGTAATAGGTAAAATAATTGTGTGGCTCTTCTAGACTTTTCATTTCCTCTTTTCTGCATTCCAATTCTGCTCCCTCTGATGTAGTCATTGACTTCAGTCAAGAACAAGCATTTAAAGAGCTGGCCCATTGTCTGGATAATGGCAGTAGTCCAGTTATTGAAATGTCTTAATCCTTTGTTTGGATTAAATTTCTTGTTCTCTTCTGAAACAGGCACAGGGGATGAGAGAAGAGATTAAACTATATTACACTGCATCCCAAGCCTACAAAAAAAATATTTCATAAAAGCGACTTGTAAATGCCCTCAGTGTCTGCTGTTTTTCTGCACCTGAAGGAAGTCATTTCATTTCATGCCAGCCCTTTCATTTTAGCCTGTTTGGATTCGGTTGTGAGTCTTCTGGACTTAGGTTTGATTTTCAGCTGTGAGATTTTTGGTTCTGGGCTAGCGTTTGGCACAGCAGCCCCATCATTGACGTGTACCCCGATGTCTCTCAAGTCTTGTAATACTCTCTACATATCAGTAAAATGAAGATGACCTAGGGGAGAGCAACCCTTCAGGTTTTAGATAGCCTTTGACAAAATCTTGCCCAGGAAGTAGATTTGCCTGATCCCAGCCTAACTGAATCTGTGTAAGCTCCTCATACAGATGAGAAAGTGAATCTTTTCCACCACTGTCACTTGAAATGTTCTTGAAATGCTCTACAGATGCCAACAGTTGCTGCAGTAGCCTACTCAGGGGTTTGGTAGTTCCTGCTCCCTTCCTGGCTTTAGTGCTAATGATCATGCAGTCCCCATCATCACAGGGAGTCAGCTCAGCAATGATGCTAATTAATTACTGCAGACAGGAGCTCAAAATGTAACATTGTTGAAAAAATCAAATGCCTGCCCTGTTTTCTATACAGCTGGTCTCTAATGGCTGCATTTGGGGAAAATCTTTAGCACAGCTAAGAGCAAAAGCACTCTCTCTCGCTCTGCTGTTAAAGAAATACAGTAGTGAAGGACAGAATAGTAGCAAATGCAACAAATTAGAAAGTGGCTAAAGTAAAATACAGGAGAAAGAAAAAATTGTTCTCGACAGTTTTAACAGTAGAGTGCTTTTAGGAAGGATACTGCTAGAAGCAGAAGACTGGAAGAGACCATCTGGGTCACTGAGTCAGTCCCTGCAAACACAAGCTGTCATTCAATAATCACTGAGTCCAGAATGATCCACAGAATATTGACTCCACATGCCTCTATACACAACAGGCCTCTTTTAACATCTTAGAGTAATCTTAAGACCTACTCTGAACACAAAAAGTCACATCAATAATGTGCTTCAGGAAAAGAACAAGTGAAATTGTGGACATTGTCAATATCTGAGGGCACAGATTCACAATCCAGCCTTTCTCCCTTCCCCTACCAGTGCACACTGCATCAGATCAGGTTGCAAGTTTGGCTGAAAACTCACTGTATGAAATAGTGATTCATTTTCAGCCACATCAGCTCCCTGAAACCAGTCAAGAATGAGCAGCTCTTTTTTTTTTTGGCAAGCTTAGTTCTTGGCTGCAAAGCTCCCTGGACCAACCTACTGCTCAGCTGCACACGTACGAGGAAGGACCATGGTAGCGGTTAGATAAGGATAAACTGCTACAGAACTGCACTCCAGAGATGAAATTTCTCATTGCAGCAAAGCCAACCAAACGGCTAGCTGCCACTGAAAGGAGCAGGTCCATACAAGTCTGCCCCAATTGGCACTGCTACTCAATAAACTACCCACTTTTTATGGTGAGGTTTGTTTTCCTCTAGCTCAGCACGCCACGGGCACCACAAAAGTGGAAATGCATGGCCAAGAAGGAGGGGGAGATGTAGAATGACCTCATTTTTTTTTTTGCATTGCTAAACTGCTAGAGTTGTGTGGTAGCACTGCAAAGCTGTGCTGCATAAGCAGCTCCCTTTGAGCTCCTGTATCATTTGTGTGCCAGCATCTGTAGTCATACAGCCTCCTGATGGACAGCATCAAGATCTAATTAAAGCAAACAAGCCTGGAGAAAAAAAAAAAAGCACCCTTTTTTTTTTTAAGCCAGGGGTGTTCCCTGATCAAGTTCACATTAGAGCTGAACAAGATGTGCCTGTGTGATGGCAGAACAAGAAAAAGTGGATAGATGTGGTAGATAATGAGTTGGAGAAGCTGGGGACAAAATTTTCAGATGATCCAAGGAGGTCCATTCCTGAGCAAGTGTTGGTGATAGCCTACTTCAAGCAAAGAGCTGGACTAGATGACTTCCATACGTCCCTCCCAAACAACATTTCTATGATTTTATAATTCCCTACTACAGGAATTAAAAGCCATACAGAAGTACTCACAGCAGGTTTTGTACACGGGCTAAATGAACTATACTAACAAATGGATTTTACACCTGCAGAGGCCATTAATGACAACATTCCTCTTAGCAGTTTTTCAGGTGTCCAGACTTAAGACAGCCAGCTCTGCTAAATTTCAGTTCTTCTTGGGAAAAACCCCTAACTGGGTGCTACTTCTACTCTCCTGCGGCCCAGGAAAGCAGCCACTCAGAGCTTTCTCAGAAGACTGCCACTGCAGTCTCTCAGTGCTTCTTTGTCCTTATTCTTCCTTTATTTCTTCTACTCTGAGCACAGGAATAGAAAAGTTCTTCGACTAATGTAGGACCCTTCCTACAGGAAGAACAAAATTCATTCTTTACAATGTAGCCTTTCCCTCTTTTTTTAGAAAATGTGGGATTACAATTTATATGTATTAGTAGGATTTCCAGATCATCGAAGTGGCAAAAAGGGAAATAATAGACACGGCAGGCACTGTTCCTTTAATTCACAGCACACATTAGGGTAATGCCAACACACATTCAGAGCACAAGCCTCACACCTCCACAGTTCTAACAATCTATCCTTACATGTAATGTATCCAGCAAATGTCAGCTGTAATATGCAATAACTGTTTATCAGCTGTATGAAAAAAGGAAATAACTATTAGGTCATGACCATGCTCTACACATAGCATCAGAAAAAACAGCGCCTGTGATTCAAGGAGGATATATAAACCCTATAAAAAAATCAGAGGGCAGGAAAAATTATCTAGAGGTTGAAAAATAATCTCTGGGGTATGAGGTTTAAGAAATCTATTACATGTATCAGAGAAGAGTGGTGACTGGATCACTGTGCACAGATAGATACATACATATGGAAAAGATACTTCATAGTAGGGAGGGTTTTTTGGTCTTGCAGACAGAAACATAACAAGATCTAACAACCGGGAACTGGAGTTAGAGAAATTCCAGATTGAAATAAGATGCAATTTCTTAGCAGGGCGGGTAACTTAAACACTGGAACAATTTACCAGGGGAAGTGGTAGAGTCGCCACTGCTTGGAGTCCTTAAGGCAAAATGAGGTATTTTCCCAGGAGACGTACTTCAGTCCAGTCTCTAGGAAAACTCCTGAAGGACATTAAGCACAATGATCATTAAGGTTGCTTATAGCCTTCCAGCCAGGGAGCCTTTTCGTGCAAGTCTAGGAATGCACCCCAGCAGAGTGCCTGCTATGCTCTTTGAGTTGGGGAACTGAGGTGGTGCCTTCAGTATCCAATTTGTAATGTCCTTACTGGAAGGAACCGTGTCCTCGTATCCCAGGCACAAATTTGATCTAAACATTTATCATCTGCTAGCAGCAGATGGATTTTTTTTAATTAAAAAAAACCCAGAAATCAAACATATACTGCCTATAAATATTTACGTAATTTTAATGGATAACGTTGGCTTTTGTGTGTCTCTCTTTAAAGGCATTTTGCTAAGTGCCACGACTTTAAAAGTCAGAGATATCTAGCTGTGCATGCATAAATTTTCCTGGCAGACACAGTGGAAAAAAACCTAATTGAAGATAGAATCAAAAAGGATTAAAAAAAAAAAAAAAAAGAAAAAGAAAAAATACCAAACTTCATTTTCTTGACTACTTACTCTGTGCGTGCCTTTCGCTTAGCAATATTATTTTTTAAAATCTATGTTCCTGCTCACTATCACTGTCACAGCTTGGATAAAAAACAATAGCTTGATGACATTATAAAGTATACAATGATTGCTCAAATCTTCAGGGATACCTGGATACCTCCCTGTGACATTAAACAATTTACAAAACACCAGGAACAACCATTCCAGTATCGAGAAGCTATTAATTTTCATCATTTTCATAATTTCACAGGTGTCAAATCTTAATCCATTATGCCCAAGTATATTATGCTGCATAGTTCCTCGCTGACTTGCCATCGGCTAATTATTCACTACATTCTAATAAAATCTCTATCTCATCTATCTGTCAAATGGAAATGAAATAACAGAGAGAAGTTGTTAAAATGCCTGCTTAAGATCCTTTAAAAAATATACAAGAGGAGAAAGATGTTCTGTTACCCTCCATCCTACAGGTCACTCTGAACACTGCCTCTTGAACAATGGTTTTGTTTCGTTTCTTCAGTTTACCTTCTCCTTGCTAATAAGCACCAGCCTTCATACAAACATCAACTTGCATCCTCAAATTATTTTGAAAGGATGTTATGTTAGTGGATATATTAATCAGTTATTTGAGAAGACAGCAATTCTGCAGCCAGTGCTTTGGGAATGCGCTTGCCACCCAGTTACACAGAATTTATGCTGCAGTCACGATCGTATCTCTAACCTGAACCACTGCCGTGTCTCACTGAAGGGGGAAGGTAGGTCTCCCTGATAAATGTACTGGAGGAGCCTGTGCTTTGCTCTTTGCTATACCACTGTCTGCCTCTGTGACCTTGCAGTACATACACAATTTCTATAAAGTTATGGTGGCTGAAAAAAATTACTATCCCTGTCTTTCCTGCTTCTCTGTCAGTACTTACTGTCTTAATTGAGAAATAAAACAGAACAGTTTTAAGAAGGAGCTATGTTGGATGTCCATTATGCCACAGCAACAACTCGCAGCTGGAAATACACACTTAAAAGGGCATCTTCTATTTTTGCCAAGAGGGAGGTAATCCCTGGCACAAAGCCCCATCTGACACCTGTATGTGGCAAATGCATCTGTTAGTGCAGCTAAACCCTACACGGGTAATGAACAAGAGGCCACAGGCAAACCATTTCTCTCTCTGGCTGCGCACATATGGCTTGATGCAGCAGCATGTGTGGAATCCTCCAGCCAGATCTGAGCCCGGAGTCACGGGTACTGTGTATTTGCATGACCACCGTGTTGTATCTAACCTCGTTAGCACCATGTCCAACCTAATTAGCACCACCTACCAACAGGGTTAAGCACTCTGGGTGCAGCAGCACGCATATGCAAGTCTACAGGTGCTGCCTCCTATTCTGCCAGTAACTGGATGAGTGTGTGCTCTCTGAAGTCCTGCGCTCTGTTGCATGGTGTAGAGGTGCCCTCTGTCATGTTCTTTTTTAAATAGCAAACATAGATAATTTTATTTTATTGCTTCCAAGGCAATGTGAAACTTCACTCACTGGTGTTTTTCCATACATTTTCTATTTAACTGAACAGGAAAAAATGCTTAGCATACCAAAATACGAGGCTAAAATATGTTTCAGATATGCTTCTACATGTGTCTAAAAAGAACACAAACAATGAAAACAACTAGGTGAAAAGAAATCCCTAAGTCTCTATGCTCAGCTGCTCATGTAAGTGCTGACTCTCTGCTATCTTGTCTCCGGGGTACTAATTTACAATTCTGTAAGATGTTACTGTAGACTGCTTAGTAGCAGTGCTATGTCCATTTGCACAAGCATGAATGATGATCCAAGGTGTGAAGCAACAGAAAAACAGCCTCTGGTATTTATATATGACCTTAGGGAAGTACATCTCCTTCAGGGCATAGCTTTGGGAATTTTGTTTGTCAGAGAAAAGATCCTGTGGCAGTTTAATCCCTTTTAGCCTCTCAAATAAACGGAGAGTATGGCCATTTCAAGCTAATACATGGACAAATTAAGCGCAGTAATGAAATACAAAATTCCTACAAGCAAAGAAACTGGGCATTGTCAGCTGGCAGTTTACCATGTATGTCATGGCAGAAGAAATCGAGAGGCTTGAAGGATGCAGTGATTGCTTCAGGGAGGGTATTCCATGTGTGGAGGGTGACCAAAAGGACATCATTAACACAGCTATGAGAAAAGCAGATGGAGTAGATATGGAGGCTTAGAGAGGACAGCAGATGACAGGAAAAGGCCAAGTTGTGAAGTGTTGTGGTGCAACGGAGAATGCAGCCGAGCTGTGGGAGCACCCAGCTGCTGCTGAGCACTGGTTTCCATGGGCACTTGGCAGCACATCAGGCAGACCCTTGCAAGGAGCAAGTACTGCTGTGCCGAGCTAGCTCCTACAACTGGCTCACTGGGGTGAGATAAGCACTGGTGCTAGCTCGAGGCATGTGCCAGGAACCAACCCATGATGAGGCGTGAGGAAGGAGGCGCAGCGCTACCCTTTCGGCAGCAGCTAGCTATTAGGTTGGCTTTGCTCTATCATCAAAATCAAGTCACGGCTCAACAGCTAGCAACAGCGCTACATAAAACCAGCATAAGCCATTGCTGCTCCGCAACCCCGCGTCTCTCACCACTTGTCTCTGCCCCAGACCCAGCCCGCAGCTGCACCAGCAGAAGTGCTGCCTGATAGACTGGACTGGAGAAATAAGCTGTTTGGAAAAGGTGCCTCTCTTCCCTCCCCTCCGTGCTGCTTTTCAGCCAAATCAGGTTCCTAATCTGGTTTACCACACAGCTGAACAAAACAACTGTGCCAGCAAACTAGTGGGCGTATCAAAGAGACAGGAGCGAACCGCTGGGAGCAGACGCAGTCTTAGGCCAGCACAGCTGCCAAAAAAACTGTCAAACTGCACTCTCAGGGGGCTACAGGGATTGTGGAGAGAGGGAAATCTATGGAGATATACTAAAGGTAAGCACAAAAAGGAGTCACAGAAATAGGCCAGGGAGATAAGTGCAAGAATAGTGTTTCAAGGGACCTTTCTGACAGGTCGGGTCAGGCATAGGGAAAAAAGCTGTCATAAGCAGGATGAGAGATAACAAAAGCCTAAAAAAGCATATCTGTGATGTGGACAGAGATAAGAGGAGACTTTAGAGAAGAAAAGGAAACAAAATTCATATATATCAAGATAAACAGGTCAAAAGAGAGAGCAGAGTCAAAGATGATTCCCAGGTTATGGGTCTGATTGACAGAGAGTAATTGTGTGCTTCCTAAGCAGGATCACAAGGTCCCTACCCAGGAAAAAACAGGGGTCCTTGTGTGGGGACTGCAGATGGAGTTTCAAGTTGAGAGGTTCTCTGAAACACTATACATCTCCTCAACAGGTGGAAGCTTTTCATTCTGAATGAATTCCTACACAGTTTTTTCAAATGAGCTTAAAAGCTAACATACTTGCACTTGCTCATAATAGTAGAAATGGACAGTATCGACAGCATTGCCACAGAGGACAAGGACCAGAAATTTTTCAGATGTCTTCACATAAGAATCCAGAACCAGCCAAAGCTGCATCTTTTAGCCTTTACCTTTTTGAGGAGAGAAGGAGTATTCAGATTCAGAAGCCTTGACTCTGCCTCCACTGTAATTTTGCTACTGTCAAAACCTAGAACTACAGCTAGGAGTGTTTAAGAGCTGATTTTGATGACAAATTATCACATCAGGATGGAAAATGAGTCCACATTTGTCTATTTCAGTAATGGAATAAAAAAGTAAGCCACTCTCACTTTTTGGAGTTATACTCAACTTCTGGAGACATTATCCGTGCAATCTTGTCTCCTTCAGTGCCATCCAGTGGAATTAATGTGAAATATCATGCCTATACACAGGGAGGATACACAAAAATACCACAGCCTGAAAAACAGCTCTATATTTTCAGGAGGTGCTGTTCATACCAGGTAAATTGCAGGTTGTCAGGGGTATTGGTATAACAATAATGAAAAATAGAACCATGATTTTCAATAGCAATAATTCAAATTAGATCTGACACTGTTGCCTGGAGTCTCAGGAAAGCTCCCTATATCATTTCTAAAATAGTTATTTGTGTCTGTAAAATATGTAGCACATACAAAATTCATACTGGTACAGCACAGTATAAAGATTTAATAGCATCCATTTGTGTAATGCACCTATCCACAACCCAAGCCAATAAAATATTAGTTGTAATCTTTCTTTTCCTCCAAGGCACAAATAGTTTAACTGAAGGAGCAGGGGTATCTAGATTTATAGGTGCTAATACACTCAGTAATACAAGTATTTTAAAAACATAGTTACATATATCTATATTGTATTACATATGTGTGTGCATGTAGACATGTGTATGTCTTGTATACGTATACATGCACACACACAAATAGAAGCTCAGTATGTTACAGCCTCAAAATAGATTCTTTTTTCAGATACGACCTCCTTGCCCTTTTAGTGCTTTCCTGAATTACAATTCCTCTTGAATTACAATGAACTCATGCCAATATTTGCATGAAGATTCCTAAGGCTATTGTCTTGCTTTTTCCAACTCTTGGGTAGTGCTGTCTGGCAAAGGTCAAAGGCTTCCTACCTAAAAACTCTTTAAAGGTGGCTTGTGTCATAGTTTAGCCCTGACTGGGACCAGACTACGCAATCTCTCTCTCAATCCCTCCACCCTCTGAGAGAATAGGGAGAGATAATATAAGAAAAAAAAAAGCTTGAGGTTTGAGATAAGAACAGCAAGAGATCCTTAAAGTTACCGTTATGGGCAAAACAAACTCAACTTGGGGAAAACTGTTTATTATTAAAACCAAAGAAGGATAACGAGAAAGAGAACAAGATAACTTCCCCCCACTCCTCCCAGTCTTAACATTACCTCTACTTTCTTCCCCCCTGAGCAGCACAGGGGGAAAAGAGGGAATGGAGGTTACGGTCAGTTCATCACATATCGCTTTACGCCACTCCTTCCTTGTCAGGGGAAGAACTCCTCATATTTCTCCCCTCCTCCATTGTGGGGTATCTCCCATGGGCTACAGTCCTTCGTGAAACTGCTCTGGCGTGGATCATTTTTCCACAGAGTGCAGTCCCTCCAGGATGGCTGCCCCAGCACGAGCCCTCCATGGGCCACAGCCGCATTCAGGCATCCGCCTGCCCCAGCTTGGGGTCCTCCACGGGCTGCAGGTGGATCTCTGCTCCTCCGTGGACCTCCATGGGCTGCAGGGGGACAACCCGCTCCACCATGGTCATCACCACAACTGCAGGGGAATCTTGGCCAGGAGCCACATTACTCCTCCTCCTCCTTCTTCACTGACCTTGGTGTCTGCAGCCATTCCTCTCACAAGAAATTCTTCACAACAGGCAGGCAGATGCCTCTCAGGTTCTCTTCACATCTCATCTCCTCTCCACTTCTTGCAGCCGGGCTGGGCCGATTCAGGCCCAGACAGCTGCCCAGTGGGAAGCCAGAGGGTGAGGGCCGCAAGGCCCACAAGGCTCATGCCTCCCTTTCTCTGTCCCTGCTCCAGCTTCTTCACATCTTCTCTACATTTTTTTTTCTTTTTTCTGTTTTTCCCCTTCTTAAATATGTTATTGCAGAGGCGTTATCATAGAACATTCTGCTACCAATGGGCTCAGCCTTGGCCAGCAGTGGGTCTGCCCTAGACCTGGCTGAGTCCACTGAACAAAGGGGAGAGACTTCTAGCAGTTTCCTACAGAAGCTGCCACCGTAGCCCCTCCTCAGTAAATAAAAACAGGACATTTGTAAGATGGGTTTCTGGAAACAAATGGATTTCTACCTTTTTTGTTCCTTTATAGCATACAGAAAAGACAAGAAAATATCTTATACTAAATCAGAATGGCAGAATACTTTCTTGGTCTTACTTACCTACTGCAATGGAAAAAAACCATTGAAATACTAATGTCTCTGTGTTCTCTGAGTTTTAAATTTCCTTTCTCTAAGTCTCTGTTCAAATCCCAGTGGTTCCTCTGTCAATGCTCCCCTTCCCATCCCAGCTTGTCCCTTTGCTGAGAGTCAAGACTTGACTCTATCTGATTTTGTCTGCTCTACCAATGTGCTCTCATTCTTCTGGTTTCCTCACTGGCTTCCACATCTATCCTCTCCCACATCTCTCAGTCCTGGGCTCCCGGTATACAGCTCCCCTCTGATTCCTCATCTACATGTACTTGTACCCTTGCCTTGAACTCGTTCTCCTTAATTTCTCCTTGAGGATTTAATATCTTTCCTCACCTAATCTCAGTATCCTATCCCTATTACTCTCGTTTATCTTTTCTACCCCCTAGTAGTTTCAGTTTCACCATATCCCCTGCCTTCATGCATCCTCATCCCCTCACCATCTCTATCAAATGCGCTCAAACACCTGTGAAGAGGAGAAAACAGCAGCTTTTTGGGAGCACACGGAATGGGCTCCGTAGCCTCAGCCTCAGCCCAGAGACCCACTCCAGTCCATAGTGGCAAAGAGAGGACTCTTGGGCCCTGCAGCCTACAACTGGGGTAGACTTGACTGCAGTAGTAGCAAGGACAGTGGGGGCCCATGCTAAGTCAGGAACGTGGAAAATGCATTTCTTCAAAGGCTTATAAATTATACTAAGTGTAGTCAGAAGATCAGACACCTCCCTCCCAATTCAGTTTCTCATGATAAATTCCAAGCCTGCCCTAGAGCATAAAGGCATTTAAGCACTTCAAAGATACGATCTCCACAGTATTTTATCCTAGACAAAGCCCTTTTTTTTCCCTGCCTTTGTTCTTATATCATGTTCAGTAGCAGTAAAATCATCCTAAACTTCCAACCTCAGTATGGACAATTTCACACCAACCATGGACATTTAGCAAGTGGTACGCTACCTGAAGCACAGTTTAGCAAGCAAAATGTAGCCAATGGTATGCTACCTGTAGCTGTAATTAAAGCTTAACAAGCTCACTTAAAGGAAATCGACTGACACCCCTATTGTAGGCATTGTTATGTATTTCAAGTATAGCATACTACTAAATGCAAAATAGTATTTTTGCTAATAATAAAAGCACATATAGAATCATAGAATGGTTAGGATTGGAAGGGACCTTCAAAGGTCATCTAGTCCAACCCCCCTGCAGGGAGCAGGGATATGCCCGACCGATCAGGTTGCTCAGAGCCTCATCCAGCCTGGCCTTGAATGTTTCCAGGGATGGGGCATCCACCACCTCTCTGGGCAACCTATGCCAGTGTTCTACAACCCTCATTGTAAAAAAAAATATGCCTAAAGGAAAATTATTATCAATGAAGCTCTTCATTTTTACCTTTAGTTTTACAGAATACATTTTCCTCAGTTGAGAAATTTTAGAGGAGTGGATGGTTTTGTAATCCAGAGCTGCTTACAGTTGCATAACAACAGTTCTGTAACTGTGGTGAAATAAAAACACAGATTTACTCTAACTTCCCATCCATTGGTAAGCCTACATAGCCATTAGTGCTCTTTTAGCAAGTATCTTCTTTTATTCCACAGATTAGTTTACCAAACAGTAAGGACTGGCTACCTTGGCACATGCAGACACCTCTCCCTGGAAGCGCTGTCCCTTGCCTGGTGAGGAGACCTTCCACGACCTGCTCCAGGAGGACACGTACATTGTCTTTGGAAACAACATGTCTCTTCCCCATCCTTCTTCAAGCTGCATTTCTAATGAACTTAAGCCAGGGCTCTCAAGTGTGTACTTACTGCTGATGGCAGGGACCCACCCGCCTGAGATGGTGCTCAGAGGATTATATTGTGCCAGGCCAGGAAGATCCCACTGTTATTGCCTTTCTGTGGCAATAACTCTGAGCTTTATCTCTGCATTGCTGTGATGTTAAGGACACGCTTCTCATATTAAGCTGAATAAAGAGTCTCACTATATATTAACCTTAACTGCACAGAACATAATCGAACTCAATGGGGCTACTGCCCTCTGTGTTTCAGTGGGACTTGACTTTGAAGAAATAACAATTCACTGGTTTACAAAGGCAGAAATAAACTTTCTTTATTATACAAGAAGTGCAGGTGCAATACTGTGATTATAGATCCTGGTATGATTCACCTTGAGACTTTAGTTATATCTTGCCAAAAGAAGCTATTATCAACCCCCAAATGACTCTAACAACACTACTATCAACGTGGCATTTAGAAGTTCCTTCCCTAGTGGGAACAAAAACATCTCTTTTCTTCCAGTGTTGAAAATTAAATGCACAGTATTAGCACCATCAATGAGGTGTTTAACTTCAAAATTGCCTTTCCTGGTGAGAAGGAAAATGCTACTTGTTTTCCTTTTTAAAATTAACAGCAGTGTTTTTCTCTCTTTTCTACTACATGCACTTGTTTAATCAACCCAAGACACAGTATGTCTCTGGTGCTCAGAGCACGTTGCGGGAATACACCTGTTTGTCACATGTTACATGCGTGACATCCCATGATCTGGGGCTGGGATCCAGTATGATTCAAGCACACAATAATAATGGAGAAAGAATATGTCTGGAAAAAAACAGGTAGGAAAGACAAAAGGCTCGATTTTGGTTTAAGTCATCTTTGTACCAACAACAAGGCTGTGTTGATGTAGAAGCATTAGACAAAACTAACCCCAAATTAACAGGGTAAGGTGCCCAAAAGGTACCAGACCATAGAAGATGTTCACTCTTATGAACCATTCCAGAAGTGTGCAGAACTCTCCTCTGACTGTTCTCCAGCCGTCACCAATGTGCGTGTTCACACATATGTTCAGTGGGCAAAGAGGTGAAATTTGTCCTCCAAAACCGGGCAAGACAAAGTTTTTCTAATCAGTCCTTGAGCCACTTTAGGACCAGGTAACATATTAAGCTTTGTAGCTGTGCTGAGTCTCCAACGAGAGAGTCTCCAATCTCTCTAAAACGATGCTTTTGGAGGAGTCCAGGACTCACACGTGAGTCCATGTAATCATATACATGTGGGGTGACCAAGAGCAGACACAAAACTCTCAGATGTGGAGGCCTACATCTGATGTTTGGCATCAGGAATGCTCGTTCACCCAGCAACACCAGAATACGACTTCCAGGGATCCTTCTGAGTGTACAGGATTGCCCCTATCACCTGCTGGAGCCTAACCCTCCCCACCTCCTACTCTTAATTGGTGTATGACCAGCTCAACATGGAGTAGTCCTTAGTATCTTCACTTGGCAGCTCAGATGGCTACAGAGGAGGACAGGGCACTCAAGGCTGTGTGGTTTGTTCTGCTGTCTTTGCAAGAGTACAGGCAGTCCTGCTACAGCTACTCAGGCCGGGCTGAATTCCTGCTGTCCCTGAGGGGCGGACCTCAAGCCTGGGCCAAGTCCCAGCTGGCTTTGTTAGAAAGCAAACTGGTTCATTGAAGAGAGTGAACAGACAGGCTGGCAGCATGGATGATCTTGGCTCAAGTGCAAACTCAAACCTATGTTTGCCATGGATTCTATTCCTCATTGCCTTCCAGGGTCTGCATTGACACCGAGGTCAAGAATTGTGGTACAGCAGACTCAGAGGTCTAGGAGAAGGCCCACCTGATTTCTAGGTGGAAACCCTAATGTGACAGATCATGCCCTTCACACATTTCAGGGTACATTACCACATAACCATATGGAGGACTGACACAATTAATGCCCAGAAGCAGATGGGTTATGCTACACTGGTGGTGACCACAGTGCTGTCTCGAAACCTTCTGACAGTGTTTCAGAACAAACCTGCTCCAAGACACCCGCACCAGGGTGTATACAAACTTTCTGCCCTTTTCTTCCTCTGCATGCAAATACAGAACAACAGTGAGTTTGTCAGGTCCCATCCCACTCACTACTGTTTGCTCGCTCCCTTGTCACCAAGTTAATTCTTGCCAGCGCACAAGATAACATCACGTGGGCTAACCAAGAAAGTGAAGGAAAAGCACCACTTCTGCTCTAACAATGGATACAGAGCAAAAATGTGCTGGACTATTTTTTTTTTCTGGCTTAGTTTCCTTAATCACTTAGTTTTGCAGCAATGAGGCACTACAAGTTAAATCACTACACAATTTCCATGAAATAAGACATTAAAGTCACATAAGGAGAGACACTCCTTCCTTAAATGCCATCAATCTTTTAGTTCACTCCATGATAGCATGTAGGTGTTAAAAATTGAAAACATAGGCAAACACAAGCTTCTGATTCAGGGGGGCAAAAATCCATACAGCTCTCCTGGGACAGCCCTCTGGAATTCAAGACCCCCCCAGATGCAGTAACTCAGCAAGCACCATCTGGGCAGACGGACGTGTCGGATATTTTCACAGTGTACTTATTGCTTTTTCAAACAGAATTCTCTGCCTGGTTTTGAATAAAATTCCGGGGTAAACTTTGGCAATGCAAAGACAGAGCAATTCTCTGAACCCCTGGAGCCAGCCGCCCCCGTTCCTAGAGCCCCTCATTTATTAACGTTTCCTCCAAAAGGCTACAGCCACGCCCTTCCTTGCCACCACCTGCCTTTCGCTCGCCACGGAGGTAAAAACACGAGTCGATCGCACGACCTCCGGCCTCAGCGCGGCGGGAACGAATCCGTACGCAGAACGACGGGACAGAAGGAGCAGCGCGTCCGGTCACCCGTTGTACCGGGCGCGGCACACAAAGCGGGTCGCCGCCCCGGCGCCATCTCGGTTCCCCCGGCACCCCCAAAAAACCTGAGAGAAGGAGGGGGAAACGGGCCGAGGGCGAGGTGCTGGGGGGAAGTGAAGCCGCTTTTCCAGAGAGAGCACGCGCGGGTGACGGCTCACCGGCCACTGGGGCGGCGCCAGGGCGCGCCCCGCCCCCCCGCGGCCGGCCGTTGGCGGCGCGAGCACCCCTTCGTCCCGCCCCCTCCGCGCGCGCTGCAAAGCCGCCTGGGGGGGGCGGCTGCGGCGCGCGCCGGTTGTGAGGTCATCCGGCGCGGCCGGAAGGAGCGGGGCGGTTGTTTCCGTTGTGACGGGCGGAGGGAGGGGCACCATGGCGGCGGGGAAGGCGGCGGCCGAGCCCCTGGGGCGGACGGCGGAAGAGGTGGCCTGGGCGGAGACGCTGCGCGGGGCCTGCGAGCCCGAGCACCACTGGCGGCACCGCCGGGAGTTCCTGCTGCGCAACGTGGGGCAGCCGCCGGCGGCCGGCAGCGCCCAGCTCCAGCGCCTGGTCTCCCTCTCCATGGTGTGGGCCAACCACGTCTTCCTCGGCTGCCGGTAAGTGCGGGCCCGGGCGGCGGGCGCCGCGGGGCGGGGGGCGGCGCGGCCTCCTGACGGCTCCTCTCCCCTCCTCTCCCGTTGTCGCCGCTCCAGGTACCCGCCGCAGGTCATGGAGAAGGCGCTGGAAATGGCCGAAGGCATCCAAGTGACCGGCGCGCCTGTCCGCACCACGAGAGATGAACTGGTTGCCAAGGTGAAGAAAAGAGGCATATCAAGTAGCAATGGTTAGCAGATCATAGCTGTGACAATACATAGGAGTCTAGAAAATGCTTGTTTTTGAATGTTCTCGGTTTACCTCGGGCTTAGACAGTAGCTGAAAAAAATTACTTTCAAAACTCCTTGTTAATCGTTTCCCCTCTCCCTGCCTTTTTTTTTTTCCTCATGTAATGCCTGTAAAATAGATGTAACGTGCAAGTATTCTGTTGGTAGCGTAGAGCTCTTGTTTTGAAGGTCTGCAACTGGTGCGCTTTAAGCTGATTATTTTTTAATGCGATGTGGGCTCCAGTTTAAATGTATTCTTACGTTGCCTTTAGCACTAGTCAGACGTTGTTGCTGTGTGAGAAACTTCATTTCTTAAACTGCTATTTTAAAGACTTTTTTTTTATGATGTTAATAAACAAAATACACTTTTTTTTTTTTTTTTTTTAAAGATGAGGTAGTCTGTTTAATGTACTTTGGTAATTTTTCATTTGGACTTCAAAATACAAACATGTCTATGGGTCGCAGACCAAAACCTGAAATCTTGCACCTGAGCATTTTTATTTTTTTGTCAAAAAATACTAAAATATTATGAAATAGTAGGTTAGTACCTGAAATTGCGGTTCAACGTGTATTGCTAATACACGTTTTTTAAATTCACAGAGATTATTGCTATAAGTTTTTAGAAAATGGATAAATTGTCTCTAGATTGATACTTCACAGTGCAGAAATTAAAGAGGATAACATACTTTACTTGTTTTGCAGAAGGGGTAGAGGAGCCCCCAAAGAAGCGAGCTGTTGAGAAAAGCAAAGATTCTAAGGATACCGGAAAGGATGTGAAAACAACCAAGGCAGAAGCCCCAAAGGAAACAGAGAGCACCCTGCCAAAAAAGCAGGAAAAAGATACTAGCAAATATCCAGAAAGGTCGCAGTCAACTTGCAGTTCAAATCAAGAAAGGGTCACAGCATCAGACTTAAAAGGAAAACCTGCTAATGCTGAAAATACTACTAAGCAAAATCGATCTTCATCTGAAAAAGAGTCAGGAGAGAAGCCTTGCTCAAATCCACCGAAGGAAAGCAAGCATGAAAATGTGCCGTCGCCTGAAAAGAAAACTACGGTAAGTGCAGTGCCAGTGGCTGCCAAGACTACCACACAGGCAGAGGTGGTGGCAGCGGCGGTGCCACCAGCTGCCAAGAGCGCCCCGCAGGCAGAGGCGGTGGCAGCAGCGGTGCCACCAGCTGCCAAGAGCACCCCGCAGGCAGAGGCGGTGGCAGCAGCGGTGCCACCAGCTGCCAAGAGCACCCCGCAGGCAGAGGAGGCAGTGGCAGCAGCAGTGCCACCGACCACCAAGAGCACCCCACAGGCAACAGCGGTGGTGCCACCGACCGCCAAGAGCACCCCACAGGCAACGGCAGCAGCGGCGGCACCACCGACCGCCAAGAGCACCCCACAGGCAACAGAGGTGGCAGTGGCAGCGCCACCGACCGCCAAGAGCACCCCGCAGGCAACAGCGGTGGCAGCGGCGGTGCCACTGACCACCAAGAGCAGCCCGCAGGCAGTGGTAGCACCACCAACCACCAAGAGCACCTCGCAGGCAGCAACAGTGCCACCAGCTGCGAAGAGCACCCCACAAACAAGTACTACATTGTTGTCTTCCAAAAACCAAGCAAGTGCCCAAGCATCAGTGTCCAAGAGTGGCACTCAGGCGGGCACCTCGCTGCTGCTGGCCCCCAAGAGTGGCACTCAGGCGGGCACCTCACTGCTGCTGGCCCCCAAAAGTGGCACTCAGGCAGGCACCTCGCTACTGCTGGCTTCCAAGGGCACTGCTAAGGCAGGCTCCTCGCTCCTGGCCTCCAAGAGCAGCGCTGAGGTGGCTGCCTCATTGCTTGCTGCTCGGAGCGGCGCTCAGCAGGGATCCTCACTGCTGACTTCCAAGAGCAGCGCTCAGGTGGCTGCTTCGCTGCTGGCTGCTCGGAGCGGCACTCAGCAGGGTCCCTCGTCAGTAGCTTCCCGGGGTGGAGCTCAGGCGGGTGCCTCCAAAGGTGTCACACAGGCAGGTTCAGCACAGCTTGCCTCCAAGAGTGGCTTGCAGGCAGGTGAAAGTCCGGCTAAGGCTTTATGCAAACCGTTAACCAACGAAGATGCAAAGGAAAGACAGCCTTTTTTCAACAGACTGTACAAAGCTGTGGCCTGGAAACTGGTTGCTGTTGGAGGCTTCAGTCCTAACGTAAATCACGTAGAACTTCTGAACTCATCTATTCAGTCTGTAAAAGCTACGTTAGATGTTGCTTTTGTTCCCCTGAAGGAACTTGCAGACTTGCCTCAAAGTAAGAGCTCTCTAGAAAATATAGTTTGTGAACTGCGGTGCAAGTCTGTCTACTTGGGTACTGGCTGTGGTAAAAGCATGGAAAATGCCAAAGCGATTGCTTCAAGAGAAGCTTTGAAATTATTCCTCAAGAAGAAAGTTATTGTGAAGATATGTAAAAGAAAATACAAAGGTAGTGAAATTGAAGATTTGGTACTTCTGGATGAAGAATCAAAACCCTCCAATTTACCTCCAGCTTTAAGAAATCCTCGAGAGATCTTGTAGGGGAGAATCGCTGTTTGTACCATGTATAGTATTTCAACACAAGGACTGAAGGTTAATTTTGTACTTTAAAAATGTAGGCTTCCAGATATTTTGTATTTCTTTCTCAGTTTTGCAAGACAATGGTAGTCCTTTCACTTGGTAGCAATTGTATAAAACTTGTTAGAGATGACAAGTGCGCATTTAAAGGTATGCCTTAATATGTAGCACACTAGTGTGCTGTTTTATTTGCAAAATAGTCTACCTAATTCTTCTATTTTTAATTAAATGACTAAGGTACAATTTGCTGTTTAAAACCTGACAATTTTGTAATTCTTACAATTTGATGGCAGTGTGCTCAGTTGTCTACCATGTCTTTTTTAGCCACGTAGAAGTATGTATATAGGGACCATGATACTTGAAGGATTGAAAGTTGTTAAAAAATTTCAATCAAAAAGTTGAATCATCTGTTTCAGACGCGTTGCTCGTAATGTTCACTGTTGCTCATACTAGGAGAGAAAATAGTTGGTTGACTATTTTGATGGGATGTTGTAACACTTACAATATAAGTGATACCCTCATCCTATTTAACGTTATACTGGCAGGTTTGATCCCATTTAATGTTATAATGGCAAGTAATCAATTAGCAGTCAAGTCACAGCTGCTTCAGCCACCAAAACTCTCTAAGCAGATTTAATTTATATTGTGAAATAAAATTTACAGTTTTGGTTTGTTTTTCAAATAAACATGAATTTCTATGCTAAGTATATTTTGACTGCTACTAAAACAATAAAACCTCTGGGATATGCTTTTATAGTACTTTGGTTTTGGCAATTAACTATTCCAGCCATTTCAATAACTTTGCAACACCTTAAGAAAAGCTTTACTTTGAGTGGCTGCAGGGTGTGATCCCACAAGGATGAGTTGTTTTCTTTGAATGCGTAGCTGAAATACTGTAAACCTGATAGAGTGGACCTATAGAATATCTATTTTACTTTGGTAACACTTACCAAGACAAGCAAAATGAAGATGGTGCTGTCTCCTAGAGACAGCGAGTGTATGGTAAAGTGTACGTTCACACCAATAGAGCCTGCCCTTTGCTGTGTTTTTATGCCATGTAGAGAATGGCTTGAAGCAAAGAAAGTAGGAGATTACCTTTGATTTTCAATGTTACTGAAATACCTGCACAAACTGCATGTTTTGATATATTGAATAATGACATGTAATTGTAAAAACATAATGTCTTCAGTGCTATTTTGAATTAATCTTGTCTGATTACAGTAGTTAGCATCGTTTAATGGAGACCTTGCACTTGACTGACAGATCCATTGATCAAGTACTACAGCAGTGAATAGGAATTTCTGGGATCTTGGTAGTATAGATGTCCACTGAAAGACTTCAAGTTCTTTTGTGATTTTGGGACTAATCCACAATGGCATTGTTACGCTGTACCCTGTGTGCTCGTGCTTCCTGATGGCCAGTTGAGAACGTCCTCCATCTGACCCTTGTGCTTCTGTGTCCTTGGTGGCCCTTTGCTCTAGTTAGGTTTCTCAGGAGCTCCCCCTTGGTGTTTCTAGAGCATCACCTGACATCAGGAACGCAATGCGTGAAATTGCATCTTACGCAGCATAAGGGTTGGTGCATGCTTCTAGCGCAGAGCGAGTTCCGTGCTGCGCTTAGGAGTTGTGTTGTTCATGCCAGGAAGCACGAGATCAGTTTTCAGATCCCCACCCTGTTCAGGTGGAGGCACAGAATGACTGTTTTTGTGGGGCCGGAATTGCGTCCCATGCCATCTCGAGTACAGCTTTTCTCACTGTGAGTTCGGCCATCTCCAGATCCCCGGTTGAGAACTGCAGCACGTGTTGCAATGTTAAAACCTGTGTTTCCCACCTGTAAAGTGACTCTCACAGTATTTACTGATTTCAGGGGCTGTTGAGGTAACTGTGTTAGAAAGCCGAGGTGCTAGATGTGTTTTTTTAAAGTCCTCACTTAAGCTTACTATTAAAAAAAATTTTGAATTGTTATTCCTCTTTGATGTTTGGTTGTGATTCATTAAAGAACGAGTCTGTAGCTACTGTTAATAGAAACTGGAAGTGTGTTATTTTTCTTTGACATTCTGCATGGAAAGCAGCTCAACAAGCAGACTGCAACACAAATAAGCATTATTCGAATGAGAAATTATCAACATTTCGTTAACACTGGAGGAAGGAAGAAAGAAAGAATTTCAGAGAACTGGCTGTAGCAGGAAGTGTTTCTGCAGTCCTGTCAGTTCTAAAACCTCTGGGTCTCTGTTCCGGGGACCGTCTCGGTCTGCAGCGGTTGGGGTGCTAGTCTTTAATTGCCGGGCCTCGCTGAGGCGGACCGGCACTGGCACTGGAGGCGTGCAGAGGTGCCTCGGGGGAGACAGGCGAAAGCAACCCACCGGAAGAACAGCTGACCCTGGTTTTTCTGCGGGCGTACAGGAGAGCGCAGTCATTGCAAGCGACTGCTGTTTCCTCCGAGGCTGCGGGACAGCCGGGGTGGCTCCCGCCGTTTCGGGGGGCCATTTCCCATACGCGGGGGTGGGCTGTGGCCACGAGGCGGCGCCGCGAGGGGCGCGGCTGCGCGCCCGGCCGCCACTCGAGCCGCCCGCCCCGGGGGCGGAGCCGCGGCGCGCAATTTGCCTAATGCCTTCCCGGGCGGCGCCGCGGCCGAGCGTCCTCCGCGGGGCAGCTGTCGTGGCCCCCCGGCAGCGCGGCGCCCCTCGGAGCCGGCCGGAGGCCCTCCCCGTCGGCGCGCCGTCTGCGGAGACCAGCAGAAAGAGAGAAACAGGGCGGCGAGCCATGCTCGCTCTGCCCAGCACATCATCCCGGCTGGCATGGCATATAAAGCGGCGGTGGCGGCCGTACGGTGGCGGGATGTTCTGAAGACCTGCTCGCTAGGCCACGCACGGAGGACGCTGGTTCCTCATGGGCCCCGCGCCCGCCTAGGGGAAAGTCCCCGGACCGCCGGCAGAGAGTGCCGGGCGCTGCCGCGCCCCCGCCCGCCCCCACACTCACGCACATCTCCGCCGAGACGCCCCCGGGCCGAGCGGGTGAGTGCGGGGCGGGCTCTCGTCACGGCCACAGACACGCAGGTAGTGCGCAGGCGCACCAACAGAACGGGGCTCACTCTCAGGCCATCCCCTTTTGCCGGCCCCGGGGAAAGCCGCCTGCGGCCGCGGTAGCTTCCCCAGCGCGGCGGAGCTGCGCAAAGCACGCGTGGGGACACGCTGCTCCCCCCGCAGTGGGTTCGGCTGACAGGACGCGTGTTCCCACTTCTCACACCCGCTGGGGTTCGGGGTGCTCCCTGAGACTGCAAGATGCCACTGCCGGCAGCAGTCATGCACGCAAATACTGGCCAGGCTGATAAACTGAATTAATTTAATGGGCAGTGCCGTTCTTGGCTCTGGTATGTCAAGCAAATAACACCACCGTGCTCAACTGCATGGGCAGCCCTCTGCTGCCCTACAGTCACACCAGGGTATGAAACACGAGAGAAGAGCACTGGCAGAGACCCCCAAAATAACATCAAGTTCAAGCATCTCAGGCCCGAAAAATGCGATTAATGCTGCCCTCACCCAAACAGCACCCAAGCAGCCCAGCGCCAACACTTCTGGTTCGTGCTCTCTCAGTATTTATGAAGCTCCGGCCATCAGCCCAGGTCTGCTGAACTAGCAGTGTCTTTCTTTTCAGTTGAGCAACAGGCACGTGGTCTATATGTAGGCACAGCACATCTGGTTTCCAACGCCTGCCACTCTCCTTCCAGCAATATCCTCATGGGGACATCTTTTCAGCCGTGTCAGATCCCTGTGCTAGGCAGAGAGCAGCGTGCGGAGCAGGGCGTAGCTCTGTGCAAAACTCGCTTTGGCAGCTCTGACTGCTTCACACAGGAGCTTTGAAAGGGTGCACAGAGAAATCACCTGCCTTGAGCTGTCATTTTGGTCGCTGTCTTAGCCACTTGAACTACTTGAGTGTTTTTCTCTCTTTTCTCCCATAATCCTTCATGTGATCAGCTATATGTACGTGGGAAAATAGAGATTTCAAATTAAAACACTATCAAAGAACCCATCCCAAAAGAAACAATAAACTAGGGCACAGCTCTATGAAGTTCTCTGTTTTTTTTTTTTTCAGTTGAGACTGTAATGAAATCCCAGTGTCCCAGTTTCATCTGCTAGAAAGGATATATCTAAGGCTCTATAAAGCTAACATTTCATGAGCTGACATCCCTCTGTAGTGCAGGTAGCACCTGCAGTACAGGCTGAAGACCGCCGACAGGCTTGTGTAGACAAGCTGAAGCTTGTGTGGTGATTGATACAGATTTTTGTGTTTGTTTTTTTTTTTTCTTTTGGACTTTAAAAATTGCACTATAGCACCTTAGCAATTTGAGTTTTCTGTATATGGACAAATTCTCTCACTTGTAGTTTATGGTCAATGTTGGTCTTCAAATGTGTTAACAGCAGAGAATATGTCAGAAGTCAACCCCATCTTGACTATAGATGACAATGAGAGACATGATCTAGTGGTCCAGAGACTGGGGGAAAAAAGCACACATTGAATGAGTTTCGATGCTGTCTCTTTCACTAGGCAGATCTATCCCCTAGCTCTCCAAGTTGCAAACTGCAGAGAACATAACAGCAATATCTGCTTTGTAGAGTATTTTTTAAGATTTTCTTTCAGGTAAAATGTGCATTTTTGCAATTTTTTTTGCATAGCATATAATATGCCACACTCTGTCTACTTAACAACAATGAACTTGTATTTTTCTAGATGGTTCTGTTAGTTGCCACTGTCAGAGCAAAGGTATTGCTATTAGCAAGGCAATGTGTTTTTAAGAAAATACTGTCATTTATGCTCATTACCCCTCCACACCCCGTCATTTTAAATCTCCTGTCAGGAAGTATACATTTCTAGGCTGTGATTAAATCCTCTTCTCTTCCTTGTGTGCATTTAAACCTGTGCAATTTCACCCAACTCCTGTGATTACAGGACAGTTACCACACGTGGCTGAGCTAGGGTACTTGCCAATGTAGAGCTGGCCTGAGCAGAGTGTGACCAGCACTTGCATGTGACCGTTCCAACACATGGCTGGCCTTTTGTAAATGACAGCAGAGGGGTCCATCTGCACGGGAGACACACTCACATAGGAGCATTCAGAAAAATGGGGCTTATATTGATACTTAAGAGTTTCAAATACCTCGAAGGCCAATTGGAAAATGGCACTGGATAATTTCTGAGCACAACTGCCTGTTGCTAAGGCAATGGAAAATTGGGTTCCAGTGGTTACCAGTTAGGTATTTTTTTCCTCCAGTAAAATTCCTGCAACTACAAATGCATTGTTCAGCTCTGATGTCTGAGCCTACAGCCCATTAACGTTTGAATTGTCACTGTTGGTGAAGTAACATTAATTGTTAAGCCCAAGTGGACAGCGAAACCACGTGTTTTAAATGCCACTGTCAGAGACGAATCACGTTGGGCAAAGGATACTGTATCACTAGTAAGAAAGCCGATCTAACCAACATTTGCCCAATTTTTTAAATCCTCAGATGTTTTACATTTTAAGTGCAGACTGAGAGACAAACTATATTCAGTTAGATGCTGCCCATATTTTGAAAATAGCCTTTCACCCCGAATCCTTCCTTATGTCACATTTCTGTTTATTATTTTGTGGAAGAGGATGATTGAGAGGCTAGGGATTTATTAATCTTGTTTAACCAATAATTTTTTTTCTCACAGTTACCACTGAATAGTAAATCAAATGTAAACTCTGTCAATTCTTGGGGAAAAAAAAAGTGTACATTAGTCATATATTAGTAGTATAGAATAATACTAATTTTTGGTAACTTAAAGTAAGTGGTGACACTAAAAAAATTGCATAGCAGCAGCACCCCTAAGAAACATATAATGCAGGTGATTTGGTGGTACAGAGTTATTCTGAAGATATGAAATTACTCTCTTTGACTTCCAGTTGCACTAGGGATTAATAATTTGTATTAGGTTTGGGTAAGCAGATTCCAAAAAGAAAAAAAAAAAGCCACACTAGAAGGGAGCTTTAATGACATATAACAAAACTCTCTCTGTTTGCAGGGGAATTCTGAAATTCATAAACAGTAACTATAGGCATGTAATTACCCCATTTCTGCATATGAAGTGGAATCCGTTTCACTGACATCTGTGACAACAGACCTGGGCTCCCTTTACAGTCAGTGAAGACATTTTTAGGGAAAGACCTATTTATATGAAGAATCTCTCTCATTCGACATATTTGGCTGGATGACTCCCACCTTTATTTCCTGAAGTGGAAAGGAAAGTTAACATCCACATACATGCTAGTATTATGAATGTCTTAAGCCATCAAGTACTGAAACTTCCTGCAGGTGCACTGCCTGCCCTCATTTCACAATCTTGATTACAAAGGTGTGATTGTGTATGTTTGTTCCTCGCAAGAGGAAGAAGTAAGAATGTGTTTCTCACATGACCTGTGCTGAGTAGCAGAATCACAGAAATGCAGGATGAATTTTAGCATGTAGCTCAGTCAAGAGGTCACAAAAATTCCTTTGTTTATAGTGGGCAAAAGCAGCTCAGTTCTTTTCCATTAAAGTCATCTGTATTCTTCCATTTACTTGAATGGAAGAGGATCAAGCTTCAGGGCTCAAGACAATAAAGAGGGTTGACACATATTTGCATAAGATTAACTTGTTACCATTCCTCACCTGGCTTCCCTGAACGTCATCTGCACACTTCCTGAGTTCTTTGGCATGGCAGTTGGCTCTGGAGCCAGAAAACTGATCCATGATCATTTACGCTTTGAAACAACAGGTGAGGAAGCAGAGTCACTGTCTGAAAGCTGTTTCCTGGAGAGAAAGACAGGAACGTGTTACTTCAGCCAGGAGTGGACAGATCTGTGTTGTAAATGACACGGAATGATCCGTGTGGCTCTATCCATCGCAGCAGCCAGATGCTGCCCCTCAGCCGGTCAGCAGTGTCCCCCTCCTCTAAGGAGCTGCAGTTTTCATACCAGCCAGCATGCTCCACAGCACCTGTGAGAAGCTGGTGTTGTCCAGCTCCTGCTGACTTCCAGAGGGCATTCTGAACACAGTTGTGTGGTTCTGCCCCAAACAAAGCGACAATATGTCAGTATGCTCTGATGGAAGCAATATGTCATATAAAAATGAATTCCTTAACATCTCCCACCTTGGGCCTATCAACTTCTCAAAACACTTCTGGGTACAGCCATGGGATTAGAGTATGGAAGCAGAATGGGAAGAACTGTAAAAACAGATAAATAATTACTATAAAAGAAAGCAGAAAGTAAACTTATTTGGCACACTTTATTCCATTTTTCACTTTGCTTGTGGCGAGATAAACAGAACCCACCAGTTTGAAGAAAAAAGATGAGCTGGATATTGCAGCTGCCTTCTTCCCCTTGTTAATACAACTCAACTAAAATGGGCTCAGGAAGAAATTATCTTTTAGAGCATATGGGCAGAAAACTTGGAACTTCTCCAGTTTTTGCACAGATGTTTGCATTTGGATGAGGATGAACATACATCTCCCGATCAGTGTGAGATATTTGTTACTTGGTGCTAGGGAGATCTTTGATACAGCTGAGGATGAGGCTAGCTGGGAAAAAAACACATGCCCGTGTTTCAGGAAATGTACTGGTTTAGTTTATCACCTATTGAAATGATCTCCTGTTAGCCCATGTCTTATTTTAGGTGTCGTACACTTGTGTAAATGAAAGAGAAAAATAATAACAGTTGTTTCCATATGATTTGTGTTCCACCAGACAAATCAAGCCTAATATTTAAGGAAAATCAAAAGCTATGACACCTGCCGTTACAGGGAAGTATCTTTTTTGGATGACCTGATGTTAGAGAAGTTTGCAATAATAGGTTACTTGGACAAACACACTACTACATCTGTAGCTCTGGCAAGGATAGCGTCTTTCTAGAATATCACCTCTAGAAAGGTCAGCTATAGCCTTTCTATGCGACCATTCTACAGCCTATAGCTTTCTTCAGCTGACTTTTAAAAAGTCCAGATAATTCGGCCTGCTATTCTTACCTTCCTTCCCTCTGAGGCTTCAAACATGCAGCAAGGCTTTTCCTAGGGAAATCTGTTCTTTGCTGTTTTGGCTAGAATAATTTTACTCACAGTAGCTAGTATGGGGCTGTGTTTTAGATTTGTGCTGAAATTGGTGTTGATAATAGAGATGTTTTAGTTACTGCTGAGCAGTGCTCACACTGAGTCAAGGCCTTTTCTGCTCCTCACACCACCACACCAGTGGGCAGGCTGGGGGATGCACAAAAAGTTGGGAGGGGACACAGCTGGGACAGCTGACCCCAGCTGAGCAAAGGGATATCCCATACCCTATGATGTCATGCTCAGCATATAAAGCTGGGGGAAGAAGGAGGAAGGAAAAGTTTGGAGTGATGGTGTTTGTCTTCCCAAGTAACTGTTACACATGATGGAGCCCTGCTTTCCTGGAGATGGCTGAACACCTGCCTGCTGATGGGAAGTAGTGAATGAATCCCTTGTTCTGCTTTGCCTGTGTGCATGGCTTTTGGTTTACCTATTAAACTGCCTCTATCTCAACCCACGAGTTTTCTCACTTTTACTCTTCTCACTCTCTCCCCCACTCCACTAGGAGGGAGTGAGCAAGCAGCTGTGCAGTGCTTAGTTGCCAGGTAGGGTTAAACTATGACATGGCCAAACCTTACTGATTCCTAACACTACTCAGAATTTAAATCTTTATTTTAGTGTTCGAAAGCATCAGGCAACACTTAAATTCAACAAACGTTAGCTGATCTCTGCTGTAGCTTAGATACTGTTTCCCCCACAGTAACAAAACAGCAAGTTTTTAGCACAGAAACCACCTGTAACAAATGTTATGAATTATTCTAATTAGACTTTCTTGGCTATTTCTTTAGCAACACTGCATACATAGTTTCTTGTTGGAAAAAAAAGTGATGCCAAGTCAAAAATTGTAATTAACATTTAATTTTAAATAACACATTAATTTTTAATGAACACTTATTTTTCTGCTCTGTACAGGAAATCAATTTCTCAGCTTTATTTCGTAATGAGATGGCAGAATAATACAGACATTCAAACTTACTATAAGTAGAAACACAACCCCTCAAAACAGCCAATGTCTTTCTGAAGAATGTTGTATCACTTATATTAATCCAGGTCCTTTTGCACTGGTGTACAAGCAGTGCTTTCTACATGTACAGTAAGTGTTATCTGTTAACATTATATGAAAGAATTCAATTGGTGACCCTTCGGTTACTCAGAAGTGATAGCAATGAACACCACACAATAAAGCTGCAGTGGTTTACTGTCAATGGAAGTGAAGGTAACTAGGTTATTTTCACTTTCTAAATACATTTGTGCAAAAATGAGACAAGTAGCATAAAATGATCTGAGGCTTAGCTTCATTAATCTGAGTTGTCACAATACAAAAAAAAAAAGAAGCAGCTGTTTTTACTGGTGTTACAGATTTTAAGACGAAGATGTCCTGTTAAGAACATGGAAACACTGAGCTGCAGACTTCCTGTTTTTCTAGCCAGAGTGACATCAGCAGTAATAAAGATTGTTTTGAAAGTACTGCCTACAACCTTGTTTCCATTCATTTTTATGAACTTGGCAAAACATTGCTGACTTGGGCAAAGCCATCCATCTACAGCTACAAGTACTCAATATCATAGATGCAGACGTATGAAAATCATGTCATGCTGTCATGCAGGATACCAGGTTAACAGATGCGTGAGTTTAAAGTTAAGAATATGTTTAAATACTTTCATGAACTGGGGTCTTAAGAAAACAATACTTGCAGACTGCCATCATGTGAGATGCTGATCTGCAGGCTCGTCAGATGAAGTCAGTGAGGCTCAGCACACTGATTTTGTTGTAGGACTAGCCATGGAGCCATCTGGCACCATTCACAGAATCATAGGGGAAAAAAAAGTAAGCTGTAAGGGATCCTCTGGAGGCCATCAAAGCAGAGCCAGCTTCACAGCCAGATCAGGTTGTGCCAGGCCTCATCCAGTTAGGCTCCAAAAATATCCAAGGATGGAGGCTATACAACCTCTGCACAACCTGTGCTGCTGCTTAAGCACTACTCTAGATCACGGCACCTTGAAATGTTATCTACAGGATTAGCATGGGTACTCTTTTAGTGCTGGCCACTTATCTACAGGTAGGAATGTAAGACAGAAGGGGTTTGGGGGGGGGTTGGATTTTTTAAATTTTATTTTATTTTACCCTTGAATTCAGTAATCTCTGATGCTGTTTTTTCTAAGTTTACCAGATGCCATATTTTTCCCAACTTTTTTTCGGGTACCTGAATGATAAATGCAACATACTGCAAAATGTACAGGTCTCCTCAGGATGTTTCAAGACTCCACAAGACTTTTTTTTTTTTCCTGATGCTTACCAACTATTATTCATATAGTAAAGATCAGACAAATGTCTGAAAGAGAGGTGGGGATGAAATCTCAGCCTTTTAGTAGTTCTATCTGCTTTAGATCATTCTCCCAGTAGGAAGATGTATATTTCTACATTTGTTTCCTACTATATTTGTTGCGGCCAACATTTGATCCAAATTCTGCAGCAGCCTTGGGAAAGACGGGATAATCTGTCAAAATTGGGAGATTCGTTGGCAGGCAAGCGGGTTTTAAAAGGCTAAACTTCTTTGATGCCTTATTTAAAATTCTCTTGAAATGATTCTTCAGGATAAAATGTCACTCAGCTTCCCTAAGTAACAGCATAGCACAAATAATTTTGCTCTTCTTTAAAGCTAAATCAAGTAGCTCTTATTATGGGCAAAACCAGTCTAAACTGCCACTGCTTACAGTTGGTGTATATGAATTAATTAGACACCTCATCCTATCAACTGCGACAGTGAGAAAAGCTTGACTGTGGAGCATACTTTTGTGTACCAGACCGAAACCTGCCTTCCCTGCAAATTGCCTGTCACTATGCTATTGGTACAAACCTCACCTCATGGTGAAAACTGCTCTTCAGAAATAAACTGTTGCAGATATAGCTCACAAAAGTGTTTGGGAGAGAAATATGCAAGTCATCTGCAAACAATTTAACATGTATATACATTTCATTGCAGTAAAACTTACTCACGCTTGCCTCCTGTCAGACACAATGCCTTTTGAAAGGTGCATTTTGAGAGATTTAGTGCCGGCAGGTTAGTATGCCAAAACATTCCAAGAAAATGAGAGGGCAGTGCATAGGGTAAAGTTTCAGCATCAAATGTAAAACTTCTGCACTTTTCTGCTGGATCAAATAGCTTTTGTATTGCCTCCTGAAAACGTGGGAAGGTTCAGGATTATAACAGAAAATAGAGTGCAGAGTTTTACGGCCTGTGTACAGGGAGCAAGAGTAATCCATGACAGGTGCAACACGTCCTCGTGATAAACTCCTCAACGACTCCAAGGGACAGAAAATATTTTGGGAAGAGTAAATAAACATGGGGATGGGGACGGGACTGACTGAAGCAGGGCCATTATTCAGTGCTAATAAACACGCCCTGCGAGAGGGACCCTCGCGAATCTCCCCCCGGAGACACTCGCGGGTCCTCAGCGCCGGGTCACAGCGCCCGCTACCAACCGGGCAGCGGCAGCCGCTGGCTGAAAACGGGAGGTGAAAGGGGACTACTCATACCTGGCCGGCCGCCATTTCTGCTCCCTTCACCTTCACCTCACACAGGTGCAACAGGGTGCGCCGGCAGCAGGGGACACAGGCCGGCCCCGGCTGCCCCTCAGGGAAGGCGGTAAGCCGCACAGCGAGGGGGCGCCGCTGGCCCGCGGGGGGCTGCTCGGTGAGGTTGGGCGCGGAGATGGCGGGCGCAGGGCCGCGGCGGTGCCCGAGGGACGCGCGCGCGCGCGCGCGCGCCCGGCCGTTGGGGGACCGGCCGTCGGGGGAGCCCCGGCCCGGCGCGCGCGCGGCGCCTCGCGGCCCCCGCAACGGCCAGCCGCCCCCGCAACGGCCAGCCGCTCCCGCCCACCCACGGGCGCCGCCGGGGCACCTGGCACAGGGCCGGGTAGAACAGCCTCGCTGCGCGCCGCCGTCAGGCTGCGGGGCGCAGGCGGTCTCCCCGCGGCGGCCGCCTACATCGGGCGACGACCCTCGAAGGGGGTCACCGCTCCGCCCCGCCGCGGAAACAGCCGGTACGTGCGCCTTTAAGAGAGGCTCCGCCTCCGCGCTGGCTGCCGCCCCTTGCCGTACGCCGGGCCAGTAGGAGCGGGCGAGAGGGGAAGGCGGGAGAATGCGAACCCCTGGCAGCGCCGCCAGCCGCGCCTTATAAGGGCAGGGCCTCGCGCATGCGCGCAGCCCGGCGGCCAGGGGCGGGGGCTCCGAGTGGGTTTTGCTTCGGCGGCGGCACGGCGGCGGGAAGGGGCGCGGGATCCCGCACAGGGGCCACCCGGCCCGGTGAGGCGTTCACCCCGAACCGCCCCCCGCGGCGCCTCGGTCCGGCCCGTGTAGCTCGGCCCCCGGCGGGCAGAGGGGCGGCGGCGGCAGCGGCAGCAGCAGCAGGGAGCGGAGCGAGGCCGCCGCGGGGACCCCGCGCCCGGTGCGGGCGGCGCGGCGGCGGATGTGCTGCTGGCGGGGGGGGATGATGCTGGCGGGGCCGCAGCTGGTGGCGGGGCCGGCGACGCCGGGCGGGGAGCGGGCCCGGCTGCTCTCGCTCTATGTGCAGGACTACCTGGAGTGCGTGGAGTCGCTGCCTCTGGACATCCAACGCAACGCCTCGTTGCTGCGGGAGATGGACACCCAGTGCCAAGGTGGGCGCCGCCGCGGGACGCGGCCTCCGCCACCGGGCACCGGGCGGAGTACGGCGGGGGGGGAGGGATCACTTCACTGATCTCTCAGGAAGGGGGAGGCCGGCTGCCGCACATGCGCCCGACGCGGAGGGGCCGGAGCCGGGGCGGGC
>WHYT01017539.1:302821-323845 GCA_009806455.1 Tetrax tetrax
TTTTTTTTCCAAAAAATTTTTTTTTTTTTTTTTTTTTTTTTTTTTTTTTTAGTGGAATGGACAGTTGATTTTGCATCTGATCCTCAAGATGATCAGCAGAGCTGTCACTCAAACCCACAAGAATTGTTTTTCTATCCAGTGCTGGTTAAGTAAGACATTTTGCTGTCAGTGATAAAAACAGATGTTACTGTGCAACTGTTGAAGTCCCACAGACTTACATATTCTAGAAAGAAAAATATGGGGTTTTTTATTATTTTTTATAGTTTTTTTTATTTTTGAAATTTTACTATTGCCGCTTTTATAGTACATGCCATGAAAGAGTTGAAAGAATTTGAAATCCTCTCTTCAGTGCTAATTTTCTAATCACCCTGCAGTCTTTGGAACAGCTTGAGGATTATGGATTTCCACTACAGATGGCCAGTAAACAGTTCTATTTAGTGAAAATTCTGGCAAATTTTTCATTAAATGAAGCTGTCATTTGCCTTTGAATCCAGGTCTCTTCTTAAGATCAAGCTCATATTGTATCTGAATGCTTTCTGATTTTTGGTTGGAGTAGGATAAGAGTTTGTTCTGACAAATTCTGCACTTTTTCCACCTATTTCTGGATTCTTTTGGTTTACTACCTAGGGCAAGTTCAGTTGTAAGTCAGCATTAACTGCAAGTATTAGACTGGACTGCATCTTTGCTCTGCTGCAACTGTCTTCTCGCAGAACATCCCTCACTATAGCATGGCCAATTTTGTACTCCTCAGATGTGCTTCACACATTGCACACTTTTTTTTTCTTAAATATACATCAAGGACGTTATAAGTAGCATACACACAGATTCAAACTGTAATTACAAAGGCCTGTTTTCCTATGTAGGGATTAGCGCTTCGTGGGCACATAGAAAATAAAATCCTCCCCTAAGTTTTGCTTCTGCATACTTACAGAGTGCCTCCACTGAAAATGGTAGAACTGGTGAATGAACGTCACTATAGTGATGAGCTGTGCACATTAAGACTAGTAGAAAGTTACAGTTTATAGTTGGAGGAGTGAGGAGGAAGCAAGTTGGGTACTTCTGTGGTTGAATGTAGTGTGATTTAAGAAGCCTAAAAGGAAACTTTCATCTCCTGCTGAGAAACAGAATAAAATAAAAAGAATTCTCAAACCTTTGAGAATAACTTTCAGTAGAGAAATTAGGATAAAATCCTGTCTCAATTTAAATAAAATTCTGTTGAGCAGGGTTCTATTCAGCATACAGATTTCCAGCTTCCTTTGACTAAAGCCTAAAAAAGGATTAAAGCTCCATGGCAACTGCTATCTTAACTCCTGACAGCCATAGTATAAATTACATCTTGGAAAAACCTAATACTGAAACTTTTATTTAGGTCACCAGCCAGGCTAGGAAATGGTAGGCTTATAGATATCACCTCAAACTTCATTTTGCTCTCTGCATGGTCTCAGTGAGGCGGAGATTTTTGTGGGAGGCAAACTGGATGCTATGTAGTTATATGGAGTATGAATTTAAAAATCTAACATGTTTTAGGTTTTGTTTCATACTTTTGGGGAAAAGACTGCAATTTACTTGCGACTGTAACCTTCCAGTGAGGAATACAGCAAGATTCCCCTGGGAGACAGCAGACGGCCAGGTACTATGTGAGGTTATCACAGCAGCTGCACTTGCTGGCAGTGGAGGAAGAATATTGGTTTGAGTGGTAGAAATGAATATAAATGGACATTAAAAGTCTACAGTAAAGGGAACCTGTGGTAAACAACAACAACCACCACCCCCAAATTTCTGCTATTTGCATGAAGGTTATCTGATACGGTTATTTCCTTAGTTCCGCTTTCTTGTTCTTTGGCTATTTTTGACCCTCTCTGGACTATGTGCTTTTCAGGTCTTGAAGAATGCCTTTAATTGTTGACTGAGGAACACTTTATTGGAGCCATTAAAACAGCCTGGTGCCCGAAACAGGGAGGGATTGGTAACTGGGGTAATCGATCCTGCTCTTTAGTGTAGGGACAAAAAGGGGGGGGCTGCATGCTCCCTAGTCTGTCAGGTGCTGCTGGGCAGACACAGAATTGTCCCGAGGCTCATTTTAACCTCATCAGATAGTGAAGTTTAAGTCTTCAATATCCCATTTAAAAGGACAAAGTACCCATCATTTCTCAAATGAAAATAAATCTGAGATAATAGCAAAAACATACTAGAGTTGCAGCCCATTATATACCTACATTATTGTCTACTTAGAAATTTTGCCTTGTAAGTGTTTAATACTAACATGCCATTTGTTACTGGAGAAGGATGAGAAATAGACTTGTACAACTATTACCAGTATAATAATAATTTTTACAGACCTGCAGGTAGAACTGCTGTTGCCCTTTCTTCCAGCAGCTGGAGTTTGCTGATCACAGTATGATGTACTCCTTCATAACCAGGAATAACATTATGCTCATGTTCAAATGGATCCCAAACTTTTATACTGTGAACAGATAACAAAAACATGCTCAAACAGGTATAGATGGTAAATTCTATCAGGGGAAAAAAAGGTGCAATATTGAGATGCTAGCAAAGAATTGCCAGTTGAACACAGTGAGTTCTGTAAGTTAACCACTAGAGCTGGGACATGAGATGCAAGATAATCTCATTATTAAATGGCTTTTGGGAGAGTTTTAAAGAAGTTTAAAAAATGGTAAATGACTTGGATTTCTGCGTATCAGTTAGATCGTCAGAACTTCTGCATCTGTCAAGAACTCTTCATACTAATTTCATAAAACTTGGAAATATTGAATAATGATGATTGAAATAACACAGAAACAGACCATTGAGGATTTTCTAAATGAAAATACATACTTTGGCTATGATTTTCAATGCAGTAATCTGTAATCTAATGATAGTATACACCAGAGTGGCAAATTCATCTATGTTATAATTACATTTTATTTAGCAATAGAAACTAAAAATAATTTTGACTCTTTCCTCTCTTACACTATTAAAATATTTGGAGTAAACTGCGAAGGTACTTTCTGGATGATATTATGTAAAGAACATTGCAATAAAATTTGTGATTATCATACCAGAGCTATTCTGAAGTGGATTTTGGAAGAATGGGACTTACCCATTCCCAAAGCACTGCCAGAACAGGTAAGTTAAAGGACTGTGTTAATTCTTACACCTGTGCAGCGGTTGGCTCTGCATGCTGTGGGGAGTGAACGTAATGCATCAGCTGATGAAGCTTTACAAGCCAAAAAGCTTGTCTTCCTGTAAACATGCTATGCACTTTTGAAACCTGTTTGAGGATAAAATATGATGCTTCCTTGAAAAGTGACATTTTAAGTATTTAAATTTTTCTTTAGAGAAATCCCGAATGTTTTGTCATATGCTCGTGGCTGTTGCCATGGAGACAGAATTGGTTTGGGAGAACCAGGTCAGAAATAAGTCTCATAATTTTTTTTTTTTTTGCTAATACCTCTCTGTCTTGTATTTAATGACTTGTCATCTGTATTTGCTGGCATGAAGTACAACAGCAGAGAAGAAAGCATCAACAGATTTTAAAGGCTTGACTTTGTGGAGTGCACCAGAGTAACTGAACTGCTGCTTCACTAACTGCCAACTGTAAAAGGCTGTTAAAACTTACGAGAATTAAATGCACTGAGAAGATATCTAAAAGTCTTAATAATTCAAATCTTGCAAGTCCATCAGAGGAGGAACTTCCTGACTGTAACCAGAAACATTCCTGCATCTGTTCTGTCACTGGATGACAGTTTAAAAAAAAAAAAAAATCCTAATATTGTGGAATACAGCCTCTAGGCAGCATTATATTTTAAAAACTCAGTAGGAAGAAGTTGTCTTTAAATTAAGATCATGTTAGTATGGTTGCGAAAACAACAGATCATTTGATAAGGCTGCTTCTTGAACCTTATGGCCAAAGTAAATCTGCAGTTAAAGATACAAAGATGTGCCCAGATTCTAGTCCTAGTTTTCCTTCTCACTAAATTAAGCACAGCTTCTAAATGATATTATCGGATGAATATAAAAATTGTGTCATTCTATTCAATTCTTTATAGCTGAAGTGAAGTTCTTTAGGCTGACTGTGCTTTCAAACACCTTTTATTTTCTCATTGAAGTAAACTGTTATTTTCTAACAGCTTGTGCCTTTCCTCTCTATCCATTTCTCCAAAGGTGATATGCAAACATGCTCTTCAGCAGATGCTTCATCTCCTATTCAACAGCCTGAATATCAGAAAACTGGTAAGATTGAGGTGCAATTTTAAATCATGGCCTTGGCAAAATATGGAATCTGCACAAAGCAGATTCTCTCTGTTCAAAAGCTGGCTCAGTATTAAAAAAAATGAAAATCCATGAGCACGTAAGGATGTTGAAACTTTATTTTTGCCTTGCATAACAAAAATGAGGGGAGACACTGGGTACAAGCTCCTGAACTAAAGCCAGTCACGTAAATACTCATTAATGAGATGGTGCCAAGTTAATTCCTGTAAGATACTGTTTGTGTTTCCAGAAAAATGCTTAAGATTCTATTGAAGGCTTAATTGCATCACCTAAGAGCACCTAAGGTATCCTAGTTGAAGCTATTTAAATCAAAGCTGTAAAACACAGCTGACCTTCTGCTGGGTCAGGGTTCTTACACTCCATGGGAAGTAACTGAAACAATGACCGTGGTATTGCTACTTTTGCCTTGCTTTTGAACCATATAGGAGTACAATATTTAATATTAACATTACAAGTTTCACTTGAAGATGGTGCTGATATAAACAACTTCATTAAAATAAATAGACTGTATAAGAGCTTTGGCATAGCTTTATTTCATTGTATCATTTCAAGCAGATCTCTGCTTGGATCTTAAATAAAACCCATTAGAGATCACCATGTATGCTGTTATACCTGGAAAGATCATGAAACAGCACAACTACAGAGACTGACTGGACTTGCAACAGCTCTAAATAAATGGCATGTGTAGCTTCTCTCAGTTGTATCTCATTACTACTGTGCAGGACTTAAAAGCACTAAGTTTCTTCTAAGTCTTATTTATATATAAATAAAGACACTGGAATCCTGCCACTGGATTCTACTGGAATCTCACTGGGTAGTAGGGATGGCTGGCTGCCTTTATCCCTAAATTTTCCCTAGATCTCTTTATTTTGTTTGATGCTTGAGCTTGAGCCCAGAGTCTCCCCATGTTGTTCGTGTTGCAGTGATTAGATTTTTACTCCAGAGTGGAATGATCATCATCTATGTTAGCAGGGAAAAGAGGGGGTCATTCACAGTCATACTTAAAAACTAAGTCCCATCTAAAGAAAGCTCTGCTTAATAAAGATGACACAAAACAAAGCCTAATTTCAAAACAAATCACGCAACTCTTTAGTAATGACTGCCCAACATTCCTGCTCATTTCCAGTTTAGAAGATCAAAATTTTGTCATTCTAAACCATTGGTTATCTGTCATTCACTTCATTTCTTAAGGCAAGAAAAATCTGGCAAGATGACTGACCTTAGTCATACTGTACTTGGTGAAAGGGTCCAAGTGAGTAGAAGGAAATGATGTAAGAGTAATTTTGTTTGAAAAGACAGCTCAAAGTAAATCCTTAGCTTATCAGCAGAAGCGCAACATTTCTTAAGTTATTCTTTGCATTTCGTGAAGTTACTTTGTCGGAATTAACCAGCTTCCTCATTTTTTCCTGTCTGAGCAAGTCATTCAGTAGAGGAACTTGAACTAATAATGTTATTACCACATATGTAATAACAAAAGAGGAACATATTCAGGAGTTTACCCATTTTGCATCATGATTCCAAAACCAGTTCTACTAGCATCAGCTGTAGCTGTCAAGCAGTAAACATTTGACTCATTTTCCAATAATCTTTTAACCTAAAATTTAGAGAAATGGTCATTTTAAGTATCTGTCAGATAAACACCTCTACTATTAACTTGATATTAAGCAATAGCACTTCAATGATTATTTAACATAGTACAATAATCAATGACAATAAGAAAAATAGGATTTGAAGAGAATAAGATGAATGTGTCGCTCATTTTGTGCCATTGCAAAAAAGACAAAAATCTTGTCAGATTAATAAATAGGGACACTGTTTTAAGACATGTTAAATGATTGTATGCTATCTAGTTTTGGAAATCACAATTAAGGGTGGAGGGAGTTCAAATAAGCCACAAGATAGAGAAGAGGTACAGAAGACAAGGACTTCTAGGTTTTGTCCCATTTTTCATTAGAAACAAGAGGACTGAAGTTAATAGTCCTCTGAAGTAATGTGAAAGTTTGCTTCTGGGAGGAAAGGGACGTCTATCTAAGTGAAAAGCACAATAATTAATGTCCTTCAGTTGGAGCACTGAAGGTTTAAATAACACACCAAAGAGAAAACAAAACAAAAAAAAACTGTCCAACCATAATGACAGTGAAGCACTGGAATATATTCCTTTGGAAAGTAAAGATCTCCAGTGACGAAGACGCTACAAGACAGGCTAGACAATCATGTCAGCATTGGTTTAATTACAACTGATCCCCTTTGGGCAAGAGAAATGGATTGGGTCAGCAGTTCTTGAGCTGTGGGAAGGCACTGACGTATCCTTGGAGGCCTAGACAAAGCTCTGGGAGAATTTAATCTGATATTTGTCTTTCTTCCTACCTTTTCCCCTGAAAGTTCTCTCTGAAAACTATCATTTAAAGAGCGCAGTATTTACTCTCAGCCAGAGGGACGGGAGGGGAGCACACTCTGCCTAAGGACTTAAAAACACTAACTTTCTTCTAAGTCTTATTTTTATATGAATAAAGACACTCTACCTAAGGGCACATTTTGAGCATCGCCGTGGCCAGCTGGATGGACACGTTGCATGTTCCTTGCATTCCCCTGGGAAAAGTGAGCTGAACTGTGTCAGAGGTTATGCTGCCACAGCAGCACAAAGTTCACGGGGATGGCTGACATTCTTTTCCCGGCACAATCCAGATCCCACAGGTAAGGAACATTTAAAGGCATTGGATGTGAGGAATGGTGCCGTTTCTCAGGGGCATTGAGACCAGGATAAACAAGAGGAACCTTCTGATGATACCTAGTGAGGCAGGCAATGGCTGCAGAATACAACTACCCAGGGATAAGATTCTAGCTGTTGTGCAGAAGTACCACCTGTTTGCTGGAGGGCCCAGCCTATTAAAGTAGAAAGGTAGGCCCAATAATAATAAACTTGAGCACTGCTGAAATAAACGACCCCTTAATGGGATTTCCAGCTCTGCTTTCTAGTTGTTGCATATGTAATTAATTAATAAGAAAGTAATAATATTCTTCACACTCATACAAAAATTGATAGAAGTTTGGATGTTTTAAGAAGCAAACCTGGATACTATGCTTTGGTTTCTACCTGTTCAAGAAACACTGGAAGAATGTTTCAAAGTATTTTCTTTGATAAGTGATAATTTTTTTGCACTGGGAAGGGACTGGCAAAATGAGTACATGAATTTTTAGCCACTAGAAAACATGTTTAGTAAGTAATCCCTAGCACGCTGATCATTTCTAAGTAGTTTCATGCAAATATTCACAATCCAAAATCCTGGTTATCTTTATAAATACATCTAGCATATGAAAAGTGCATTTAAGCTTACAAAAAACAATACCTATCATTCCGATTTCTACATTCCGCAGAGTGATATAGTTGATTTTCTCTACTTCATTGTAGCTGGGAAGCACCAGATAGTGGCCAAGGTGGGTCAAGGCAGTATTGTGTAGAAAGAAGATAGATGTGCTGGTTTCAAGGATGCGGAGTTGGCACAGGGCTTGGAAACTGAACTCAGAGAGATGGTGCATGTGGTGTGAACACACTGTGACCTAGGGGGCAGGAGATCATCTGACAAGTCAGTCACAAGCTCAAGAACTTGTCTGCAGATTTATGTCAGCACTTTTTTTTTAAAACTCATTTATATCTAATTAAAGATACAAACGCTTTTCTCCATCTTAGCGTATTTATTTAGATAACTAGTTAAGTGGCATTGGTGTTGGTTCAATGAACCTTGAAACCAAATGGACCTCTAGGCATAAGCCCTTTCATATGGACATATGAATTATTGTGTGTGTACACACAGGCACTTGTAATAAGTTCTCCAGCTGATCTGTCTTGTGACCCAGTGTGGTGCTGAATGAGAAATTCAGGGTAAAACATGTCAAATGAACACAGGGCTGAGACTATACACGGTAAGTCAGATGGGAAACTGTTCATAATAAAGCCAAACACAGCCCACCAGTACCAGTGGTACTTTATATATGCAGATGACAGTAAATAGCAAAGATTATCAATAATCTTTGCAAACTTGTGAAAAAAAGGTATTCTGATTACACACAATGAAACTGTAAAATTCTTATTACAATTTAAAATTTGATCTTTAAGAAGAAAAACTATAGAATTTCTGGTTAGAAAATTAATCATCAGTGTAAATTAAGCAATCAAAAGGTGGACTTAATTATGATGATGACCCCAGGAAATAAAAAGGAAATACAAAGTAGGACAAAATAGCTTCTACGCATTCTAACAGTTGTTACATAGCATGTCCATCAGAAAGCAGAACAATATTTTGAGATTTGAGAGAAACTGTATAAACATGATACATTAGGATGCTATTTCTCAGCTTTTCATCTCCGCTAAGCAAGTACTGATTAATGGCATTGTGTTTTTCACTAGTAAATTCCCTTTTTTTTCCCCGTTTCTTGTTTTACCTTCTTCCCCAGTCTCCTGTCCTGTCTTAATTTCCTTGCACCTTTCCCATGGGGTCCAAAGTTCTGGACATTTGTCACCTGATACAATCTTTTGATTACATTAATTGAAGCGAAATTCCTCAGAAGGAGGGATGCACAATTTACTTAATAGGTGAGCACTACAATTTTAAGGCTTCTGGAAAACCTGCTTCCATCTCGTCTTTTGTATATTGTAAGGAGGTGGTGACAGACTGCACCTTAAATAACTGCTGTGAACAGCAGTGGTAGATTCAAGATAAATTCCTTGCATTTACTCAGAAGTCAAAATAGGCTGTCTGCAACTCCAGACTTTAAGAGGTGAATGAAAAGTAGTGAGGAAAACTGTCAGTATGCTTACCCTGCCATTCACTCAGGACTGCCTTGCCAGTGGCAAAACTTATGGGTTACAGATGGAAAAAACATTGGAAACCACTGGTTTAGACTGATGTCTAGAGAGATAGTAATGCTACTTTAAAAGTTTTTAAGTGAGTACAGTCACAATTCCTCCTTCCCACTTCTCAGGCAGCTAGGGTCACTAATTCTTGCAATTGAAGGAATATAATAATTATACATCAGTCTGGTCTTCCTCTCTTTGATCTCCCTGCTTCAAGACAAAGACACTCTGGCTTTAAGGAAGGTTATAATGACCTCATTTATTTATTTCAATAATTCATATTTCAGTGCAAATCCATGGCCTGGACAACTGATGTTTCAGCTCCAGCTCTGCAGTGCTGAAGAAGTTAAAGCTGTCACCTGTCACTGCCTTGCTCATTCTCCTTTTGGGTGGAGTCTTCTGGTACAGGTCCCTGGTGTCCTTTGACAGAAGATGGCCTGCCAGAATAGGTTGCTCAGGAGTTTTCTTTGTATTCTGGCTCAGCAAACCCTTTACAAACCCAGTCTCTAAATTCCCAATGACAAAAAGGTCCCTGGCAAAACATCAGGATTCTTTGATATCACATGAACCATGTTCTGGGAACAGCACCAAAAGATCTTATCCAAACATTTCTCACAGACCTCGCAAATGCTAGGAAAAACCAACTCAGTCCAACAGGCACAGGGAAGAACGAATTGCATCTTTCTGCTCCAGTGAGGTCTTTATTACTGTTAGAGGGTTTTATCCCCCGAAAGTGACTGCTTTTGTCTCCTGGAAAAGGGAGCCCTTAGCTCAGCTTGGGCCCCACAGCAGCTTTAAAACTAAGTAGTACAGCTGACCTTAACCAGACTTAAAGCTTCCACTCAGATACAGAATATACTGTAAAGAATTGCTTATTTTCAGATTTTAACTTTGTTTAAAGATACTTCCATGAGTATCTGATAGATTTTAAGAGAATGTCCTTTATGCTAATAACTATTGTGACTCAAGAAAATAAAAGAAATTAAGATGGTTGACTGAACAACCATTCTATTTAAAAGTGTTTAGCATTAGTTGTAAGGAGTATGAACATATAACTTGTTCTATATGTAAAACTTTGTGGATGATGCAGTCAGAGACAAACTCTTACCTATTCTCAGAGAGGCCAAGCAGTAGCCCTCCCTCAAGAATCCTGTACTCTTTACTTTGGCAAGAAATGCTATAATGACCTGACTGTTTCTTCACATACTTCTTTTTCAAAAGGTCATAAGTTAACAGAGTCTAGTAAAAATATTTTTTAAAACCCCACCCTAATTATCTAAGTAAATGTCTTGTTTAATTAGGTTTTACAGAAATGTAAAAAAAATCCATAAGCATGCACACCCCCCAAACTTACTTTCTGAATAAATTTGCATTTAGTACCTGAAAAATCAGTGTCAGAGAATCCATAAGAAAGGCCAATTCTTGTCTGTAAAGACAAAGAGTTTTGTATCCCTCACCATCACAATCTCTGTGCTTTCGACAAATCCCTTTTCCATTCTAACAGCATGGCATTTTGATTTTACTATGTTCCACACTGTAATCACTCCAGCACTGAGATTCCTGCATAAAACATATCTCCAAGACCAAAAAAAAAACCAAACCAAAACAACTCACCAATCTATATCTAGTAATTTTTCAGCCTGTAGAGTTGTCCCTGTTATTTTTTAAAGTTTGAAGGGGCCTGGTTTATGAATCTTCTGAACAGTAAAATCAATGACCAGCCAAGTTCCATGTTCAAAAGTAGTTCTCTTCACTACAAAAGGCTAAACAATAAAGAAGTCCAGGACAAACATTGACATATTTAAGGTTAAATTGAGAAATAAGTATTTGCAACACAGGAACAGAATATTCTGTAATTAAGGCATGTTGTCTGTGGTTGGTCTACTGGGACTATCTTGTGAGGTTGCTTGAAATATCTACCTGAATTTTGCTGTCCACCTTTTTGGGAAGTACACAGAGGCCAGGTACACAAAAGTCTGCACTGGTGATCCGTTCACTTTCAAGATGAAATATAGGTTGCTGATCACTATGTATAAAACTTGATGTGATCTTGCTTACAGAGAATGTAGAAGTTAGCAAAATTTTCTCTCTGCAATTGTCTTATCATGGCAACTGTGTTCAGAAGAAATGTTTCAAGCATCTTTTCCTGAGCTAAGCTGCACAGGATTTAAGGACTTGGGTATTGTTTAGAAGAAGCCATTGTTTGACTTTGATGCCATTGAATAATGCCATTGAGGGTGGTAGGACACTGGAACAGGTGGCCCAGAGAGGTGGTGGATGCCCCATCCCTGGAAATGTTCAAGGCCAGGTTGGATGAGGCTCTGAGCAATCTGATCTGGCTGGAGATGTCTCTGCTCCTTGCAGGGGGATTAGATTAGATGGATTGGATTAGATGACCTTTGAAGATCCCTTCCAACCCAAACCATTCTATGATTCTATGAATATATGTTTGAATCTCGTATTATTTACAAGAAGATACAAAATGTATATTCAATTATACGGAAATCTTTGATAACAGTACTCATTTTATTAAATAAAGTATTGCGATAGCAACAGAAGATTGATTTCAGCACTGAAATTCAGATTTTTGTTTTCCAGAATTGTGGAGATGTTTAGGAGTAGAGAGTACATTTCATTGATAACCAGTAACCATCACCTTTGGAACTTAATTTACATTTTCTTAAATTTTCACAGAATTCCTATGAAATTTGGATCAGATTGCCTGTATTCTCACAAGAATGAATATATTTGTTCACCACTTAAGTCTGTCTCCTTTGTCACATGATTGATTTCAGAACACTCAGATCATTTGGTACTCATTTTTTTTAACCCCATGGCAAACAGTTGTTAATTGCAATCCTGTTTCAGATGTTCATGTGAAACAGTAGGAAATTAAATAATGTACCATGGTAAAGTAGAAGAAGTTATTGAAATAAGTCAGTACAGACTGCAAGAATTAAGGAATATGGAATGACAATACTGATAGTTTGAGATTTACATTTGCATGATCCTTTCAGAAATTAATCACTCCATAGAAACAATTCTCCTTTATTTAACAAATGGTAACAGAAAGGAAATCACTCACCTGCAAGCTGAACTGAAGGTAACTTGGCCATGCCTGCGGTTTTCAGATTCCAGAGTGTTATTATCTCAGTGGCATTAGTTTTTGGAATACAGCTGAATGCCATGAGATGATAGCCCAGATAATTAACGAAGCAGGTGAAAATAAAGTCCTTGCAGCAGCCCTGAAAAGTGTGAGAGTAGGCAAAGGTGCTAACACTGAAAAGTTCTTTTCGCATAGTAGCCTGCCTGCTGCCCTGCAAGGAACAGCAGAGATGTTCATAGCAAGAGGGAGGTTTCTACTACACCACTACAGGCATTTCTAAAACAGCAATTGCTTTTAAATCTGTAACATTATCTGAAAATAAAATGTGCTCTCTCAAGAATATTTTAGAGTCAAACTCACCTCAGTGTAAAGCAAGGGCAGCCCTGCTGACCCTTCTGAAAGTAACGGAGTAATACAGAACCTGCTCTTGGAACAGCTGCCAGGCACGATAGGATGCAGGCACCAGAACCTGTGAGATTTAACAGAGGCATGAGAGCTGAAACGTCCTGCCTTCAACGGAACACACCTAGGTGAAAAAATTAGGGGAAAAAGCCCAGATTTTTAGGAGGAATTAGGCACCTAAAGTGGCTGGAAAGCTGCCCTGTGATTTTCAAAAACTCCAGAAGAATTTAGAAAAGATTCTCTTGAAGACCTCAGGGGCCACCCAAATACTTTAAAAAATTGGGCACATCTTCCTTTTCTGGAGAAGAAAAAATATAGTTTCTAAACATTCGTTACCTAAAGATCACAAGGAAGTAGTCAGAAGTTACAGCTCCTCCCTGAACAGCGGCCGCAGAGTCTTGGCATATCAGCTTAACAATCACATCTCCTTTGGTAGCACTGAACACCATGGCTTCTCTTCTACTCCTCTACAAAAGAAGAGTCAATTAAAAGGAATAAAAGATACCTTGTATGTAGCCTTATTCTACTAAATAAAACCTCAAGAGTAAGTGCCTATACAAGGAAGACAGAATTGTTGTATGCACAACCCGGTGCAAGGGGTGTATGACAACATCAGGTCCATATTGTCAGAATCAACTAGACAAACAAGGTACAGAATAAACCCCAGATGCCCTGCTGCATCCTGACTTGGACTTTTTATACCAAGTATGACATGACTGAGAGGGGGAGGATTGGAAGGGCAATCTTGCTGCTCTGGCAGCGATAGCTGAGGAATAAAAAATTATCAGATTGCCAAATATGCTAGTTAACTGCACATTTTAATGCTATAAAAGATTGTCATGTACAGTAGTTGGGATTTTTAATGTGGTTTGATTTTGCTTCTTTTGAAATATTCTGCCCCCATCTCTGCCTGCACTGAATCTAGATGCAGCACAGATTACGATTTGGTGTGCTCCCAATGTCATTACCGTCTGCAAACCTAGCTTTTAAACCCTCCAGGCATACCTGTGATAAAATACAGGACTGAATAAGGACACCAATGTACACTTTGGATGATTCTCTTTATGATCTCTTTTATGTATGGCCTATTGCTTCCTTCCTCTTCCACCAATTTTCTTTCTAACACTTTGTCTTAAGTCCTTGCAGCTGGATTCTTCCAACAATTTCTGTCTTTGATACTGAATATTGCCAGTGCCGTTTGAAAATCAAATTACTGTGAGTGGCAGACACTGGACTTCTCCTAAACCTCATCATTCAAATTCTGTCAAACATACTGCATAAGTAATTATGACTATCCTTTCCTGCCGTTACATGCTATAGAAAACCCATCATTTTTTTACATCTCTGCAGTATTTTCACAGAGCAAAGATGAATAATGAATTCCCAGCTGACACTGGGAGTAGAACACCAACTGAGAGAGCCCTCCTGCACTGCAGTAGCAAAAATCTTGTTCTTAGTAGCAAAACCCAGAAATTTCAGTTTGACAGTCTCAACAAACATTGCTTAAAGCTGGATGACGGACTGGTGTATCAAACCAGGAAAAAGTGCCCTTCAACTTATGTTTGGAAGAAGTACTTGAGTAGCAGTTTGTTAGTGGAAGATAGAGTAGGTTGTTGATGGGATGATGGAATTGATGCCTACAAAGTGTACCCTTAGGATTAATCCCTTATAACATTTGGATTTGGATTGTATAATAAGAATACATCAATTATAGAGCAATGGAGAAAATATAAAGAAATATTACAGATATGGCTTTCACAAAAATATAATGATGGAAGGCTGATATTCAGTTGAATTACGAAGAGGAATTGTCTAATCCTAAATTCTCACTCGTAAAAAATACTTCCTACTACTCTATAAGCACATAGAATATCATATTTCACTGAATTTCTTGATGTAAATGTGGAACAATCCCTGTGTATAGGAGTATCTGCTGAAGAAATGTGTATTTCATGCAGCAACTGGCATGAGTCCATCAGATCAAAACCCTGAAATAATAGAAAAAAAGTACAGGTTCAAACACAGAGCTAACTATATTTCCTGAGCCTGCATCTGACGTCTATTCCTTTCCCTCCCTTGACCTGAGAATAAAGGATGAGGCAATAAAATTCTGAGGGGAAGGGAAGTCAAGTGCAAAAACAGGGAATACGAAAATATTGCCCCCACACAAAGCAGGAGAGAAAAATAAACCCAAACAAGAGAGAGAACTGAAACAAAGATTGAAATGACAGCGGGAATGAAGTGCAGAGACAGAAGAAAAAACCTGTCAGAAATAATTAGGAGGAGCAAAAAAAGTAATCCAAGAAAACTAAAAAACAGATGTGGTTATTTTATAGCTAGTTAACTGCGTCTGAAAGAAACTACAATATAATGTATCCCCTCAAAAAACCCAAAAAGTTGTAAGTTTTCTCCCTTTCTATTTTCTTTAATTAAGAAAATCCTGAAGTGCACGTTCAAAGTGTCATACAGCACTGTAGTTATCCTACAGCCACCGCTGAGGAAGTACAATTGTAAACTGCATTATTTAAGGTTTGGTTTGTTTTTCAAATTTGTGAGTCTCCTGCTAATCTTTGTGAAATTTTTACATTTCTCTTTTTATTTATTGCATTTGACAGATTAACTCCCATTGAAATGTTGGAAAATGCCTATTAAAAATCCTGATAAGATATGCCATTATTTAAGTAAATTGACAGGAAAATAAATACAGAAATAAATCCTCCTCTCTGAAATGCTGAGATATGGATAATGAGCTCTTTGCAAGTTAGATAGGATCCAGACATTAAAAAAATCTATTAAAACCTTACTGGCAACTTCTAACTGAGAAAGCCATAAAGTGAAGTCCATTAAACAGAAATTTGATGTAAACTGTCTTGTACCTTCCTTTGAAGGACATGACAAAATACTGTCAAGGAACAGACACCTGAGCTGAAATTGAGGTTATTTGATGTGTCTGTTACAATTTTTGTATGACAAGATTTTGAATTTGAAAAAAAAAAAATCCCATAGGAGGTCTAATAGGCTGTTTACCAATGATTGCTGGTGTAGAAAGCAAATCTGACTATTACCTAGGGAAGTTTAAATGTCTCCCGTCCATCATAATTCTTATGACCCGTAGACTAATGGTTTTGCAGAAGTCAAAGGATGCCACAGCACTGAAAATCAGAAATGACTTGAGCAAGTACAAAATTACTTGGTTGCACAGAGAGGTGGTGGATGCCGCATCCCTGGAAACATTCAAGGCCGGGTTGCATGAGGCTCTGAGCAACCTGATCTAGTTGAAGGTGTCCCTGTTCCTTGCAGGGGTGTTGGACTAGATGACCTTTGAAGGTCCCTTCCAACCCAAACTATTCTATGATCCTGTAAGTAGCAAGCAGCCTAGAGGCAATAAGGACCAGCTCTGTTTATGATTGCTCAGCTATAATTAACTGTGTGAGCTTTCCTGCCTTTGTAGTACGAAGAAGTCAACTCCACCTATTCCTAAAGACTGTTTGTGTTCATATGGCCACCTACAACTCTGAAATAATATTAGAAGTTGTTCCTTACCACCTTTCAGCTGTTAATCTCCGTGTCTCACCATCTACTTATTTCTCTCTGGATGACTTATTCCAAGTGCAGAAGGAAATGTGAGAAGAAGCTCAGTTGTTTGTGTCCTGGTTTTTGCTGGGATAGAGTTAAGTTTTTTCCTAGTAGCTGGTATAGTGATGTGTTTTTGATTTAGTATGAGGATAGTGTTGATAATACACTGATGTTTAGTTGTTGCTAAGCAGTGCTTACACTAAGTAAAGGACTTTTCAGCTTCTCATGCCCTGCCAGCGAGAAGGCTGGGGGGAACAAGGAGCTGGGAGGGGACACAGCCAGGACAGCTGACCCAAACTGGCCAAAAGGATATCCCATACCATATGACGTCATGCGCAGCATATAAACTGAGGGGAGCTGGCCAGGGGGCAGGGGCCGCTGCTTGGGAACTGGCTGGGCCTGGGTCTGTTGGGGGTAAGCAATGGTTTTTCATTTGCATCCCTTGTCTTTCTTGGGTTTCATTTCTCTCTCTCTTTTTGTTATTTTCCTTTTAATTACAATTTTTTTAAAAAAAAAATTATTTCAATTATTAAAACTGTTCTTATCTCAACCCATGAGTTTTATCTTTGATTTTTCCAATTCTCTCCCCCATCCCACTTGAGGGGGTGGGTGAGCAACGTTTCTGTGGTGTTTCGCTGCCTGTCAGGTTAAATGCCAACAATCCTGAAGGATCAGCACTCCTCCCATCCTCTAAGTCATACAAAGATTATTTTTCAAGTTGATTAAACACAAATTGATCTTATGATTTAATTAACATAAAGAAAACCGAGAACAATAAAACCTCTCTCACCTTGACTAACTGGTTACCATAAAAAAAAAAAAACAAGAAGGAGTTCCCCGTTCACTGCTGATGTCAGTATTGGCACACTCAAGGCAAGAAGATGTATGTCTTTTAATCCTTCATGCTTGTTGATAAATAAATTACCTATATCACTATTCTCAATATTTTTTAATTGCTTTTTATGCGATGTTTCGAGCTCCTAATCTCTTCACCATAGAACTAAGACTTAATTTTAAATATTTAGAGGCCTGGGGTTTTTACATGAAATAATGAAAATATAGCTTGATATCATTTAAAAATGGCTTGATATTTAACAAGCTTCTATCAATATACGTTTAAGAAACCACTGCAATTGAGCTGGATAAAAAAAAATGGCTGACTAAAAAAATCAGAACATTCTTCAGTATATCATAATGAATTGGGATAAATTGAAATATATCAAAATACTGTGATTTTTAAGGAAAAATTAAGATATGTAAGTTTGGAAACACGAAACATTTAGTTCCCAAATCCTCTGTCAAAATAGACACTTTAGACACTTGACACGTATTTCTGTGCTGAACGAAATCAAAACACATAATATGCATGAACTACACCTTCTATCCTTTTTCAGCTAATTTACTTCTCAATAAACAAAATGTCAGTTTAATATATAGCGCAAATATCCTCCAGCTTGTTTGTAGTCAGGAATTTTGAAAGATTTCCTCTTAAAGACGGATAACCTATTCACCCTTGATTCTACCCGGCCTAATTTTCTCAGAGATAATTAGTTTACTCTCAAAGTTATTTCTTTTTCATACAATTTTAGTGTCCTTATTCATATTACAAAGAACAGCGTACATAAAACCCAAAGAATGATGACATGTACATCACAAGGTTTTGCTTTGCCTGCTTTGACACTGAAGTGACTGTTCCCAAAAGAGGTCATAACTTAGCACAGGGAGGTGCACCGATTTCCTACCCGATCCTTATCTGCTCCCAAGATAACTTGAGGACAGATGCTCAAATCCAAAGTCCTATGAAATATAAGAGAGGACTTTCACACAGAATGCCCTGGGAATTGAAAGGCCAACTCAAGATGCGCCAGGGGAGGTTTAGGTTGAATATTAGGAATAATTCCTTCACCAAAAGGGTTGTCAAGCATTGGAACAGGCTGCCCAGGTAACTGGTTGAGTCTCCATCCCTGGAGGTATTTAAAAGACATGTAGATATGGTGCTTAGGGACATGGTTTAGTGGTGGACTTGGCAGTGTTAGGTTAGGAGCTGGACTCGATGATCTTACAGGTCTTTTCCAACATAAATGATCCTGTGATTATAGGAAAATCAGTTCTTGGCGTTGGCTCCCTCTGGTGGGTAATGCACATTCCAGAAAACAACAACTATGAGTAAAGGTAGCCACCATGGAACAAAACAATATGCACGTTGCTATATTTTTTCTTAAAATATACAGAAATACACCAGCTAAGTAATGATTATAACTGAGATCAGAGCTGTAAGCTGCAACTTGACAGATTCATCCTGAAAAGAGGAAGATACAAGGTTGCTGCCAGAACTGAACTCCCTTCAAATTCAGAGCAAAACAGAGATGGGGGTTTTGCTCCAGGCCAAAATCTATTTTCAGCACCTAATGCTGATTAAAACAAAATAAGGGACTAATTAAACACTATTCTTTTTGATGAGAACATTCACTTGGATTTCTGTTCTTGACTGATACTTTGAGGTCTAAAGTTTGATGTCCTTTCTCAAAAAAATTTGTTTGCAGAATTCAGAAAATATTGTTTCACAAATCTCACATCCCAAAGATTCTTTGTTACAAGGAGCTTAGTTCCAGCAGAAAAGAAAAATATGCTTTTAAATCTGTGATACGTTACCTACAAACCATAAGCATCCACACATTTATCAGCTGAAACAACTGAAAATTAAAACCTATTTTATAATTTAGACTATTGGGCATAAATCTAGGTCTACAAGAATGATGTGCACACTGTATTGCAGTATCCCAAATACATGGATTATTATAATGGCAATTTGTAATAATTACAATATTAAAATAAGCACCAGTAATCTCTGCACTACAAAACAGTACCGAAATTTTGGTTACCTCAGAAAAAAAATCCATGGAAATTTTGCAAACATCAGCGATCTGATAGCACGGGCTTAGAATTAATTGTAGTTTTCTGCTCTCACCAGTGGCACTAATAAATCCAATTATTAATCTTGCATCGCTGCATTATTTTTTTTTTTCTTTCAGAAGATTACTTGTTGATCTGAAACAGATACTGACAGTAGTTTTGTTGGAAAAACAATGTTCCCATCAGAAAACAGTAATTGAGTGTGAGAACATTTAGGATAAAAGTAGTCACATGAGTTCATATTCTTTGGTGGACCAAGTTCATATTGTTCAGGCACAGGACCAACTTAAACAACTGTATAATTTTTTAATTAAATTGCTTATGGAGTTACATCATGTTTAAAGACAACTCGGTAGACAAAAAGCTGGACATGAGCTGGCAATATGTGCTTGCAGCCCAGAAAGCCAACTGCATCCTGGGCTGCATCAAAAGAACCGTGGCCAGCAGGTCAAGGGAGGTGATTCTGCCCCTTTACTTCACTGTCATGAGACGCCACCTGGAGTACTGCATCCAGCTCTGGAGCCCCCAACATAAGATAAGGACATGGACCAGTTGGAGAAGGTCCAGAGGAGGGCCACAAAGATGATCAGAGGGCTGGAGCACCTCTCCTGTGAGGACAGGCTGAGAGAGTTGGGGCTGTTCAGCCTGGAGAAGAGGAGGCTCCGGGGAGACCTGATAGTGGTCTTCCAGTACCTCAAGGAGACTGATAAGAACAGGGAGAAACTCTTCAGTAGGCCTGTTGTGATATGACAAGGGGTAATGGTTTTTAAATAAAGGGAGGTAGACTTAGATTAGATATTAGGAACAAAAATTTTTTACAGTGAGGGTAGTGAAACACTGGAACAGGTTTCCCAGAGAGCTGGTGGATGCCCCATCCCTGGAAACGTTCAAGGCCAGGTTGGACGGGACTCTGAGCAACCCGATCTAGTTGAAGACGTCCCTGGTCCTTGCAGGGGGGTTGGACTAGGTGGCCTTTGAAGGTCCCTCCCAACCTGAACTATGCTATGATTCTATTATAACTAAGCTGCAGGCATGTATTTTACATCACAACTTTCATTCTGAAAGAAAACTGTAGAATTTATAAAAAAGACATTTCTTTCTAATTAGTATTTTCCTCCTTTTATAAAGGAAACTATCCAACTTTCAGGTACAAATAAGAATTTGATATCAGAAGCTCTTCACCAGATATGTAGTTTTAACTGGAATTTTAAGCAATCACTGAAATACCCTAGAAACTTCTCCTAGAGTTATTTTAATTAGTTCCCTCTCTCTTATGCTGTTTCATATGCTTGCATTTTACGTTAACTAACATAAGGGTTTTATGGGGTGAGGGGCTTACATGCAAGTCACATACAGTACAAACTGACTTGTTTGCAGACATGTAGGACTGGATCCTCCATGGCTGGCTAGTTCATCTGTAAATTTATTAATCCTCCTGCTTGTGTATCACAGACTTGGGGACAGAACGGATTTGTATCCACCTGCCTGCAACACTCACAGTTCTGTGCTACGATAATACATATAAGCAAATCTCATGCTTTTGGCATTCATCTGGGGAGCTCAGGAGAAAGACTGCACATCCTCTCATGTATGTAACTGACTCCTCTCAGGTACTGATATATTTGCATATACAGATAGATATATTTGAGAAAAGCTGTTTTGTCTTTCCTTGAAACACTGCGACAAGCTGGGGTAAGCAAGGGTGAATGGTGGCAGTACACTGAAGCAGCACAGAAAACCCTTAGTTTTCAAATGCCAAGCTCTAGATCAGGTGTACGATCAGATTTTATATCAAATCATTCTCCTACATCAGGCCAGCCACAACTTTGGAGGATCTTTCTTTGCTCCTGCAGCACTGAAAATGTTGTCCCTTCTTAGGACTTTAGGGAGGACTCCCTTAATA
>WHYT01017539.1:324133-362907 GCA_009806455.1 Tetrax tetrax
ACTTAAACATAGCCTTTTGTCTGCAGCTGCTACATCTTCTGATCTTTGTTATTTTCCCTCAGATAAGGTCTTTGTGAAGAGCTGACCAGTGGAATTGGGCGATGACAATTTTCTGAAAGTCATTGCATAGGCATTCAAGGTAGAAGGAACGGGATCTGCTGTTGACAGGTTCAATTCTGTCTTTGCTTTAGCCTATATTTTTCTTAGATATTGGTGTGATGAAGCTAAATATAGAGAATAAACCTATCAAGCATGGAAACTAGTTGAATCAAAACATACTGGAAGGCAACCAGGGATAACTCTTGCTACAAGAAAGTAACGTCTGCATTACATCCAGTACACTGATAAATACGTCTTTCCACACAAATCATACTAAATTAATTTCTAACAATCCTAGAAGATAACTTGTGCATTACTATTTCTACCTGACAATTAAAAAAAAAAAAAAAAAAAAAAAAAGAAAGTAACATTCCTTCATGTGTGCTTTGTAGCATGTTGAGGGATAATACAAGCAATGGCCAAACCCATTTCATCTAGACGCAAAAGAGGAGATAAAGGGGGCTGGGTAGGAAGAAAACACAGGGCAGGTTTGTGCTCAATAAAGTACTTTTTGTTTTACAAACTTGTAAAGCCCAGAGCACATATCCACACACAAGAAAGGTGATCTAAGATGAGGACTGAAGGGAAGAATTAAGATAAAGTGAAGCCAAAAATAGATACATCATATCTTGTGTTACACCTTCTCTCAACAGATTAATACAGTGTTCTCTCTGTGAGTTCATATAACAGAAAAGCATCCCGAAACCCCAGTGCTGAATGAGTCCACTTAGATCTCATTTTACAGTTAAGAGAAAAAGAGTTATTCCAGACCATACCTAATACTTTCCTTGGCTTCTTCAGATTTGAGAGACACAGTTGAGTGAGTAACAAACTCAAAGAATTAATAGCAATAAATTAGCAGATAGAGATTTTAATTAAACATAAATTAACACTGCTGATAAGATTTTGATTCTTGATTCACATTGCCTTAATTCCATCCCAATTCCACCTTGTCCAATGCCATTGCTGATGAAGCTAAGTACCCAGGACAAATTAAGAATGACATATTATCCTTCTACATTACTCTAACTCAGTATGCCTCTGTCAGGATTTAAAGTGACATGCACTCTCCTCTGTACAGGTTCTCCTGAATACTGAAAATTGAGGTAACAGGCAAAGCAAACTGAAGACTGGTCTTCAGGAAATCTTAGAAGATTGCAGCCGATTAAAGGAGAGAGATAAAGAACATCAGAATAAACACCTAAGTGCGAAAACCAAGCTGAAAGACGGAAACTTGGAGAAGGTATTTAAAGGAAGAGTGAAGGCACCTGACTTGGGAGTAAAAAATTACTGCAGGTTTAGGACGTACCTTTAAAAATACAGAGTTACACTCAAGACAAGATAGAAAATATTGTGATCTTAAATTTTTTTCCTCTTTAAAGCTCTAGAACATGATGAAAAGAAAACCCTAGCATCTGGGGCAGAGGTGAATAAAGGAAAGTGATAGTAGGAATACTTGAAAGTGATGGTAGACATACTTGTGCATGGATGCTTTCTATGATGTTCTGATGTGCTTCATACTTCCTTTAATTAACTTCTCTTTTCACAAGGTGGATGTCAACAAATTTTTAAGCCAGTTTGCTTGACAGGTTGTATTCTAAGTCACAAGTCTTGAAGCAGTAACAGTGATTTTCTGGAGAGCCCTGACCCTTGAATCCTTGATCAGCCTCATGCTGCAAGACTCGAGAGAGAAAAAGTGTTCTAATTCTTAATTCCATTTTTAAAAGTTACCATCAAAATAATTTAAGAAAACATTATGCTGGAAGAGAACATAGTGTGCATGAGGATGGCAATAAAGATCTTGGTATGCTTGCAGCAACTCAGACTCTTCCATAAATCTGTAAAAATGTCTAACAAACTCTGATAAAACAAATTATTGATTGGAATTTAATTAATTGGCCTGGGCCAGGGTAGCATAATGGAAAACACATTAAGTGATGGAGAGAAGTTACAATACAATAATGCTGTGAAAGAGTGGAATTGAAAGACTGTGGAAATGTCTATATCACATTGTGATTATGGATACAAGAAAAGACCTCTGTCATTCTAGGTGCTAAACTCAAAGACTTGTTCTTTTCATGGAACAGGCCATTAATAACCTGTGACCAAGTGTGGCTCTAGCATAAGAGACTGAGTTTACTTATAAAACACTAGAGAAAGGTATCAAAGTGGAGGGCATGCCAAGAATATTAACAAACCACTTTGATAATCAGGGAAATTGCCACAAAGACTAATTAAGAACTAAATTGATCTAACTCATACTAACCAGTAACCAACAAGGGTAGTCTTCAAATACATAAACAACTCCAAAGATATCTCAGAAGGAGCAACTTTCTTTGCTGGATTGAAGGCTAACAGCTTTATAATCTCTCAAATTATTTAAACTGTACTAAATTACATTCTTAGCTCTGATGCACAACCACTTTGAATCTCAGAGAAAATATTTTATTTTCCTTTGTTCTTCATATGAAAACCAGAAAAGATCTGTTTGTAAAAACACTCATGAAATGTGTAGTTTTGCTGTTAAATTATTATTGCATTATTAAGTTTATTCTGCAGTACTATTTTTACTCTCTGCAGTTAAATAGAATTTCATAGCAGGTGTTTTATTTCATTTGGCCAAACCCCAGGCTTTTTGCTCCTCTAGCAGAGCTTAAAGAGTTGCCTGCAGATTGTAGAAGGAGTTACATATGCTTAAGTGGACTAAGTAGTACATTGAACAGGAAAAGGCATTTAGGGTTATTGAGAAGTAACGTCTTTGAAGTTCTGTCTATTTTACATATTACAGCAGCAACACACTCACCTAAGTATTGCTTGTCCTACCACAAGATTCTCAGGTATGCCAAAACCAGTGGGGTCTCTAATGCCTTTAACTTATTACTGAAACAAACCTTTCTCCTCCTTTTACAAAATAATGTATTGCAGAGCATGCCAGCTGAGTGCCCTTTTCTTCATTTGGGGTTTTTAGTGTTAGCTGTCTCAAGAAGCTCAGTGGATGCTTCCTTCCTGAGAGTAAGTAGAGCACGCTCTTGAAATACGTGGTTTCTGAAAAAAGCTCAGCCATTTGCTCTTAGCTTGCTGCCTGTGCGCAGGATGACTGCTGAAAATATCCCTGTAAAATGTGCTATGAAGATGAGTAAAAGAAGTGAACCACTTTCAGACTAATGAAGAATAAATTCATCTCCTTAATAGATTGGAAGGAAAACGACGTTTATTTCTTTACCAAACAACTTCTGAACAGAAGGAACTCAGCACTAACCTGGTAGGCTGTGGTTTGCAATTACTTGAAACAAAATTTTCATCCTGTCCGTACCGCTGGTTAAGAAGCTGCAGTTCTTTGTCACATTCAATGGCTGGTTTATGCTTGAGGAATGAAGATGATACATTAAACAGATCCTGCTCATCTGAAATGTTTCAGTCTGATTCTCTGTTAGAGTGAATTCCAGTTGTATTTTCTTTTGATGTTTGGCCAGTTCCCAAAAAGTGTTGAGTAACACCTGCCTGATTATCATCCATCTGCACTGCTTTTTCCAGTCAGAACTGCCTCTTTTGATTCCCATGAGATACAACACTTAAATTTTTTTGCTTTTGCATGATTTCAGTTAGTTTCATTCTTCCAATTTTCCCTTTAATTAATTCTAAGTTTTTATTTCATATTATTCCTGGGATGACAAGATCATTAGGCCTTTGCCCAACAAAAACCTGAAAGCAATGGAAAAAGGAACAGACACAAAGGAGACAAATATAACCTTGATTTACATAAAGCACAAAAGCCAACCTAACAGGTTTCTTACAGTGTGTATCCATCAAGAATTTGCTTCACCATCCCTTTTTCATTTGCATTCTAGGTCTACAATATGCACACTATTTATATAATAAAACCAGTAATGTATCATCTATTGTATCCTGAAAAAATAAATTCAATTGAATTCCAAAATTAAATAAAAAGATCCTGAAAACTGTACAACAGATGTTTGATGTCTCATGTAGTAAAACATTGTAGTGATCACTTCTCACACCACCTGGAAACTCCCACCTCAGCTCCACCAACTGGAAGTTACAACCTCTTTCTTCACAGTAATCATCAAATTGAGGATAGGATTTTTCCATTAATGTGTTTCTTTGCCTCTGGTTCTAGCACAAATAAGGATAAGGAATTCGGGTTGTTGTAAAAAAAAAAAAAATGCAGTTTTGATTATTTTGCTGCATTTGGTGGCAACAAAAGCTCTGAATGAGTCAGAGGACAGATATTTTTCAAATAAGACAGATGTTCTTACAGGGGATACATTTTGTACATTTGTAACTTAAGTGATATGATGTAATGATGCACCTTACCAAGACTGTGCCTATACGCACAAGTGTAGTAAATCACATTTTAACCATTCTGCTCACAAGTCACACACTTTAATAGGAAATTTAAATACTGATGAGCCAAATTTGCATGTGCAAAATGTAAATCCAAATTTTGTTCATTACCCTTCTTTCCAGCAGATAAAATTCTGAACCTGTAACACTCAAAATATTAAACTACTCAGCATCTGGCAGGAAAGATGAAGCTAAATTTTAGAGTTATCTCCATCTCTTCACATAATGGAAATGGCATTTGCTTGGAACAAAAGAATCTCAGCCTCAAAAAAAAATTTCCAAGTTTGCTCATGTGTAACTTTCTTCTGACAACATTCTTTCCTCCCCTCAAGGATTTATCATTAACGCCTTCAAAAATATTTTGTCATCTTTTAAAACACCTTAGAGATGTTTTATCATGCAGAGAAACAGCATACGTTTATCAACAGTATTTTTTAGAAGTGTAACCAACCATGTTCTTAAGGTTCCAAACGTCAAACTGTTCATCCCTCCTTCTTTCACCTCTTCAATCCTTCTGTCATCTCTCCCTGAACAGATATCCAAAGTTCAGTGCTTGGTTTTCATATTTAGCATGTGTCTCCTCACAGAATACACTTATTTTCCATTTCCTGATCCTGCAAGACACTGACCACACCGGCTTCCTTTGAGTTAATAGATACAGCAGGGCTCGTGTCTCTGAAACAAAGGTCATTGTGATGATCTCAAAGAGATTTTACCGAGTTTTTACCAGTCAGAGGTAGAGGCTTCAAGTACACACATTTAAAACACAATAAAATAAATCAGGAGGGAGACATATCATAGCTTGTGCAGTAATTATATGCAACGTGACACAGATTATCTTGCTCAGCTCCAGGTGTGAGGCACCAGTACCAGTCAGTAGCTTACATTAATTTTTTCTTTCTCCCCCACCCAATATACCTTTCTATATAAACACTACAAGGGAAACACGCAGTGGTGCTGAGTACCATTTTTTGCCCATCCTGGGAAGAAAACCAGGGGAGGGATATATTATCCCTAGGCATGCACCAGGAAAAGAGCTGGAGAACTGATCTAGTTGAAGATGTCCCTGCTCCTTGCAGGGGGTTTGGACTGGATGACAATAAGCAAGTTAACAAAGAAAGGAACATACAAAAATAGTGGATTCACATTCATATAAGTTACTACAATTATCTTGAAGAAATTCACCTTTTTAACTCTTTCAGACTGATTGTAATACCTATTGACCAAGTCAAGGTAGCCTTTGCTGACAGCACACGTGATTTCTTTCTTCCCAGAGAAGTAAGAAGTGTATTTCCTCTTCTTCTACCAAATGAAAAGGGATGTTAATGAGAGCTCATTAACAACATATTAGAACCTGCACTGACTTCAGTAACACAAATTTATTGAAAGCAATACTTAATCACATGGACTGTAGCTATACAGTCAACCTGCACTTATCCATATGCATTTATATGTCACAGATTCGCCGCATGGAGACAGACTATGAAACAGTCATTAAAACCACTCAGGTCCAGTTAGTTTGATTAAAGCAAATTAACTGGCCTCTATTCCTGGTCATCATGTTTTAAATGTCCACTTTGTTCCAGGGACACTTCCGTAACCTTATTTACTTCTACAAAGTGAAAACTTTCTTCCCATTTCAGATTTAGGAGCATACTAAAACTCAGGGTTTTGCACACTTTCCTACCAACCGGGACATGAGGAAGCAAAGCACTCAACATCTGCTTGAACACTGCCTGGGGAAAAAAGCCCACAAACAAAATATATAGTCATATATATGACATTAAGGAAATCTTCCTTTGCATTCTTTTTCATATAAAATCACATTGGCAGCCTCAGTTTTGGCACATCCTTAATTCTGAGTAAGATTTATTTCCTTCCTTTGAGTGGATTTGTAACTTTAGCACTATTTTAATCTAGGAAATAAATTTATATACTACATTCTGTACTTTTATCATCCAAAGACATATGGCATGAAGGGAAAAAAAAATCATAATCATGCAGTATGCCAGTTAACTAAAAACTGGTAGTATTCTAGTCCTGATCTTCAGAGAAAAATATAAAACTAAGAGTGCTGTGCAAACTTATTAACCATATATTAGAGGCTATGTACTTTCCATCAGACTTTTATCAACGGGCTGCTACATTTTCCCTGTACTGTTATTAAATAAATATCTCTCTTCAAGGTCAATTGAACCATAGTTTTCCCTGTAAGCAGAGATCAAATGGTTCCCTACAGTGGAGATGGCAGCTCCTTAGATAGTAATGCTTTTTTTTGTGTTTGTTTTCCTGCAGGAAATAATAAAAGGCATTACTGACAGAGACACTGACTTGATTTAAAGTGAGATTCTGCTCTGCAGAGTGACTCTATACAAGACTATGTTTCTGTTTATCACCTCTCAGCGATGCTATAACAGATAATATTTTTAGAAGGAAAATATTATATTTTCTTGAATGGTATCTTCCAAACTCATCCTAGACTGACTCTCACTGATCATTACCAGTAATAAAGATCCTGCAAAAGGAATTATGCCCTCAGAGACACCCACACAACTCCACTCCTCTCCACTAAGGCTGTGAAGTTATAGTTTGGCGGTCTCTCTCATTGCTGTGACTATATCTGATCTCACAACATAAGCAATCTGCACTATGTGATCACAGTGAGAGTTTTCAAATTTCTGCCATATTGTAAACATTAATTACGTAAAACACATACTACTGTAGGAACCACAAGCATGAATGCTCAGACACAGTACCGAGGGACAGTTATAAAAACTTGAAACTAGATGAACAAGCTTTCAGTCTGACATAGGACACCAGCGTCTGGATTTAGATTCATATGTCTTATGTATTTCAGTCATTTGGAGTCACTACTCAATTTGCTCTGAATGAAGGAGAAAGAAAAGAAACAGTTATTTTTTTTTCACCCACCTCAAATGTTCCAACACTATTTTCCTGCACCCAGTCAACGTGTTTTGTCTTAACTCACTTCTGAGAGTACACCAGACTTTCAGAGTTTGCTTCCATGGGCTCAAAAAGAGAATAACAGGAAGGACAACAGTCAGAAATTCTTCTCACAACCATGTAACAGCTCCATTCTGAGATGAAGCCAAATTCATGCTGGTGAAAGAATAGGTGACAGTGACAAAAATAAAATCTACAACCCTCTTGTCTTTTGCCGTAACCCAAACTCATTCCAGAATGTATAGCTCTGCACCCATAAGCTTAGCTCTTCTTTTGTTGTATTGTTCTGCAGCAGTGAAGATTCATCTCCTATGCTCTTCCAGTTTTGTGTATGAGAATGGTTTTCCCCCTCCACTTCCTCCTCTAATCCACTCAGAATTTTCACACTTCTGCTATTTTCTCTGTTGAATGAAAATTTCCTCCTCCCTTCATTTTGATGTTAACTCCGAGTACTTAGGGCGCTGTATTATCAGCCACCAAACGGTTGCAGGAAACAATTTCTAATGGGGAACTATTCTTGGCTCAGACCAGTTCAATGATTTTCACAGCACAAAGTCCACAGTCCAATCCAGAACCACTTGCATCGCCTCAGCCGAAAGGAGGATCAGCTCCCTACATTTGCACTTCTACAAAAGGTCCTATATCAAACCACGATGGCTTTTTTTCCTATCATTAATTACTCACCAAAATCTAATCACTCATCAGTTGGGCATGCTTTACCCGTCCACCCCACGCACCACCAGTCGCGGCGGTACGCAGACATTAGCAGCCTTGGTTTCAGTGCCAGCTGTGCCAGGCTGACAGAGGGGCGAGCAGGACATGCTCGGTACACACTGCTCGTCACCACAGCCGTCATCCCTCCACCCAACCTACTTAAAGGCAGCCTGCATTCTTCCCTGAGATTTGATACGTTATAGCACAAGGAAACTCCTTTCATCTCGGTACTACCAGCACTGAATGAACTTGTATTTAACATCCTGCAAACACAACTAATGACTGCTTTGAAGTTTCATCCAAAGAGACAAAGTAAAATACCAGGGCGATAGTGACACTGCTAGAACCTCTGCAAGTCATTTTTTTATTATTATTTTTCAAATATCTATATCAGTGACAGAAAGAGCAGGACAGATTCTGGACAAGAGGCCACTGTGTTTCAGAGATACCAAATCATTTTGTAGTAAAAACTGCATACATCCTATCTTAATAGCACCTGGAAGTTGAGGCTGGAAAGTGCACTGCCTAGCGATGTGCTCCAGGGCATCTTAAGGACAGACAGAGGGAAAAAAAAAAAAAAAAAAGAGGTGGGGGGGGAAGAGAGAGAGACTCCCTGCTTCCTTAACAGCAAGCAGACAAACCACAAAATGAAAGGCTGCTGTGAAAAATTTTGAAAGAAAAAAAAGGGCATAGCTTAAAATTAATTAACTTTCAAAAGCATTAGGAATATTAACCAACTCAAAAATATACTAAAAGTCTGAAGAATAAAAAATATTTAAACTCCAGTAAAAAAAAAAAACCAAGAACCAAAAAACTTTGTTTAAGCGTTGGTATCAGCACCTCAATTTTCTGCATCAAATTTGTCCCGAGGAAAGATTATCAGAAACAAATTTGAAAAAGGGAAAAAAGTAAGCTTGTTTGATCAGATGAGATTTCTAACTGGTTACTGCAACAACGCTATAGAAAAAAAGTAATTTTTTTAAAAAGCCCTTTCAACTAATGCTTCAGTAAGGCAATCAGTACCCACAATTTTGTACAGACAAATCCCTCTTTAATCATCCTATATTTTGGACACTTTCTACTTCCACTTTACTGTTACTAGTACTGACACTTGTCTTCTCAGGCAAGCCAAAGCTCTACTGCAAAATCCATTAATTTAAATAGATGGTGTAGTCCCACAATCAAGAGACTCTTGCCCCACAGAAATAAAGCATAAAACACTGTTTTTCCACTGCTAGTGGGTTTTTACTTTAAAAAACTTGGCGGTGTATTTTTCTACTGTTTAGAATTCTGTCAGTAGTCATGATCTCTACGTGCAGTTGTGCCTTTCTTGATCAGAATCACTACATCCTCCCTCCTCTCCGTTGTCAGGGCTCAGGCGTTCCCATATTACCAAGTACCTAGATTCTTGACATGACCCTGTTTCAGCCATCACATCATACAAGAAAACAGTTTAATGATACAAACTACCTTTCAAAATTTAGATAGAAGCAAAGAACTGATACAAAAATTCCCAATGCAGAATATGTCCCTTGAAAACAGACTTCCAAAACAAACACGTTTACTAACAGAACCAGGGGAGATTGCTCGGATACCTTCACAAGGAGGGCATGAGTTGCCGGCAGACTAGGAGCTGAAAAATCAGGCATTTCACAAGGTTAACAAGTTTGTCGTTACACACAGTAATGCTATAAAAGCAAGAGATGTGGTTCTTCTTTTGTCATCTATTCAGAAGAATTGTTATAGCAACTGGAGTTACACACCAAGTCAATCCCCCCTGGACAACAGAAAAAGTCCTGCCCGTTCTGACTGGCAGAGACTAAAGCTAAATGCCCTGCCTTGTTACAGGATCGCTGTGTGCCACTAAAGCAACTTCATCCCCTGGTGCTGCTCCCTGCCAGATGCTCTTGCTCAGCTTGCAGCCATGAGCCTCCAGTTTATGTCAAAGGCAAGATTGCGTAATTTGGAAAATGCACCTTGTGTACTTTACTAGCTTTTACTAAATGCAAATTGAGGTAAAAAAGAAATCATGACTTTCTGAAATTAAGAATTCTTTAAGAAGGAATAGTATTTTCCTCACTGAGGAAGCACATACATTTGACTGTAACTTGAGTGCTTCAGTAAAAACTAGAACTTCTTGGTGGATGACAGCAGTACAGACCATATTTCTTTCAAATCTCTTCAGTCTCTTCAGAAGAGTGAAAAACACAGAACAAATTCAATTATTTTTTTCCTTCAGCTGCAGTTACAACATTTCAAATAACTTTTTTTTCTTTATGTATATATGAAGACAAGCAGTAATTTTGCATTTGTATCCTCCTTTGGTAAAACAGAAATAATTTAAGAGAACGTAAGAGAACTATACTGATGTATGTTGCATATAAGCCCTCTTGACACAGACAGTAGCACAAACACTTCCACTCCACCAAATGACAGTCACATTAACCACCCTCTGTTGGACATAAAGGCTCTTAGCACCACTGATGAGAGCATCCAGCCCGCGCCCCTACTATCCCTCTCACCAAATGCTGTACCTAGTGTGTGCAGTGAGGGGAGTGCACTCTTTCAAAAGACACTGGACTTGCTGCGTGTACTGAACATGATGGATATTTTCTGATGACCCTCATATTAATAACAAACACAGCTACCCTGAAGAACATGTAAACACATACCAAAAGAGGGAAGATATTCTTCCACCAATTTTTAAGAACACTTTCTTTGTAATAGAAAGTCCTTTGCAAATTCAAATGTGGCTGTAGAAGTGCAGCAGGCAGTACACAATTTAAAAAAAAATAAACACATACCACAGCAGATAAATAGGCATTTATTAAAGTTCATCTCAAACCAAACAAAAATAATAAAGGACATTAAGGCATCTTGTATTCAGTAACTGTTCATATATTAATGATGACTTCTCTTTCTGACACAAGAGAGCAGATGAGGAAATAAAGAAAGAAGTCAGCAAACCTCTCCAAGGAATGCCGGTTTCCCCAAAGAAAAAGCTACAAAATCCCAACACTCATTGAGACATGTGCAAGAAAGCCCTTCTCCCTCCTCTCAGACATCCAACCTTCTGTAAAGATGCACACTGGAGAAAGACTAACAGATGGATACCGCAGAGAATAAAGAACACATAATTCTGTTGTAACCTCTCACTTGTGAGTAGACTACAATGTTTGGCCTTGCTTTCGCTAGTATTTACTACTTCAGCCAGTAACTAGTGAAAATGGGACCCCAAGCTCTAGTCTGTATTGCAATGTAACAATTTCCATGTTCTCCTTCTACATTCATATTAGACAAACAAATGACAAAGGTCTTGTTTCCATGGAATAATTTATTTTGAATTATGCTGTCAAGTGACCAATCGCTGCTATAGTGCTTTTGTCTTCAATTGGAGTAAGAACATCAGGAAATGTTTACAGTATCACTGGGTTCACTATAACAGGATTTTACTACAGAGTAAAATATAAATTAATAAACACTGCATATAGCACTATTCACTTCACCACATTTGCTCTCTATATCCTTTATCACATTCTAACCTCATTTAAGGCAAGTTTGTTTATTATTTTCTTCCAAAGAAGACCACATAGTCTCTAGATAAACTTCTGTGACTAGGTTTGTAAGTTAGGAAATTGAGCTTTAGAAAATGTTTACTTCAACAAATACGAAAGTTATTAAGAGAAAGATGGTGACCCAAAATTGCACTGTATTAAAAGGTGGAGTTTCCTTGTACCAAAGTCCTTTATTCATCATCTTTAGAACCAGTTTTGCTTAACTATAAAAGAGACACAAAAAGAAAGTATTCAAAGTTTAGACTGCCATTCCATTTATTAGGGAACAAGAACATTATCTCCATCTTACATAGAACATATGTATATTTAATTAATGATACAGACTGATTGTGCTCATGTATGAAGAGACTGAAAAGCATAAAAAATTATTTCTTAAATATAAAGACAAAATAAGCTTATTTCCTGAACGTGAAAGTTGATTCAAAAAAAAACCCAACAACACAAAGCCCCAGAAAAACCTCAGGGTACTGTTTCTATTTAATTTGAAGACTCTGCCACCAGCTCTCCAAAAGAAAAAAGATGAAGTAACGGAAAAAAGTACCTCCACGCATCTCTGAGAGAATTCCCATATAGAAATTTAAACAATATAAAAAGAGACATTAACTTACTATTTCTCTCTTTTTTAAAGCTGAGTTTATAATTATTAAGTATAGTGCCTCTATTGTGAAATCTATCTAGAATCCAAGACATCCACTACAAATAGGCACTTTTAACTCAGGACTCTGCCTAAGAATTACTTAGAGTTGCATAAAATTTTATTTTATGTTTAGTTTGCTTCCAAAATTGTCAAGCAGCTATACTGATTTCCACTATATCAGCAAAGACAAGAGGGTAGAAGAGATCAGTGCTGAGTGAGCAAGCAGAAAAGAATTATTCACTAGAGGAGCTGTGACAGAGAATGCTCAGGCTTGTAGGAGACTGCAAGGTGCTCCCACTTGGGACAGCTCTCTTTTTCTGCTTACTTATCCATATCCATATATCTTCCAGAACCTGGCAGCACCGCTAACTTCATTTTACATCTTGTTGCCATGTGAAGACAGAATAGTTGCAGTGCATTTGGCCAGGAAATTAAAATCTAATTGCTCAATAAAGAAATACTAAACCAACAAAGTTAAAAGAGGAATCAAAGTCCTTCTGGCTCTAATATTCAGAAGAACCAAGCATTTTAAAGCATTTGAGAAATAAGTAAATTAGAATCCAAAATGAGGAACGGTTCTCACTATTTCTTGCAAATCTTTTTAACATTTAAAAAGGATACCTTGAAAATACTTACATGCTGGATGCATATAGAAATGGATCAAACACCATAGTCAAATCAAAAAAAAGTTAGGAAGAAAAGCAAGAAAAAAAAATCAGATTATTTTCCTCAGATATAAGTATGAATTATCTTTAATATACATACACAGTATTTTCATAATACTGCACATAATACAGTCATGTTACCTTAATTACATCCACCCAGTTCCATCCTCGTGGAAGCTCCCCTTTGTTATCTGCAGAATAACAAGATTTTATTTTCAACACAGAAGCTAAGGGGAATCTTTATCTTCTTTAAAAACACCATTCAAAATTCTAAAGGTCCAAAAACCTTAATTTCTCCACTACAAACCCATGAGGACAAAAAATAGATATTAATGCCTTAAACACATCTTGCTCTTCAAAGTAATTCTGTTTAAATAAAAACACCTCAGTCCATCTGACATGTAATTTAGAAGACAACTCCAACATGACCTGGGCTGACCAGCAATGATGCATTTTGCCAAAGAACAAAATTTTACACAGCTTTTCCTTTATATGGACAAAATTTAATATGCCAATTATACATTAGGTTAGGCAAGTTATATGCAGACATTGTTATCTCAGGGTACAACTTATGGCTGCAATAGGATAGTGTTATCCAGATAATCATTAAAAATTAAGGTTGAACACATACAAGTCATCAACCGGATTAGCAGAAAAACCGAACACTTTTCAGTCAAAAACCTAACATTTCATTGAAAGCATAAAGTATCTGCAGAAGCACCTCTATTTTGAGGCTACGAACTAAACTAAGTGTTTTATATGGGTCCCAAAACAAACACTTTCATTTATAAATTACTTTTTTAATAATGTGAATTATTTATGAGGGCCCATCAACAAATCATGTCTTTCGTTTAAAGCAAATTTTTAGAACTCCCAAACACTCTCCTTCCACAAGTATTTTTTGAAAATTTCTCTTTTGTCACAAATTGAAACAAAAAAAAACAAAAACAAAACCAATGACATCTTGCAATCCCTACTCTACAGAAAGTTGCTTTGACCAGAACTAACATCTCAGGGAAGATTAATTCATCTATAACAAGCAAAACAGAGACACAGTCTTAAAGCAGCCAATCTTATAAACAAAAGACTACTAATTCTGACTCTAGGAAGGTGTCACTGCTACAGAATTTGGATTCTCATACTGCCCAAACAAAACAGTATTATAGGGAACAAACCTGTTTTATCAGCTAGTTTTCGTTTCTGGGTTTTGGATAATTGTTCCTTTTTATCTTTTTTCTTACTTGCTGGCACATCAGGAGTTCCAATTGCAATACTATTGCTTCCTGAAGTCTGAGAAGGATAAAAATGATTGTTAATATTTTGCATATTAATTCCACAGATACCTCTGTATGTGATTACTGATCCTGACATACTGAAAAATCTTGACTGTCAGAAAGAAGCAACACTGTCAGCAGTCTGCAGCTTTTAATCAACATAGTCATGACTGTAGTTTTAAAAAATGTGTTGGGAATTGGAATTATTCCCCTTCAGAGTTGAAGACGGCACCTGTTACACTTTTTAAATTTAATCACGGAGTGTGATTTAGTCTGACGGGATTCAGACTTCCCAAACGTGGAATCTACTCCTTCTTCCTCAAAGCACATCTGCAGCACCACAACAGCCAATAATGTCCTTACACAACACAGAGGCCACAAACAGACCCAGTCTGACTCATTCAAGACTCTGGAGGTGCACTTATGCAATCCCTTGCATCCCAGGAAGGCTGCAGTAATTTGCCCGCAAGCAGACGCCTTTCATCTTCATTTCAGCTCTCTTTAGTTTTGCTTCTGCTCCAAGTCTCTATTTTTATATTACTTTGTGGGCAAGAACTGCAGCACACAATCATTTTGGTATAACAGTTAAACAATTAAGACCACGGAGCATAGTGACACCATACTCTGTGTGTCACTGTTTAGCCACTAACATGTGCACGCCCAATATACTGAATAACAACTTAAAGACAGACCTCTGAAGCATTTAGAGCTGTAATAACCTTTTTTTTTTTTCAGTTTTAAAAGCAAGAGATTAAAATTTGAATTTGTCTACTTACCACAGTGTTAACAGGCTGATTCTCCATGAACAACTCTTTATTGTCTTTGGCATATTCAAAAAGTGTGTATGTCATAGCAGTTCCAAGATTTGCTTCAACTTCTACCATTAACTTATCCAATATACTTTGTTTAATAGCTGAAGATCTGGAAAAAAAACATCAAACTCTATTATATTCTTGAGAGATGAAGGAAAGCCCCCACATATAAAGCTAGAAAGTGAAGCTGTCTAAAAACTTACATTGTGTTGTTGAAGAAAGCATCCATCGATATGACTGGTGCTGTTTGTGGATATGTTTCTGGCCAAGAAACTTCTATTAGAAAGGCCTTGGGATCTCCGCTTTCACCTATCTGAAGGGAAAAGGAAATCTTTATAAATTAACAGTTTCCAGTCACTCATTAAGGATCACAACACCAATGTGCAAGTCTTGCACTTCTTCAAAACTATTCTAATTCCATTTTAATGTAAATAACCATGTACATCAAACCAACCTAGTGAATGTGAATTACATATGCAATCCTTATAATGTTAAATTAAAAAAAAAATCATTTTTTAAAAATTTAAAACTAGTACAGTACTACCAAAGGCATACTATACTAACACATGGATTTGAAAGACTAGTGCAACCAGGTTGGTTAAATTTGTATTCTAAAACCACACAAAAATTCTCCCTTATTTTCCTCCTTCTAGAATAGGCAAAATACGGCTTCATTAAATTATATAGAATGAAGTGTAGCCAGGAAAAAAAAAGTAAAGCTACTGTACTTAAAAAAAAAAAAGAAAAGGAAAAAACTTGGTACTTTTTAAATTTACAGTGTCTATTTCAGCAGAGTGGACTAACTGACATTCAGAAGCATCTGTTTTAGAGGTGAAATAAATAAAAGAAATAAATCAGGAACCTGCAACATTTATCAAGACATCATCTACAGTGTTGCAGTCCAGTTCCCACGGTTGCCAGACAGAGAACTGATGGTCCGCTTTACAAATTTCTTCTCTCAGGAAAACACTGTCTGCACACAGAGCAAATCCATACAGAAAGCTGCGTGACCACATGACCGTGCTCCACCTTGCCAGTGCAGCCTAAAAATTGGGTAGCCTTACTTGGTTACAAAATAGCTGTGTTTTGTATGAGACACGTGCAAGACAATTGAGACTCAGAAAAATGGCATACTAATTTTTTCTACCTTCTCATGTACTTACTTGCACTATGCCTTCTTCTAATCCAAATTCCTCTTCATGGGAAAGATGAAGAAGACTGCCTTTGTCTGACTCTAAGTTTCACAGCATTTGAGTTCTAACTTTTGACAATTATTTTCTGTCTAATAAAAATTAGCAATGACCAAAGCTAGTAAAATGTAGAATGATACCCTGTAGACTGGTAGGCAGGTCACATTTGACTTCTGAGGAAATTAAATTCACTAACAATGGTCCTGTCAGTGAAGGAAGGCTGCACTTACACGGACGGCATTCAAGTGCTATTAATTAAATCGACTTATCTCATAACAATTACTGATGTTATTCTGAAGCTACCTGAGAAGTCACAAAAAGGTTATTTTAGATGCTTTCTCCCCAATACAGGGATATGGCATTTTCAAAGTCCCCCTTCTGTTCCACGGGTGCCGAAGTTTTCATTACTAAAGTTCTCTGGCCATCCAAAGATCTGCCTCAATCCATGCCCCGAAGAACTTCCATGTTTTTAAATTTGAGAAAGCTGTCAAGAACTTCATGCTAGAATCTAATTGTGTATCTCAAGCTCAGCACTCCCTGTATGTCTCTCCTGAGCAGACTGTATCTGTGCATGTGCCCAAAGCATTTTGTGGATTTTTTTCTTCAGCAGGTAGACAAGGCAGGTCAACTACCTCTAGACGAGAGACTAGAGCTCTGTAACTGAGCAGTAGGGAAGATCCAGAGCTTTACATATAAAAATCTCTGTAAGTGACATTTCTGACCAGCTAGTTTAAGTATTACTCAGCACGCTGGCTCCCTCAGCCAGTCTGACAGATCTAGCTACGCGGCACTAGAGGTACAAGTAGGCCGCCTAGCTAAGGAATAACCTGCTGGGAGCAGGTTCCTAAATATTATGCATTGTGCAACCAAGCACAGTAGCTTCAAGGCGCAGCCTGCGCGGCAGCGACTCGCAGACCTTCGCCTTGCCTTACCCTGTACTGGAAGGAAACGGGGCTAAGCTCCCTGAAGCACAGATCTCCCTCGTAGATAGAGCGCAGCGCTTCCAGCTCCATCTGCAACCCAGAGCAGAGAAGCGGGTTACCGGTTTCAGCCCGAACATGGCCCTCGCACCCACCCGCCGCCGGCTTGCGAAGCTCTGCACGTCCCCGCCGGTTTCCCGCCCTCCCCGCCTCCCCCCCCAAAGCGGCCGGACTCTTCCTCTTCCCTTCCCTCCCGCTCCCCCGGGGCCGCCTCCCCTCCAAGGCCCCTCTCCCTACTCGAGGGCTCCCTCCCAGCCCCGGGGCCGGCGCGGCGGTGCCTCCCGGGCCGGCTCCCCCCTCAGGCAGCGGCGCCTCTCGGCCTCCCCGTCCCCGGGGTGGGCAGGGCCCGGGTCTCACCTCCTGGTCCTCGTTGGCCGCCATGGCGCCCGCTGCGGGGGAGGCGGCGCGCGGAGATCCCCCCTCACTCCTCCCTCCTTCGCCGCCGCCGCCGCCGGGGCTCCGCGGGCCTCACGGGCGAGGCGCGGCCCCGCCGCTGTCGCACGGGGAGGCCCGAGCGGCCCCGCCCGACGGACGGACGGACGGACGGACACACCTCCCCCGAGGGCAGCGCGGGTCACGTCGTCGCTCGCCTCTATTGGTCCCTTCTTCCCGTCGTCACCTCCTTCCCGTCTTCCCATTGGTCGACTCCGCTAGTCTGTCTCCTCTTCGTTCTTTGCTAACTGGCTCCTTCGCTAGTGACGCCACGCCGCGGGCCCACCCTGACTGGCCGGGAGGTTGAAACGGGAGCGCGGATTGGTCGCTTCTGCTGCCCTTCCGATGCCGGGAGCTCGCTTCCTGGGGCGGCGGCCTGCCCTTGCCCCGCCTCCCGCGACCCGCGGCTGCTGCTGCCGGCTGGCGCTGCCCGGCGCCGAGCTCCATCCCGGGGCGGGGACAGGGACAGGGACGGGCCCGGCCCGGCCCGGCGTTGTGTCAGCGCGGAGCCCCTGCAGCCGGGGCGGCGCTGGCCTGAGCCGCGAAGGCACCGGCCGCTCTGAGAGCCGCCTTCCTACTGCCTCGCAGGCCGCCAGCCCGGGCGCAGGATGACCCCGACGCAGTGGGACTTCCCGGTGGAGCTGTGCTGCCGGCCCATGGCGTTCGTCACCCTCACCGGCTTGGACGTGGTGTACAACGCCGTCCACCGGGCCGTCTGGGACGCCTTCTGCGCCAACCGGAGAGCCGACCGCGTCCCCATCTCCTTCAAAGTCCTTCCCGGCGACCACGAGTACCCCAAGTGCAGGACGAAGGTAGCGAGCGGCCTGTGCCCCCCCTCTGCTCCTCGCCTGGGCGGGTGCGGGCCTCTGCCCCTGCCGCCACAGCCCCGGGCGCGGCGTGCGGGAGTCGGGGGGGAGCCCCGAGGAGAGGGGCTGGGCCGGTCGGCCGGGTTTGCAGGCGACTCTGAACCGCACTCGCACCGCCGAAGGCTCAGCCCGGCCTTCTGCTGCCTCCTCCCGCGCTGCCGGAGGGGAAAGGCGGGAGCTCGAAGGTCGAAAGAAGCTGTCAGGGCTAAGGGGGAAGCCGAGAGCGCGGTGGCGGGCCGTTACGGATGCGTAGGGAACCAGGGTGCCGTAGTTCATTAGCGAGAAGCAGAGAAAGCCTACATGACTTGCTTTTTAAAGTGCTTGCGGTTCCTTTACTCAGCATTAAGGTACACTTGTAAAATTTGAGCTTTAACGAAACCCAAAGTTTGACTCTGGAGAAACGAGGTATTTGAAATTGGCATATTCTGAAAAAAAAAAAAAGTAAAGCCTTTAACCAAGTGAAATGCAGCAGAAAGAATAGCTCTGCTCTAATTTCTGTTTTGCAATGGCAGTTAATAAGCACCATCAATAGGTTTTACCCTTGGAAAACTACCTAATTCTGTGATGCTGGCAAGGAACAAGAATCCTAACTGTTTTCACTTGGCTCTGTTTGAGAGCCCCTCAAGAGCCTTCTTTTAAAATAAACCTAATTTTTCATGAAGGTGGGTGAAACATGCTCCTGAACTTCACCTCTTTCTCCAGTCTACCTGGAATCTGCTATTTTTGTTGCTGATATTTCAGGCATCAGTCCCTGATGCCAGGGAGGAAGGTGTATGTCCTATTGAACAGGAAGCAAAGGCTTAAGGGGAAGAATGCTAAAGGAAAGATGACAAACAGCCACAAAGTGACAAGAATGTAGAGACAATTCCTTTTCTGCTATACTCGGAGGCTGGTAAATGGATTTGGTACCTTGCTTTAATACCTTCAATATTTTCAGAGGACATCCTATGAATGGTATATTCCAAAAGGAATCCTGAAGACTGGTTGGATGAACAAACATCTGAATTTGGTTCCAGCACTTGTTGTGGTGTTCTATGAACTAGACTGGGATGAGCCGCAATGGAAAGAAAAACAGTCGGAATGTGCTACGCGAGTTGAAATTGTCAGGTAAGAGTTTTTTTTCACTTGGTTCATAACGTACTACAAGCTCACGGTAATTCTTTTTGCATTCTAAGATATATAAATATATAATTTTTTTTCCTAGTAATAAATTAAGGGGAACTTGAACTTTGCTTTTTAATGTACAACTGACAGTAAAGAAACTTTTAATAAAAAATTATGTGTTTGTAAAAGTAATTTAAGTATAAATAGCCCCTGAAATCTTGCTTGCTAAACTCAGCACAGTTATTCTCTTCTATCTGAACAAAGAAGAGAACGCAGCAATCTGTGGATGATGCAGCATGTTGTTCTGTTTGGTTTTATTTCTTACGTAGTATTGTTTCAATGCTTCCATCTAGACTGAATTCTCATTTTGTTCTGATTATTCAGAAATAGGAAGCGAAACCTTGACATTGTGCTGTGTTGTTTTTATTTTAGGCAGAGTTTGCAGGGAAGAAATACTAAAGTTGCTGTGGTTTTGATTCAGAAAAAAACACCATTACCTCCAGGTAATAGAAAACTCTGTTCACAGTTGTGGTGATCTCATTTTTCAGAAGGCCTGATGGACTGAGCTGACTGTCATTTGTCACATTGCCTGCAGTTTTTAATATAATGTCATCTACATACACTAAGTGTGTGGTAGCTGCAGGAAGGTGTGGACATGGGAAGAGTGCTCAGAGCAGTTGACCCTAAACACTTGATCCTTTTATCCTTGACTTCTTCTTCTTAAGTCCAAGTCCATCTTTTGATACACAGTATCAAGAATGGTTTGCTAGCCTAATACACGTGACATGCCTTCTTGTAAGCAAGTTGCATTTTAAATCTTGCTTGAGATCAAGAAAAGCCGTAACAGCAGTGAGAACTTAGAGGAAGGGTATATGGTACCTACAAAGGCCTTTTAGTTTCACTCTGTTTTAATCAATAACATTTTGGAGTCAAGTGGAGCTGTGAAATGTGATGTGTTTTAGCTTTACGTTTCTGTAGAGCCGCTGCTTCAGCTACAGCTGCTTACTTTCTGGTGTCTGGCAAACCCTTTATTTGGTGTTGGTTTTTTCTCTACCTGTTATATCTGTCTTTTCTGGAAGCTATTGTATTTTTCAAGACACAGTGTATTTAATTCTGTGAGAGAGATGGAAAACTTCAGTGATACTTGTAGGTTGTTGCTAGCTAAGCCACTTCTAGAAAGTTTCTGCAGTGTGTTCTGCTGGATGAAGCACGTAGTACTCTGAAAGAAGGAAGAAAGAATGTGGTCTTAATTTTATGTGTATTTGATTTTTCCATACTTTGTATCGGTCAAGCTTTTAGAGCTAATCTCACATTGCAGCACCACGTACTGCTTACCTCCACTTTCTTTGACTTCGCTAGGGGAAGATGTTATTGCATCAGAGCGGGCAGCGGCTTTATGTAACGCTTGTGACCTTTCTGGAAAATCCCTCTTTGTGCTTCCACACACTGATCATCTTGTTGGTTATATTATAAGGTAAGTGACTTTAAAACTCTGTTGTGCTCTGGTTGCTAACGTAGATATTGAGAGAGTTGGTAGGATGGGATGACTTCTTTGTGGCATGCTCATTGTAGACCAGCAGTGAATGTTTTACCTGTTTGCTGGAATTCTTCAGGTTATTCTGCAACCTGATGAATTCCACACAGCTCCCCTTTCTCTGTGAGGCTGAGTAATGATTGTCAAAGATGTTGCTTTTGAAGAAACATTACTAGATATCCCAAGCCTTTCCCTTCCTCAAGTCAGGTAAAGGCAAAGTGGGCTTTTCTACCCATAAAGTGGTTTTGGCCCTACTGGTTCTAAATAATTTTCCCTACAAATGTTTCGTTAGGTGTCACTCTGTATTAGCAGGTTTTTGCTTCCCCCCACCCCACCCACTTCCTGGCTGTATAGGTATCTCTCTATTTATGCTAAGTGGCATTTATCTGGTTGCAAATATTATGTCTTTGTCATTCTTTACATTTCTTGTACTTTCTGTTTTATTTGAAGCTGTATTCCCTGTAAATTTTAAATTATGAAGGCCTCTCACAAACAGAACAAGAAAAGAAAGACAGTCTTGTGTAGAACTAAAAAGAAGGGCTCAAACTAAGACAAATCATTGTTTATTAAAATTAGTTTTAATTTTTCCATGCACAAGGAGAAGAGGGGTCATGGTCTGAGAGACTAATTCTTCCTTCTCTCTCCCTCATATTTATATATAAACAATAAAGTTCTCAGAATAAATCAATACTGTTACTGTATCCATGCTGCTCATAAAACAGCTGCTAAATTGAACAAAATAAAGTAACGGTTGCTTCTAGTTTTTTATATTTTGTGCAGTGCTAAGAGGGAATGTTTACTACGTGTTAACTAGTGTAAGCCTTTGCAAAATGCAAATAGATGCAGTTTGAAATATTTGCAACTGTCTCCAAGTTTGTGACGATAAGGATAGATCATTGGGGATTAATAGCTCTTCACGCACATTTAAAAAAATGTTTAAGCATATAATCATGTCAGAATTCCTGGTGTTAATCTTTCTGTTTTGACACTTTAATTTGAGATTTCATAGTAGTAAAAAAAGAATATATTTTTTAACCCCTTGGACTGGGTTGTCTTTTCTATACAGCCACGAAATAACGCTGAAATAAGTACGATAGGTAGTCTTAATTTATCTTGTCTTCCTTTTGTGGCTGAACTCATAGTTAACAGTTGCTGTCCATTGCTTTCATCGCCATCCTCTCTGTTGCGTGCTGAGCAGAATGCAAGTTGTGCTCTGCTGTAGTTAAAGTCTGCAGTGACCCCTTCTTGGCCAAATCACAGAACTGGTACTTCATCCTTTATTTCATGTGTGCCTCACTGCTACTGAATGTGTTCCTCTTCTGGGTTCTGTTCCTGTTCTAGTTGATTTTACTCGTTATAATTTGATTACACAGCACGTGCTGCTTAGATCCTCCTTGGCCTCATGCTGTATTTGGTGTTCTGGGCCTCTTTCTCTTCTGCGCCTCTGACTTGCCATTGGGCTGTTTATCTTGCAAACACAAGTTTGACTGTTACCTTTGCAACCCAGGTAGCTGTTGATGTTTTGACAGAATGATGAAACCTAGCCTGTCCTTCATAATTTTATTTACTGCTACTTTTTCCTTCCCACTCCTCGCCCTCAAGATCAGCAAATGGGATCTTGATCTATTCAGACTTACACCAGGAGCCTCTGCAAAATTTGCTTGTTTTGACGGAGGCGTCTCTCCACTTTCTGTTGCCTTGCAAAATCCTAACAGCTTATCCTTAGAATTTCTCATGTTAAATACTAGAGATTGTGGTATGAAAAGTCAGTCCATAAGGCTCTCGAACCTAGTTGTTCTACTTTGTGCTAACCCTGTGTAAGGCTTTGTGTGAAGAGGTTTTGTCTGCAAGCTCTTATGCTGTGTGGTAACTTAAAGTAGAGTTCAGTAATACCTCAAGCTTCTTCTGCCCACCTTAAAATAAGCATAGTTAAAAGTAACATATTCTGAAGTTCTTTAGATTCTTTGTATGTGGGAAAAATTTAGTGAAACTTAGGAGAAACTTTGTTGCAGGTTGGAAAATGCTTTCTATGAGCACGCACAAACTTACTATTATACAGAAATACGAAGAGTTAAATCTCATAAGGAGTTTTTGAACAAAACCACTCATCAGGTAACGTTACCCTATTTTTTTAAATACTGTGCAAGCTATAGTGCATGTTAAAACATGAAAATAAGGGTTGTTTGTTGCTTAAATGTTTTTATTCCCCGACTTCCAACTTGAGATGCCTTCTCTCAGTATAGAAAGTAGATCTGATTTTATTCAAACTTAAATTTTTTATATGGGTTAAACTATTTGAATGTAGTATCTTAACAAGTTCTGGAAAGTGCTTCCCTGAGAAGCTCATCACTTAAACTTGCCCTTGATTTGGCTTTTAGCTGTTGGTTTTCAAGTTGTTAGGTATCTGCTCAGACGCACAGTGTTCTGTGCGATTGCCAGCTTCCCTCTCTTGGAAGCTGAGATCCAAGTGGTGAGCTCCAAACAAACAATCGACACTGTTGGTGTAGAGATTTTGGGGTGTTACAAAAGCCTCTCCCCTGTTCCAGAGTGAAAGGCTTGGAACAGATTAAATCTGTTGGAAGATCATTGCTGCGTCATGGTGGCCGAGAGAACGATTAGGAAACAGTTGCATAGTCAGTTTTTCAAGTCAACTGCTATATTATGTAAACCTCTGAAATTATCACCTGTATCTGCTTTGTAGGTAACAGGTATGTTCAGATGTTTGTGAATGATGTATGTTGGTTGTGTTTTGCAGCTTTTGTTTGTTAGACATCAGTTCAAAATAGCATTCTTCAGTGAGCTGAAACAGGATACGCAGAATGCTCTCAAGTAAGACTCGAGTAATCTTCCGCCGCCCTCTTTACCCCAAATTACTGCTAAGCCATAGATTATGATAAATATTTTCCCAAATGCAAAATTATTATGAATTTATCTATAAGGGGTGAGTTCTTCACTGGGAAGAATACTCAGAATACAGGCTGTCCTGTTGTTAAATTTTATTATCTTGTATGATTTAACTCTGATTTAAGTTTTCCTACTTAGAAATTACAGAACTGCCTATAACCTTGTGCATGAACTGAGAGCCCATGAAACAAACATGCTGGAAATCAAGACCATGGCAGGATTTATAAACTACAAGGTAACAAGTGTACTTCTAATCTGTGACCACCTTTACTTAAAAAAAAAAAAAAAAAGTTAATGATTTTTAATGTGTAAAGGCTTAAAAGTTGCATTTTATATTGCTTTAAAAGAGATAGATTAGAAACAGCTATCAGTGGAATACCAGTTACACTCAGACTTGCGAAGTCTTCTGAATTCCACACAAAAATCCCTAGCTGAATTTGGGAGTATCTTTGACTGGAGTATGACTGGAGTTCATTTGAAATGCAGTCATCTGAAAGAGTAGAATCTCTTTAACTCTATGCAGGAGGAGAGAAAACAAGGGTTGCTTGTTCCTTAAATGTTTTTGTCTTCTTGCAAATCTTAAGTCAGTATAATTCAGTTACTGCTTGTTAGGAGGAGGAAAGTAACTCTTCAAGAATCAGACCATACTTTTGTGGTATTTTGGGGGCTTTTAGGTAAAAAAAATCCTATCCCACCATTTACAACAATCTTGGAGTTGGACTCCATCAAATTCCACTCGCAGACTGCAGGCCTCAAAGATAATGCCAACCTCATGAAGTTCAACCAGGCCAAGTGCAGGGTCCTGCACCTGGGTCGTGGCAATCCCAGGCACAAATACAGACTGGGTGGAGAATGTATTGAGAGCAGCCCTGAGGAGAGGGACTTGGGAGTGATGGTGGATGAGAAGCTCAACATGAGCCGGCAATGTGCGCTTGTGGCCCAGAAAGCCAACCGCATCCTGGGCTGCATCAAGAGGAGCGTGGCCAGCAGGTCGAGGGAGGTGATTCTGCCCCTCTACTGTGCCCTGGTGAGACCCCACCTGGAGTACTGTGTCCAGTTCTGGAGCCACCAACATAAGAAGGACATGGACCAGTTGGAGAGGGTCCAGAGGAGGGCCACAAAGATGATGAGAGGGCTGGAGCACCTCTCCTATGAGGACAGGCTGAGAGAGTTGGGGCTGTTCAGCCTGGAGAAGAGGAGGCTCTGGGGAGACCTGATAGCGGTCTTCCAGTACCTAAAGAGGTCTTATAGGAAAGATGGGGAGAGGCTGCTCAGTAGGGCCTGTTGTGACAGGACTAAGGGTAATGGTTTTAAAACAGAGGGAGGTAGATTTAGATTAGATATTAGGAAATTTTTTTTTTATGTTGAGGGTTGTAGAACACTGGAACAGGTTGGATGAGGACTGGAAATGTTCAAGGCCAGGCTGGATGAGGCGCTGAGCAACCTGATCTAATCAGGGATGTCCCTGCTCCTTGCAGGGGGGTTGGACTAGATGACCTTTGAAGGTCCCTTCCAACCCAAACCATTCTATGATCTCTGTGGCTCTGCAGTTCCATCTTGAATTTGGCTGTCAATTATGCACTCTTTTACTGATGACTTGGAAGAGGGGAAGAAAGGTAACATTAGATGGACTACATGGTTTCAGATGTAGTACATCATGGTTTACATCTCTCTTTCTCCTTCTGTTTCCTATGCTATTTAAGCTCTTCTAAGTAAAATAAGTTTGTTTTGGTTTTTTGTGAGGTGGTGTTTTGGGGGTTTTTTTAAACCTAATCTTTAGCAACCTAACACAGTTATTTTTCCTCTTATTTTGATTTTTTCTTTTTTTTTTTCTAGATCTGTCGCCTCTGTTTTCAGCATAATACTCCACTGGATGCAATTGCTCAGTTCAGGAAACATATCGACTTATGCAAGAAAAAAATAGGAAGTGCAGAACTGGCTTTTGAGCATGCTGCCTGGATGTCTAAACAGTATGTTTTAACTTAGTAATATTTCTTGTTTAGTTCTTATAGAACCTTGTGAAGTTCACTGTTTTACTTGTCTAGGCAAGATACAAATTCTGAGCTCTTTATCTAAGAAAGAGATACACTAGGTCATAAAAACCTATATGCTGTTACTCTGTTTTGCATTGGTTATTGATCACTTTTCTCTGGGAATGAACAGGGTATGACACAAATGCAGCCATAAAACTTGGATGTGAAAGTATAATCTGTTTTAAGACTAACCAGAACTTTTAACTGAAGTCTACCTTTCAGTTCAAATGGCTGTACATAATCTTGGTTATGAATATTTTTTATAATAGGTTTCAGGCTTTTGGTGACTTGTTTGATGAAGCTATTAAGCTGGGATTGACAGCAATTCAAACTCAGAATCCAGGTTTCTATTACCAGCAGGCAGCCTACTACGCACAGGAACGGAAACAACTAGCAAGTATGCTTTGTAACCATGATGTAAGTTGGGAGGGGTGTTTAAACACTATTTGTAATGAAATATTTTATTACAAATAATTCTGACATATTTTAAAAATATTTATAAAAATATAGTATACTCTCTACATCTCTGGATATTTGAAATCTTACTATTTTGTTTTTCCAGTGTATTTCTCTATACATGCACTGTATCTGGTGACTTACAGGAAGGAGAGAAACAAGAGCATTGGTATTAGAGCGTGTGGGAGCTGGGTCATTGTTTTTTGGGTTTTTTTGACACTTGCCTAGAAGAAAGGGTTGCATGGAAAATTGATCTATGCAATTGATTAAACATATTTGCTGGTTATCTGTAGCTACTCTGCAGCTGACATGTCCTGATTATTTAAAAATGTCTTTGCTTCTGTTGCTGCTACTTATTTGTTGTTCTTGAATTATCTTGTTAGGAACCAGTTTTTAAGAGGATTACTCAGTTATTCTTTAATGGTAGTTGAGACAAATTAAGGTGAATGAAGTAGGATGTCAGATGGAATTAATGAGAAGTATTTAAATGTTTGGATTTCCTGAAATATTATTTTTATACAGGTGGCTGGAAAGGTTTTATGTTTTAAAGCAAATTTCTTGTTGTATGTGCATGTGTATTGGAGCATCAGATCACTTTTAATGCTTAAAAATGAAACATGAATCCTTTTTATGACTATATTTGTTGAATTTACAGGCCTCTGTGATATATCCCAATCCAGATCCCCTGGAAACGCAAACTGGAGTGCTTGATTTCTATGGGCAAAGACCATGGCGGCAGGGAATATTAAGTATGTTTCTATGTCTTGTATCTGTGGAGTTCAGACAAACTTCTTTTACTTGCTGATCCTGCCAGCTGACTTAATGGGTATGAGCATGTAATCCCTTTTCCACAGAGCCAGATGCAAGGCTGGGACCTTGCTCTCTTGTTAACTGGTGGTACAACTTGAACAGGTGTCAACTGGAAGTGCAGAAGGTGTGTTTGGTCTCTAGAACAAATAGAAAAAGGAGCCTCAGGTTCGTGCAGGATCTGATCTTCAGCAAAGTTGCTGAACCTCTGCTGCTGCTTTGTTTCTATTGCTGCCTAAGCTACCTGTAATCAGTGTGCTGCAGGAATGCCTGCCTGCAGTGAAATGCATTCCTGGGCAGAGAAGCTGGAGAACTGGATTACAGCAAAGTAACAATGTCCCTGTATGTGATTGTTATAAATTTGTCCTTCCATTCGTACTGCATCTTGTCAGTTGTGCACAGGAATTCACAAGGTTTTTTTCTGAAAAAGCTTTTTGGGTTTTGAAATGGATTGAGAGGATGCAATGATTAGATTTTAATCTAAGAGATAAATCTGTGTTTTTCCGCTTAAGAAGGAAGTTTTCCCAGAAATTCAGACTTTGAACGTACAGCTTTGATCTATGTATGAATGCACATGCGGTTCTGAGACCTTCATTGTTGACTGTGGTTTTACTCCCCTTTGTCCCTCTCCATTTAGTTTCCTATTCTTTATTCTCTGCATATCCTTTGGCCTTTGCCACTCTATCACTGCCCTCTTAAAAGACTTTATTTCGTTTACTGTAAATACAGTACTGTCTAACCTGTTTTATCTTCAAGTGTTACAGTTTTTAAATGTTAGAATCTACTGCCAAGGTTAAACAGTTAAGATTAAGAGAAACTTTACCTGTTAATATATTCAGGATTTTTGGTTCCAGCAAGAGTTTATAGTCTTTTAAAGCCCTATAGAGTTCTTCATATGTTGTTGCTTTCTATTGCTAGGGAAACATAAACCTGAATCTTTACTTGAGATCAGATAGGAAAAGGGTTGCATATTTGTCTTAACATATGCACTTTAAATGTTAATAGAAGCAGTCTAAAGCCTAGGTCGTCTTACTGTAGGTTGTTATTTTGGAGTAGCTTCAGATAACTACTTTTAAGCAAAAGGCAAGATATTTGTTGCAGAATTTCCATTCTAGAACACATAGGACGGATGAGTTCTTAAAGCAATATATCCATTTCCTATGCAAAAGAGTGTTGAAGAGTTTGAATGTGCTTGAGTTGGAGCTTGCATTGCAGGTCGCTCACCACATAAATCATTTTCTGGACGAAACTTCAATTTCATGGATTTTTTCATTGTCTTATGCAGGCTTTGATCTTTCTGATCCTGAAAAGGAGAAGATGGGGATTTTATCGCTACAGTTGAAAGAGAAAAATGTCCTTCACTCAGTAAGTTTTACTCTACAAAAAAAAACCCAAACAAACAAACCTGTTTTCTAACATTATCCTAATGTTTGCATATATAATAATATCAGTAATGATTTTATCTGTTAGGAGCTAATAATCACCTTGTTGAGTAATGCTGTTGCACAGTTCAAGAAGTACAAGTGTCCAAGAATGAAAAGTCATTTGAGTGAGTAAAGATAATCAGATGCATTTTTAAAAAATGAATTTTGTGAAGATTTTCGGTATTGATCTGATACTTGTTAATTTTTTTTTTTATCAGTGGTTCAAATGGGAGAAGAATATTACTACGCTAAAGATTATGCCAAAGCTTTGAAGTGAGTACCATCCATGATTACTTCTTTCACGTGCTATTCTTCTCACTAGGACCCCATGTTTTACTACCATGAAGTAGTATTGGAAGCTCATCTAAGATGCTCCTAGTACCAGGATTTGACTGAAGCACAAGCTTTGGAGCCTACAAGCTTCACTTATATTAAAGAAAGCATAGCAGATATGATGAGTCAGTTATTAGAGTAGAAAAAGTTCCTGCTGTAAACTGTTGTGAGGATTTGCCCTGTTGGGTAAATATTATTTATTTTTAGCTCACTAAGTGATATATATATATATCTCCCAGAAATTATTTCTGAAACTTGCCTACTACTGCACTGAGAAAATAGTTGCATTTAATTACAGACTTTGTAGTTACGAAATTGAAAAAATATAGAAATGTAGCTGAATTAAATTTTTATTTATATACCAGGGAATCAGCAAAAGGAATTATTTTTATTTTCTACTATTAATGGCTACAGAGCTAGGAAAGCTTAATACTGAGGTAGAGCTACCATCTTTTCTGAACGGCATATCTTATGCTTAGTTTCTTAACTTTGTATTTTTAAGGAGAAACAGAGTCAAGGGTTCCCACAATGTTGTCGTTAATTAGGCGTCGGAGATCACATGTTGTAGAGGGAGTATGTTTGAGGTAGGAGAGATGCATTTAGTGTTGTTACTAGCTGACTGGAAGCTACATGGAGGAGAAGATAAGCTAGGATAAGCAGATAAATTTGTATCAAGCCTATTTTTTGTACCAACAAGCATTTCTTATTTGTGTCTAGGTACGTTTTTCTGAAGTAGGCAGAATCTCATGTCTTGAATAGTTGAACAGAGATTTAAAAAAATTCACTTCTTTGGTTTGTTAGTAATAGCAAACATTGCTCAGTATTAAGGTGTGCAGTTTTGCAGATGGATACATGTGCTGTTTGTAGATCTTTGAAACTCTTGAATGGAGCAGGGGATAGGAGGAGGGAAAAGAAACATTTCTGCTTAAGAAACATTAAAATTCTTTAGTTTAGAAGAGGACTTTATGGTGGTGTTTTGGTTTGGTTTTCTGAAAACTTACCACATACTGAATAGTAAAGCGTATTTTTGATGCAATGCTGGACTAGGACTCTTCTGTCTAATTGCTGTTTGACTAGTTCTTTATGTGAAGACAGGTCAGTTTTCCTGTCATTCTCTTGTGAAAGTTGATCTAGCCTGAAATAAAAAAAAGGAATAAATATGTTTCTTTACAGTAATTTTATGTTGTTTTCCATAAATCATTGCCATGTGTAAACAGTAGACTTGACTTTAATCTAGCATTTGTATTAGTGAAGATTTATTTGTTATCATTAATAAAAAGTTAATGCGAGCTTCTGAAAAATGTTTGTGTGTATAACTTGTTTTTCTCTCAACTTTACTGTGTTGCAGGCTCTTGGATTATGTTATGTGTGAATATCGCAGTGAAGGATGGTGGACTCTTCTCACTTCCATATTGACGACAGCTCTCAAATGTTCATATCTGATGGCCCAGCTAAAAGATTATATAACGTACTCTTTAGAGCTGCTGGGTAGAGGTATTATTTTAAGAAATATACTCAGCCTATACAGAAAAACTAAAGTAGATTTATTTGGAAGTCTGACAAATCGCTATCAGACACAGTGCTTACAGTGCTTCAAATTATTTGACTACAAAATAACTGTATACCTGTGCTGAGCTTTTGCTATCTTCTCTCATATGCTGGAAGCTGAATTTTCTTACTCTTCTATTATAAACCTAATTTCATTCAAATAGACTGTGTCTTTGCATATTTCAGACTTTTCTGTTTCTTCCGTTCCTAAACATAAATAACAAGAAGGCATAGGCATTATTCTCTTGGAGTTTTCCTCCAATAAATTATGAAACACTTGTCTAACAAAAAAAAAAATTTACTTGGTTCCAGTGGAAGTAAGAGGAAACACTTAAAATGGGAGAAGTTCTGAAAACTGAATGAATCCTTCATTACTGGTAGATGGATGTTAGAATTCTTTATTGCCTAGATGTGTTTATTTTGAAAGATGCAACCTAAAGGAAAGATTTATTTTTAAGTTTAAAAAAAAAAGAAGAGGAGAAGAGGATTTGCTTCTGTCTTGTAACTCTTGTTTTTGTTCTGTTTGCTAGCATCTACTCTTAAAGAAGATCAGAAATCTCGAATAGAAAAAAATCTGATAAAAGTTCTAATGGTAAGTCACACAACTCTTATTACCCTTTAAAATAATCTTACGAGTGGTCAGTGTTTGGTAACCTTCTTTTATTGTTATTTGTAATCTTCTGTCTGGATACAGAATGAAAGCCCTGATCCTGAACCTGATTGTGACGCTGCTGCTGTGAAATCATCACAAAAATTATGGGCTGACCGTGTTTCCTTGGCAGGCAGTAATGTTTTTACAATAGAAGTCCAAGATTTTATACCATTTGGTGAGTAAGAAAGCAAATTTACACCAGATTATAAGTTTCAATGTAGCTATATCTTGGAAAAAAGTAATTAGGAAAAAATATAAAGTGTATATTAAAGATGGCAACACCAAAAGTCTTATTTCAGCGCTGCTCTGTTCTTCATCTAAATCAGTAAGATAAGAAATTGTCAGTTAGTGATCTCTTATCCCTAATATGGATTGCTAAAGAAGGATCCTTTGAGCATTGTGTCTGAGGGCGACAAACCTCTGAACTTCCAGCTGAGGCTACCTATGCCTTTGAACATGGTAAATTACTAAACTCGTGCTTTTTAAATGACTTTGCTGCTCTGGTGTGCTTTGAAGTAGGATTCGGAGGACAGAGGGCAGAATGCATGCAAAGTAATAACTCCACATAGAAACAGGGCATGAGTGAGCATTGCCTATAAAGGAAGTGTATCTAAGTGTAGGGGACTATTCTTATTTTTATTTTTATTCTGGACATCTGCCTCTCCTTTTCTCTGCAAAGGTTTTGGTTGAGTGCTGAGAAGTGGCTTCCTGTGACAGTGTTAGTGGCTGAATTTGTCCCACTTACAATCAAACCAAAGTTTTAAGAATGTACACAGAACAGTCCTTACCACAATTATTTCAAGAATGTGCTTCTGGAATTTAATGTTATAGTTTGTTAACACGTACTTCTTGGGTTTTGTTTGTTTGGGTTTTTTTTTTGTAGTTGGTTGGTTTTGTATTGTTGGGTTTTTAAAAAACTTTTCCCTCTTTTTAATTTTTTTTTTACCTTTTTTTTTTTTTTTTTTTTTTTTTTTTTTTTTTTTTTTTTTTTTTTTTTTTATTCCAGTGCAGTGCAAAGCAAAATTTCTTGCTCCTAGTTTTCATGTTGATGTTCCTGTGCAGTTTGATGTATACTTGAGAACTGATTGCCCTCATCCTATCAGGTTTTCTAAACTCTGCATCAGTTTCAATAATCAGGTAACTATGTTCTGTCTGTCTCTGACCGAGTGATAAAGCTTATTAAGAGAATAGAATAATATCTATTAGTGATTTTAAACATTAAAAGATTCAAAAGTTCTTTTCAAAAAATTATATTAATACTTATGTTGGAAAGATGTTTTTTATTTTTGCATTATCACTTTTGACAAGTATATTGCTACTGTGATAAAACTCCCAAATGCAGTTTGATTAGTTCATCTGTCATATCTTTGGTTTTTTGTGAAGCTCTCTGAAGTTTCAGAAGGATCATTTTAATGTCTTGTTTCTCCTGATGTTCTTTCATAAAGTTATGTTAATATAATGAATGTCTTTTGTCAAAGAATTGCATTGTAATTATTTGCTAATAGTGGCAAGAACCCATATAGTTTGATCCAGTAACACAGAGCCTTAACATTTACTATACTACCATGACTCTCTGAAGGTGTTTTAAGTCTGGATTTATCAACTTTTTTCCTCACTCCTTCATTGTAGGATTACAACCAATACTGTGTGGTAGAAGAAGCCTATCAAAAAAGTGATGTTCTAGAACAGTCATCACAAGGAACAATGTGCTTAGTACCTGGCAAAATGAGAAAGTTCACTTTCAAATTTGTTGCAAAAACTGAAGATGTAGGAAAGAAGATCGAGGTTTGTCAATTTGTTTTACACCTTTCTTACTGATACTTACAAAGAACTCAAAGCTACAAAGCTGCCTGTAATCTGGCACCAGTTGCTAATTTCACTGCAGTTCCAAATGTTTGAATTTTTAAACTAAGTATCAAAACAGAGAGTAAAATTTTGTTGACAGCACCAAAGCAAAAACCTATCACAAAAACTTAAGTATTGCTTCAAGTTTGTGTGTTTCTTTAAATATGTGCAATACATTAAAAAAAAAGAAAAAAAAGGCAGAGGGGAGGGGTGGTATGTAGGGTATATAGCACTATGGGAGGATAGGAAACTACAAAATACCACGCTACACACATATGAGCACGGTACTTTTCCCACCACTGTTTCATTAAATGAAATCCTGGAGTGCTGAGGTGTCTTCAGTCTGCAAAGCTGCCAGAAGATTTTTGGTGATACACAGGCACAATAAAGATGTGTGTGTTGGAAAACTATATTCTTAACAGTAGGTGATCCAAAGACAAAGTTATCAGTATGTGTTTAAATTTGTGTCTTATCAGATCACCTCTGTGGATTTGATCCTGGGAAGTGAATCTGGTCGATGTGTGATCCTGAACTGGCGTGGAGGAGGTGGAGATGCTGCTTCATCTCAAGAGGCATTGCAGGCAGCACGTTCCTTCAGGCGAAGACCTAAGCTTCCAGATAATGAAGTGCACTGGGACAGTTTGATTATTCAGGCAAGCACTATGTGAGTAAAAGCTTGAAAATATATATGATGTATTATTGTGAGTCTCCTGTGAAGTTCTGATCACTACCTAAAAGAGGAAGAAGGACTTGTTGGGACTTCTTTAACGTGAGTTTTTTAACATGTCTTTGCTTAACTGGGGATAAGATAGATACTATCTTAATTTTTAGGACTTTTGAGGCTCCAGATAGCTAGAAGTACAGAAAAAGCTTGCATTGATCTCTGAGCATACCAAGTATGCTTTAAATCTCCCCTTCACCTAACTTTGCACACTTTTCCCAGATTTTTGTGCAAACTAGGAGGTGTTATTCATAGAATTATAGAATCATAGAATCTTTAAGGTTGGAAAAGACCTCCAAGATCATCAAGTCCAACCATCAACCCAACACCACCTTGCCTACTAAACCATGTCCTGAAGTGTCACGTCTACACATACTTTGAACACCTCCAGGGATGGTGACTCCACCACTTCCTTTGTCAGCCTGTTCCAGTGCTTGATCACTTTTTCAGTAAAGAAGTATTTCCTTATTCTTCTCTTACAAAAGCTATCACACAAACAAAGAATCTCTAAGAAACTAAGTTGGAAAAAAATTATTAATGAATCAGCTAACGCTAATTTAAATGTATTCAAAAGAATGAAATCGAATTGCTGTTGGTGGAGGTGCTTTTTTTCTTTCCTGGCAGAACATCTGAACCACTGATGCTTATTACTGGAGTTCAGTCTGGTTCTATAGAATTGTTTCCATCAAGTTGCTTTTCAGGAATCTCACATCTTCTACCTGAATAGGCCACCAGTTATCAGAACTCTCTTAAACAATAGGCTGTTTTAATCTCCTTTAAACTAGGCTTAAAAACTTGTTATTTAAGAAACATACAATAACTGAGTCTTTTCTCTTAAAGGATTATTTCTAGAGTGCCAAACATTTCTATTCAGCTCCGTCATGAACCTCCTGCCTTGACTAATGAAATGTATTGTTTGATTGTGACAGTCCAGTCACATGAGGAGACAGTGGCCAAAGATGTTAAGCTTACAGCAGGTTTAAAGCCAGGTATTTGGGATTATTTTCTTTTAATCTATCAGTCTCTTAATTGACTCCCTGTTCTTCATGCAATGCAGAGAAATATATAAATGGTTCTCCTCCAGTAATTAAGAGCCAAACCAAAATGAAGCTTGGGAATGATGAGATACTAGTGGTAAGAACAAGAGCCAACAGACTCATTCAGTTATGATTATCTTAAAAATATTTTTAAGCTGCTGCCATATAGGATGCAATATGTGCTGTGTACTCTGAAATAGAACCACATTCCCTATACAGTTGTACAGTTCAGTTGAGTCAGTGGAGTGTTCTTCAAACTCATTTAATGGGATGTTTGGGCTTGGCTCCTAAAGCAGTGTTTAGTAGCTGGTCTTACTTTTTATTCTTTTTTTGTTTTGGTTTGGTTTTTTTTTCCCCGTGATCCTTGACTCTTAACATGTGATATGCAAGGTCTATGTGAGCTTGCTGATTGCATTAAAAGAACAGTTGAAAACTGACATTTCATTTATAGGGAGGGTGATGTATTTTCCACAGTTGCAACTCTTTGGCAAGATGTGGCTTGTTTTGCTTTGAAAATTATCCCACATGATTGCAGTAATACCATTATTGTAATCAACCTCTGACTGAGGAATGGTTTCATTTAACATGTATTAATTTGTTTTTACGTATTTTCAACACAGATTTGGAAGAGCAGTTTTAAAAAGATGTAAAATCAGTAAGGCATGCTCTTGAAAACAGAAGGATCATCGAACTGTGAAACTCGCGTTTTACTTTATAAAGAATACCAAGAACAACTTTGATCACATAATCACATTGTGATTTTTTTTTTTTTTTATATGCTAGGGAACATCTAGATACAATTTTAGATATGATTTCTCTTTTTTGAGGTCTTTTGACTTGGTGTTTTGTTTTTTGTTTTATTCCCTGGCCTAAACAGATGAAACAAAAACCTTGCAGGATGTGATTCCCTCCAAGTTAGAAAACTTGACGTGTTGTCAAATCTATCCTCTGCTGGTACTTTTGAAAGCTTCCCTTAACCAAATGAACAATGTTAATTCCTTGTGTATTGCTTTTTGAGATTAATATCTTACTATTTTTAGCTATTGCTTTCACGCTTCACTGATGTAAGTCTGTGTGAATAAGACAACTATTTTTAATCCTAGGCCAAGATGCCAACTTGACTCAGAAAACTCAGGTGACTCTTCATGGAACAGACACGTGTGATGACTCCTTTCCTGCACTGCTTCCTGATATTCCTGTAGGAGACTTGCAACCAGGGGAAAAGGTGAAGGTTTAAAACCTTCTTTCTACGCAACAGATCTTAGAAGATGGGGATCAACTAATACCAGACTCTCGTAAAACGAACTAGATTTAGTTTTAGATATCTGAACGAATAAATGAACTACTTATGGCATATTTTACGTATTGCTTACTTGGAGCTTAGTATTTCTTTAGCTAATCCCATGTTGGACTAAATTTAGGAATAAGGTGTTCTCTGGTGATACAGCTGACAGATAAGAAAGAAAATAAGGAGGTTGATCTCAACTGTTCATTAAATGCACTACCTAATGGACAGTAGATAATTGTAGTCAGCAAGTGTGATTCAACATGGTAGAGCATCAAATATGCAGATGTTGCACCAAACTGAAATTGTGACTAGTAAATTAGAAGTTTGGCATGTCATATATTACATAGTAATGGCTCTTTTATTGTACTGTTAAGTAACAGGCAATCCCTGGTAGCAAAGCAACTGGAGCTGTGCTACTCTGTTTGAAATAATACACTGTATAATTAAGATCATGTAGGAGATTCCTTATGGTCAGTAATATCCATTCTACTCTTGCCCTCTTGGACCAAGGTAGGCCTTAAGTTGTCAAAAATTTATTAGCCATCTAATTAAGGTACTTTAGGTATAGCGTGGCTCATACTATCTCCTTTATTTTGCAGCTGGAAAAACCAATATACATTCGTTGTGGAACAGTCGGTGCAAGAATGTTTCTGGTTTACGTGTCATACTTAATCCACACTGTCGTTGAGGGGAAGGAAATCCTCTGCAAGTGTCACAGGGTAGGAAGTTAAGATGCACCAACTGCTGGACATACGTTCCTGAAATACAAGGAATATTCTCGATCTAAATGCTGTAATTCCAAGTCTCTTAGAAGCGTTTCTAGCAGATAGAGAAAATGCCAAATGAGCAGTATGGTAGCCCAATTTAGGGTGAGCAGCTTCATAAGTATAATCAGAAGAAAAACTTTTCTGTATTTGTTCTTGAAAAATAACTGTAGGTACATTCTGCCCTGGAGAAGACTTCGTTAAAATGGTGATGAAAAGTAATTTTACATTAGTAACCTTTGACATCAGAAGCCAGGTCTGAAACTGAATATAACTTTTTTCCTCTTCTTCACACCTATACAGGATGAAACTGTAACCATAGAAACAGTCTTTCCTTTTGATGTTGCTGTCAAATTTGTCTCCACAAAGGTACATGTTTGAAAAGTTGTTGGTATTTTGTAATCGCACCACTTTCAATGGTCTTACGCTGTTTAGTTAGAAATAGCCAGGTCTTGTGTCTGTCTTGACAGTTGGAGCATTTGGACAGAGTCTTTGCAGATATACCGTTTTTACTGATGACAGACATCCTGAGTGCTTCTCCTTGGCCTCTCACTATTGTAACCAGCCAGCTGCAGCTGTCAGCTTCCATGACTCCAGTAGATCAACTGGAATCTTATGTGGAGAATGGTAAGTTTTCTTATTATGCTCTCTATCAAGAGGATACTTTTTGCATAAGTTGGGAGTAAGAAAGGGGGATGTTTTAAACAGCATTTGCTTATCTAACTCTAAGTAGAAGAAAACTGCTTAATACTGTAGTGGCTTGCCAGAACACAACTTAGACAGCAGTATGCTTCAGAATGTAGTTCTACTTCACTGGATCAAGTAAGTAGACTTGAATGATAGATGGTAACCAAAATTCTAAATATAACAGACCTAAGGGAAAGGACCTGAAAGTACTTCTGATATGCAACTTCTTAGATATCCGTAAGAAAAGATACTTGGTACTACCAGTGTTTATGGGCTTTCTGGAATGCAAGTAATTCACCATGAAGTGATCCTTATCCATGATTGCAGTCATGAAACTGAAAAATGTGAAGCTAGACAGGGTAGGCTATAAAGAACAGTTAGAAGTAAGCATTTTTTTTTTATTTTTTTTTTTAATACTAACACAATTTAGTAACTTATTACTTAAATGAAAAAAAAATCTTACAGATTTCAACCTTCAAGAGTTCAGTATGTTGACCTTTAAAGTCAACTAAATGGAGAACTTAGCAGTAAAGTGGATCCAAAATCTTCCAACAAACATTGTCTTTGTATTTACTGCGTCAAAGGTGTGAAAATGTGTATATTCTATCAAAACTTGGAATAAAATGAGGCAGTTTGGACTGCTGCCTGATTGTGGGGCAGCTGTCCACCCATGTAATCAAGGACTTGCAAGATTCTAGTTCCTCTGTAGATTCAAGGATTACCTGGCAAAAAGCAGTTATTTCCCAGGTCATTCAGTCTTCAAACTATTAGATTTCCTCTTTAGATTTGGCACCTTATGCTTCATGGCTTCTGGTTGATGCTCCTAAAGAGCTAACTGCCAGGAGGTACGAACCCCCTCAGATACCAGATATTCAGCTGTCCACCTTTTGGTTTTGGTGGGGGTTTTTTTGTTTGTTTTTTTTTCTTTCCCCTTGTAAGACTTATTCAAAATAATAATTAATGTTTATTGATTTTAAACACCTATTTCCTCAGTACTTTTAAAAAAATCACTTTTTTTTTTTTTTTTTTTTTTTTTTTTTTTTTTTTTTTTTTCTTGCCCAGGT
>WHYT01017541.1:4275-17870 GCA_009806455.1 Tetrax tetrax
CGCACCTCAGTTCCTGCATTCCCCAGCCCCGTACACCCCGTATCTCTGCGTGCCCCGATACGCTACGTACCGTGGTCCCCATGCACCCCAATACACCGCACCCCTCATTCCCACACACCCTGGTTCCTGCGCGTGCCCGTCCCTCTGCACCCCCATACACTGCGCACCCCGGTCCCCGTGCACCCCAATATACCGCGCACCCTGTTCCCACGCACCTCGTTCCCCGCGCACCCCGACACACTGCGCACCCCGCTCCTCATGCACCCCGACAGACCGCGTCCCCCTCTCCCCCCACTTCCCACATCCCCGTGCACCCCGATTCCCACGCCCCCCGGATCCCCGCACATCCCTGTCCCCGTGGACCCCCATATGCCGCGCACCCCGTTACCCCCCACACCCCAACCCCCGGGGGAGGCGGATCTGCCCCGGCCCCTCCCGGTGGGAAAAGAGAAGGGGGCGGGAGGCGGCTCCCGGGGGCGCGCATGCCCGGCCCCGCCCGTTAAATACCGGCGGGTCGGGACGGAGCGGAACCGTTGCTCCCGGGACCGACCTCACCGCTATGGCCAGCGAGGGGGAGCCCGGCCGCCGCCGCTGCTGCTGCACCCGAGATGCGTCCGGTGAGAGGGGGGCGGGTCCGCGCCCTCCTGAGCATCACATCGGGGGAGCACGCTCATCCCGGGTGCCCGGGGGGTCCCCTCTCCCATCATACCGGGCACCGTGGGGAATTTTCTCCCCACCTTCCCCATCCTGGGCAACGGTGGGGTCCCCCTACTCCCGGGCATCACGTGGCTACCACCCCTGGGGCTTTGTGCGTCCCCCGTGGGGTTCAGGGACCAGGATGACATCCCAGTGTAGTGTCCCGTGGTGCTGAGCCCGGGCGGGACACGACCTCGATGTGACTCCAATCTCCTCTGCAGATGTCCCCAAGGCCACCGAGTCCCGGGGTGACAGCGACGGCCCTCGCCGGGGTTCCCTCTGTGACCGCCACTGCACTGCCATCATCAACGTGCAGGGTGACTTCAGTGACCTGGGTTGCCACCTGCACCGTCCCCAGGTCCCCCCAGGTAGGTCAGCCATGGGATGGGCTGGGCATGGGGCTCCGGGGGGGTCCCACATGCCCTGTCACCCCCTCATCTTGCCTGCAGCCATGTCCCCCCCGTCCTGCTGCCAGCAGCATTCGGAGGAGGTCTGCGAGAGCTGCGTGGTGAAAACCACCCTGACAGCTGAAAATGCTGTGGAGGCCAACAAGCTCTCCAACAACTACAAGGTAGGTGCTCATGGCGTGGGTGGGGGCACCCATGGGTGCTCCTGGGTGGCTGTAATGTTTTTTTTGGTTTTTTTGTTTTTTTTCTCTCTCTCTCCTCCCTCTCCTCAAAAAAAAAAAAATATTCTGCAGTTTGGCTTCAAGAAATGGAAGAGCCACGTGACGGCGCGTCCCTGGGAGGACCGATCAGAGATTGTCAAGGAGCTCTATTCTGACCTCAACGTCATCCGGGGTTCTGGAGGTGGGTGGCTTTGGGGACATACCTTTGCAGTGACAGAGTGGATTTGGGATGGCACAGGTGATGGTCCTGTCTGACGCCTTCCTCTCCTGCAGGGTCCACAGTGACATGTGGGAACATCCTCTACCTGCTGCTCTTTGGCTGGTGGCTCTCGCTCCTCTACGTCCTCGTGGCTGCCATGATGTTCCTCACCGTTGTGGGGGCTCCTTATGGTGAGTCCCAACTTTAGGACCCCCATGTGAAGGGCTGGGTGAGCCATGGGTCTCCTGGCTGAGCCCGAAATGGCACTGATGGGTGCTGGGGTCTCCTGGGTCCCTTCTCTGTGGGGTGGCACTGTAGCTGGAGGGAAAGTGTGTGTCCCCAACATAGCTGATGCTCATGTCCCCGCAGGGCAGCTCTGCTGGGACCTGGCTGGGTATTTCCTCTGGCCTTTCGGCAAAGTAATCCAGAAAGTGGAGGTAATAGTGTGCCCTGAATTGAGGACCCTACTGAGGGATAAATTGGGGTGTCCCATGCTGCACCCTGACACCCCTCATCTCCCGCAGGTCCCCAAATCCCACCGGGCGCTGGGTGCATGTGAAGCTGGCGCGGGGGAGAGCTCAGCCCTGCTCGGTGGCCCTGTGCCGCGCCGCTGGCGCCCATGGTGCTGGCTGGATGCTGGATACTGGGTGAGCCTCACGCCAATCACAGTGACACCCCCTTCCTGAGCATGGGCACCCCAGGAGCTCCCCCATCATGGTGGGGATAGCACCCATGGGTACCTCTGCTCCCCTAGGGTGGGTATTTTGAGGGGGGCAAATCCTAAAAGCGGCTGCCCGTTTGCAGCAGCATGCCGGCACCGTGGTGTGGCTGTGCCTGGGCTACCCGGCGCTGGCGCTGGCCCATGGGCTGGTGTGCGTCACTGCGTGGCTCCTCATCGTCCTCATCCCCGTGGCCAAGCTGAGCGCCCGCGCTGCCGCCCGTGTCCTGCTGCTGCCCCCGGAACAGGTGCTCGTCCGGCGCCTGAGGATGGTGAGTGTTTCTGCCTGGGAGCGAGGGTCCTGCACCCTGGTCTGGGGTGGGATTTTTGGGGTGAGGGGGATGTTTGGAGTGGTGTCACCCACTTGTCCCTCCACACAGACGGAGGTGCCACTGGAGGGAGAGGTGATCCTCTGCTGCTACCGCGCTGTCAACCCCTACTACTACAAATACGCCGTGGACGGCATCAACGTCTTCGCTGTCAGTATCCTTTTGTGGGCTGGAGGGGAATGGGGTGAGGGGGCTGACCCCAAATCCCACCCGACCTTGGTCATATCCTTGACCAGCCACCCCAGACCTGCTGCCACTGGTGCTGGTGACACTGGTGCTGGGTTACGTGGACAGCCACAACCACCTCACCAGCTCCTCTGTCAAGTTCACGTTGGCCCTGCTCTCCATCATGCCTCTCTCCTACTACATCGGGATGGCCATTGCCAGGTGAGTGGTGACAGGGGAAAACACCTGGTGGCAAGGTGGGGACACGTGCCAGCCCTGCTGATACCCTCCTTCTCCTCCAGCATCTCAGCCCAGAGCAACTTTGCGGTGGGAGCGGTGGTGAATGCCACATTCGGCTCCATCACGGAGCTCACCTTCTACATCACAGCCCTCATCAAGGGCTCGCGTGAGGGCAACCGCTGCTATGCCGAGATCGTCAAGTCGGCGTTGACAGGGACGCTGGTGGGCTGCGTCCTCTTCGTCCCGGTGAGTTGGGGGGGCACACTCATGGCATGAGAGTACCCAGTCTCTGCAGAGCGCTGGGAGGATCCTGCGAGCAAAGTATTGATGATGATTTGGGGGGGTGGGGGGCTTTCTTCATCCCCCAAGGGTCTGTGTATGGTGATCGGGGGCATCCGGCACCAGGAGCAACGATTCAACAGCCGCTCAGCGGGCGTTGGCTCGGCCCTGCTCTTCCTCTCTGTAGGAGGTGAGTTGAGGACTGGTGTCCCCAGGTTTAGGGGCATGGGGGGTCCCACCAGCCTGGGCACCCACCCTGTGTCCCTCCATCCTGCAGGCGTCTTTGCCCCGACGCTCTTCTCCAAGGTCTACGGGAAGCTGGTGTGCGGCGAGTGCCACAACGTCACCCAGAACCCACTGGGCCACTACCTCTGCCACAACTGTCACTTTGACCTGGTGAGTGGGAACACAGACCCCCAGCTAGTGGGGCTGGGGGATGCCCCAAGCCCACCTGGCTCCTGCTCTTGGCGGTGGCAGGATGGATTGTCCTTTGTCCCCTACATCCCCATTGAAGGGCTCTCTCTCTCTGCAGATGGATAACAACGGCACCCTCTACTACAGCCACGTCCAGTGAGTGTCTGCTGGGGTGGGGACAGGGTTGTCCCCACACTGGGGTGGCACCTCCCAGGTTGCGTTGTGGCCCTGCATCTGTCCCAGGTCCCCTCTCTGCCCCCCTGAAGGGTTCCAGTCCTGCACACCATCTCCTCCATACCCAGCCAGTGCAGGGAACCCCCAAGGGTCACCACACCAGACCCTGGTGGCACTGAACATGTCACCCATGTCTCGCAGACCCTTGGTGTACACCGTGTCCCTCCTCCTCCCCGCTGCATACCTCATCGGCCTCTTCTTCACCCTGAAAACTCACTCGCACATCTACGACATCCACATCAGCGACTGTCACAGTGAGTGTCCCCAAACCGTAGGATGCCCTGCCTGCAGGGCTGCCTCTTCTCACTGTCTTTGGATGTCCCACCATGTCTCTGCTCTTTCCCCAGTGCCGGGCCACCACCACAGCGCTGTGGTCCACTGGTCTCGCTGGCGGGCTTTGGTCATCCTCCTACTCTCCACCCTCTGCATGTCGGCTTGTGCCGACCTGGCCACGGAGCACATCAGCCCCATCCTCACCAACTCCACCATCTCACAGGTGAGCATGGGGGTGGTGGTGGGCTGGGTTGGGGTGGCTGTGGGGGCCAAGATGTGCCCTCTAAGGATGGGAACCTGCCCTGGCTGCAAGGTTGAGCCCCAAAAGCCAGGGGAAAGCTGCTGAAATGCTCCATGTGCCGAGGAGCACGGTTGCCCACAGCTTGGATGTGGTCAGGATCAGGCCATACACATGCACTGATGTCACCTCTTCCTTGCAGTACTTCATCGGCGTCACCGTGCTGGCGATGGTGCCTGAGCTGCCGGAGATTGTCAATGGCATCCAGTTCGCCCTGCAGAATAACCTGAGCTTGAGGTGAGGTGGCTTCAAGGATGGGTTTTGGGGTGTCCTCCAGCATGGTCCCTGTGCCTTGTCCCAGTCCCGTAGCTGTGCCTTGGCACCAGTGATGGGCTGCCCAGCTTCAGGTCACTGGTGGGTCAGATCCCTGCCAATTTACCCTCAAGGCAAAGCCACCCAAAAAATGGGGCCAGAACCAGGTTGAGCTCCATGATTTGGTTCCCTGAGCTGTGACTCAAGGGCTGCTGGAGACCTGATGCTTGGCAGCCCTTAAGTCCTCTGTCCTCCTCAGCATCGAGATTGGGAACTGCATCGCTGTCCAGGTCTGCATGCTCCAGATCCCCATCCTCGTGCTCTTCACCATCTTCTACGTGAGTAGCCCCAGGACAGCCCCTGGGGGACCTCCTGCAGTAGGGCTGAGGACACGCAGGACTTCATGAGACATGGCAAGGACACATCTGCCATCCCCAGTGTCTCCTCTCCTCTGCTCAGCGCAGTGGGAAGTGGGGTCAGATGTCTCCTACCTTGGCTGATGCTGTCCCCAGCCCTAGGGACATGTGGCAGAAGGGGGTTTAAGGGGTGACATGCAAGTCCCCAACTGCAGTCAGTGCGAGGCTGTCCTGGTTGGCTATAAACCCGAAGTCCTCTCTGCTCTGCAGCCCACCAACTTCACGCTTGTCTTCAGCGACCTCCACGTCTACGCCAGCATGTTCAGCGTGGTGCTCATGAACTACATCTTCATGGATGGCAAATGTGACTACTTCCAAGGTGACCGCTCACCCGTCAGGCTGCTGTGGGACTTGGTGTACCCACCTTCCTTGTGCTGATGGGGTGGGGTGCTCCTGGAGACAGCCCTGGGGTCATCTGCTTGGTGCAGCTCTTGGCATGTGGTGGCCTGGGCAACTCTAGGGTTTTGTTTGACCATCTAGGAGGTGTTGGAGCTGCCACTCTGCAGCAGCTCCAAGTGGAATCACTCCCTTTTCATCCCTCTTGATTTAGATTTTGCAGAGGACCATGGAAGTCCTCTACAGTAGGCTAGTCCAGACCACCCCAGAAGCAACCTCACTCCTTTCTCCAGGGAGTAACCCTCTCCAACCTGCTCTTTCTACCCTAGGCACCGTGCTGGTGATGGTCTACTTCATCCTCCTGGCTGTGTATTTCTTCGCCCCATCACCCAGTGGCTGCTGAGGTTTGGACTCTGCTTTCTCCAACCCTCCTGTTGGGTTCAGCACTTGTCAGGGTGCTACCCAGTATCTCAGGGACTTGGCCGGGCTGGCTCTGGTCTGGAAGCATCGTTTGCTGAAGCTCCTGCTGCTGCCCGGCTCCCCTGGTGGTGTGACAATGGGGCTTCAGCCACGGGAAGGGTGGTGGCCACAGAAGCACTTAGGAACCAAGAAGGAGCCACAACACCAGAGCACTTCATGGAGGTATTTCCAGCCCACGCATGTGTGGTTGGAAGGAAAATTGTCCTTACTGTGGAGGGTCTCGAAGGGGGTTTCTGTGTGGCCTGAAGGACAGACCCCTCCCTTGGGACCTGTTGCACCGGGAGAAGGTGCCTGAGGAGAGCGTCTCGCCCTTCCAGGCAGCGGGTGATCCCGGGCCTGGAAGGGACTCTGGTCTGGGCATCACAGAAGGCTTCTTGATGGTACTAGAAAGGCACTAAAAGGTATTTTTTGGCTGTTTTGGCATTAAAGCAGTTTTGTACAAATCAGAAACAAGCTTGTTTCTCCTTAAACAAGCCCTCGGTCACCTGTCTGGGCCCCTTCATGCCCAGCACCCAGGTTAGTTCCGGTCCTGCAGTGATGGAGCCCACCAGGGCTGGCTCTCACTGCGGCAGGCGCTGGGCACCAGCGATGGCTCAGTTGGAGCCAGCGTCCCTGGGAGTGGAGCAGGACAGCAGACAATGTCCTCTGTCACAGCACCAGAGCAGGTGGCAGGGGAGATCTGCCAGCGGTGGGGTAGCTGTGGGCTCCAGCTTCCTCCGCGACCCTCCTGAAGCTCCAGCTCTTGTTTCCAGCCTGGTCTTGTCTGACTGTCCTGGGTCAACCTCGCTCAGAGATCTTCAACAAGCTCCTAAGAAGGGTCGGGGTGCTCCTGGTGCTCTTCGGAGGGTACGAGGTGGGACATGGCAGGGCCTGGCTCATCTCCCTCCACAAAGGGAAGCACCAGCAGCCAGGGTGAGGTGGAGAGGACAAAGCGGGCGGCTTGGACTGATTTATTAACAGAGCTTTAGAAAAGAAAACCAACCCAAAAGCAAAATGCTGCCGGATACGTAAATACAGGCGGCGCGGCTCCTGCACCCCGTCTCCCTCCCCAGCCCCACGGGGCCGTAGTTGGGCATAAAAACCGGGGAGGGGAGTGCTGCTTGCAGCGTGAGCGTTGGGCTCGGAAAGGTCCTGTAGTCAACGGCAAAGCAGGAGTAGCCTTTAAGGCAGGCAGTGGGCAGCTTGGGATCCCTCCTTCCCAAAGGCTGGTCGTTAGCAATTAACGATGCTGCTTCATCAAGCTTTTTTTTTGTTTTCTTAGTATAGCATCAGCACGGACAATCCTGCTGTCGTTAATAGAGATGCTGGGGAAGATTCCTGGGTGAGTACCCAGAGTTGGCTGATGGCTGCAGATGAGCTCAACGGCGCGGGGTGGTAAGAGATGGAAAAGGTGTGGGATGAGAGGGCAGAAGGTGATGAACCAAGCAGGTTCTCCTACACAGTACCTGAAGAGGAGGAGGGTGAGGGATGAGGGGTAAGGGATGCTTGGAACTTCTCCTGCAGCCAGACCCAGCCTTTGTGTTTGGGGAAAAAGTCCCTTCCCCAGTGCCCTGCTCTGCAGCCACTGGTGGCCCCAAAGAGGTCCTACCTCGCCCCGAGCTGCTCTGCTTGGTGCGGGGAGCAGGGGTGTCATGGGCTGAAGGCTGCAGGGCTGTCCCACAAAACTGTTCTGAGATGGCTTTCTCTGTTCGGTGTGTCCTGTTCCCATTCCTGGCAGCAGCGTGGCTGCTCTTAACTCCTCTCCCTCCATCAGTTGCTGCAGATGCTGAATCCTTTCCCTCTCCCTGAGGGAAATCACAGCCCTGTGCTGGCAGAGGCAGTAATGCTCTGATTTTTTTTTTTTTTATTTTATTTTTTTTTTGCTATTTGTGTCTGATATTGCATGGAGTGACTGAACTTCCCCTTAAAAGGGAGGAACCAGTACTTGGCTATCACCTGGGGTGAAAACGAGCTGGAGACAGAGAAGCCTGGAGCTGTCTGTCCTTTAAGCTGTACCCCAGAGCAAAGCCTCTGCGAGAAGCTTTTCTCATTCACCAACTCCCCACGCAGCAGACAAGCAGCACCTTGAGCAGACCCCTAGAAGGGAGCTGTGAGCTGTGCAGTGCTTCAGTAATTTGTCAGGAAAAGCAGCCTCCAAGATCTTGCATCCATCGTGTGGGAGCCACCCCAGGTTATTGGGAAGGGAGAGGCCCCTGGACTCCTAGCAGTAGACGATGCTCACTATCTGCTTTTATCAGCAAAAGCAAGACCCTGGTCCTTTATTCCGTGCTCCTGTAGGTCCTGTGTGCTGGGGATGCAGCACAGCTGTGCTGGAGGGATGAAAGCAGTCCAGACTAGCAGTGGAGGGTACAGGGAGGCTCCAGGCTTGCACCTCCAGTACTCCCGCCCGTGCAAGAGGCCTGGGCACTTATGTTTGGGTGACCGAACATGTTCCATGGCAAGAGTTGAAGCAAAGATTTAAGTGACAGTGTTACAGGTGTCAGTATGGAGCAAGACTGAGGCCAGACGTGCTCCAGATGAACACCCACCAACTTCTGCCCTATGTTCACACCAGGGGAAAGCCCCTGGCTGGCCTCAAAAGGCTGCCAGAGCAAGGAAGGCATTAGAGCTCAAGAAATGTGCTTGATCAGAGATCCAGGCTCAGAGGGTTTTAATACTGGGAGATGTTCTTTAAAGCAAGTGAGGTGAGAACCAGCACAGGTATGACCAAGCTCTTCCAGCAGAACTGGAGTCCAGAAGGCAAAAATTAAGTGCCTACAAGAGGCAGTGAGAACCACTGAGTTGAGGCCAGAAGAGGGAGCTGCAGAAAAGGCCCCGTGGCCCAGCAGGCTCCTACAGCAGAGGACATGACAAGCCGGGGGCAGAGAGCAGGTACCCCTGCCCCAGCGTGCTCAGGGCTCAGCCCCTGAGCCAGGAGCAGGGGGATGCTGCGGTGAGCAGCAGGGAGGCCTGGAAGAGGCTGAACTCTGATGATGATGATGATGCTCTCCAGGAGCCAAGGTTTTCTTTCCCACGGGCTCTTAGCTGGAAGTCAACCCAACCACAGAGAGTTGGCAGAGGTACAACCAAGGGGGCAGATCCAACAGAGCTCCACACAGCTGCCACAACCTTCTGGGGTACAAAGCACCAGAGAACACTTCAGCTGTGCTGCACAACCTTTATTTTTCTGGGCAACCAAGGCTCCAGAAGGGGCAAAAAAACTTATCCCCGAGAGCAGGGGAAGCTTAACAGTGGGGCAAGGAGTAACACTTCAACTGAACACCAGCGTGGGTGCTCCCGAAAAGGGGCAGCAGTGACTCGAGCAGCCAGTGCTGTTCAGGTCAACAACAGGAAGACAATGGTGTGGTTTATTTAAACATAAATGTAATCTTTTAAAAAGAAACTAAAATCCCAGAGTCTAACCTTTGCCTTTGAGGATGGAAGGGGATGGTATTAGGAAAAGCTGATTTATTTTTTATTTTTTTATTTTTTTTTTTTTTTAAAAAAAAAAAGGGCACTTAAAAAGGGTGTTAAAATGAAAAGGATTTTGCACAAACCCAAGGCCGGCCCCGTGGAGCTGCTCAGAGTTGAACAGCCACTTACACACAGGCTGGGGAGTGAACTTCACAGGCCATGGAGCACAGCAAGACCGGGGACAGACACCCCTTCCTCTCCCACCTGTGCAGAGATGACCACTGCTCCCAGCAAGAGGGAGAGGTGTTCCCTCTCCTCTTTTTCTGATGCTCTGTTTCCTGGGAGGAGCAATCCACGAGCTTCCAAGGATGCACATTAAAACCACACCCAGCAGTAACATCCCCCACCCCCCGAGGAAGATGAAGCTAACTGGAAAACTGCCAACGTGTGATGCGTGGGGGAAAGAAAACAAAAAGCTTACTGGTACAGGTCAAGAGGCAGAAGCTGGTAACTGGGATTGGGGTGGCTCACACCCCAGCACCGGGTACAACACGCGGCAGGCTGAAAGACAGCTCTGAAATCTACGGGGTGAGTTTTTGCAATTAGCTTGTTCAGGGATAAAAGATTCAGCAAAGCCTTTTCCCTCCCCTCACCCCTTCCCCAGTAAACTACACAGCAGTCCATTCAGTGGCAACTTTTAACCGGTCTTCCAAGCAAACCTTTCACGAGGAAAAGGTGAGGAACACAGACAGGGGATGTTTCAAATCACTGCAATACCGCGTCAGAAAAGCTGCACCGGCAAAGCTTTGTTCGCTGCCCTGTGCCCAGTTCTTTTCCGAAGCTCCAAGAGCTGGGAACGTGCCCATGAACCACATGCAAAGCCTTCCAAGGGCAGGAGTTCTCGATTTTCTAGAGAGAGGGCTCAGCTGGGCGTTAGGGCGATGAGCGTTACCCAAAGCGAAAGAACAGGGTGGCTGCTGCGCTGCACCGAATGTCCTGTGGGCTACATCTTGTGAAAACAGCGAGGCGAACGCACCGCATGCAAGCACGGGCTCAGACGTTCGCTAAGCTCCCCCCCTCCCCAGTTAAGTTGCAAGCACGTGCTTGACGACAGTTCGACGGCTGAATGTTAGGGATTAGTCCCAGAGAGGATTTTTGATTAATGGTGTACTTTACAGATCCATAAATAAAAAGCGTATTTCCAACAACTTAAAATTATTTCTAGAAAGGCATCGATGTATTTGCTGAGTAAGGCGTTGAGCGGGTTCCTCCGTTTTCTTAGGAAGACCATCCGTGGTATCCATAAATAGGGGGCAGGAGGGGGCTTCTTGGGCGTAGTGTGGACAGAAGCATGAGCTACTCTCATTTTAGCCGCTCAACGAGTCCCTGCGTCAGTCCAAGGTGCAAAAGCTGACATTCGGAGAGAGTTGCTAGGTGAGGGAAATATTCCAGGAGCTTCTCCCAGGACAGTTCCAGCAGGCTGGGTGCCACTAGCCACATTTTAAACAGAGAGCCAGTCCGTTTTTTTTCATGGATGTTGACCACCCCTCCGTGAACGTACATGCAGCCGGCCTAGATGGGAAAAGGGGGAGAGGGGAGTTACATGGGTGTGGACCAGACTGGCACACCAGAAAGTGCTGAGGAGTGACGCTGGCAGGAAAACCAGGATTTGACTGTCCAGATTCCCAGCCGGAGAACCCAAACTCCTCTCACAGCCAAGGGGAGGAAATTGTGTTGCTGAAGGATGTCTCTCATCCTAAAACACATATCCACTAGCTTGGGGTGCTCTGCTCTGGATTTTAGGTGAATTCTACCCCGATAAATCCATTTTAGGAGTGGGGCAAATTGTCAATAAATTGGTACAGAACCATACTTAGGCTTCAGCTAAAAAGAAAGCATTTTCTCAAAACTAAACGCACCCCATACAAAGACATGCTGCCTTCCCTTTCCTGGCTCAGCATAACCCTGCTCCGGGAATCACACGAACGCGGAGCGACAGGAAAAGCTCGGCTGCTGGCCTCTTGAGAGTGGCCTTTCTTCAGCATACAGGAAAAGGAGAGGCATTCCTGCTGTCCCGCCATCGGGCTGCCTGCCGAACACCTTTATCCGGCCTCCAGTTTCCCAGAAAGAGCTGCACTTACGACAGTGTCCAAACCAGGTGACACCTGCTCTCGTAACCAAAGAACGCAATCTCTGCCCTCACACGCTACCTAAGGCGACGAGCAGCCGAAGGAGGCTGAAGCCACAGCTCAACGCCTTTCTTGCTGCCTGCTGCTTATCAACCGCAGCTCTCCAAGCTTCTAGTTAACGGCAAAAAGCTCTAGCGATAGCAATCTTTGTGCGAGCAGTGGTTTCCAAAGAGCTGCTCACCTGCTAATCTTTCAACCCAGGCTGTTCTCAGTAGGCTAAGGCCAGTTTACCTGGGAGACCGGCTTTTTTTTCCTTTCGCAAACAGGAACTGCTGTTCGCACACAAATTACTCCTAGGAGCTGAAATTTTTTTCAAAAGCTACAGTTTCGCATCGCTCCTTTTAGAAAGCAGAACACACTGAGTGCTACCGCTTCTCAAACAGCGGCAGGAGTAAAAGGAGTCAGTGCAGTGACCTCATCCCAGCCCTCAGCCACCCAGTGGAGATCACCTCCTTGGTAACACCATTTCAGCTCTGTTTGCAGCCCACACAAACGTCACAGTAGTCGGACAAATGGCTTGAACTTCAGCTACGTAGGAAAGAAATGAGTCACTTACTGGTGTGACAGCAGCACAGTGAAAATACACGGGTTCCGGCATGGCGGCTGGGAGCATGACCCACTGGAAAGTTTGCAGATTCAGCTTCCAGACATCTCCCAGAATCACTTCTCCATTATAGCCTCCACAAACGAACACATCTGTAAGAGAGGAAACCCACGGTGCTTACAGGCCCAGCCATCCTTCCTTCACCGAGGTCAACGATCACTCTGCAAAACAGTTTTAGGAGGCACGCTTACCCTACACCTCAACACAAGCGCTCAGTGTCTCCCAAACCAGTTTCAGTACACTGTTCATTCCCACAGAGGCCACTTACAGAACCACGAACAGTTTGGGTTGGAAGGGACCTTTAAGCCCACCCAGTCCAACCCCCCTGCTGTGGACGGGGACATCTCCAACCAGATCAGGTTGCTCAAAGCCCCGGCCAACCTGGCCTTGAACACTTGCAACAACAGGGCATCCGCAATTTCTCCAGGCAACCTGCTCCCGTGTCTCATCACTTCTTGCCATAAAACATTTCCTCCTCGTGTCCAATCTAAACCTATCGTCTCACAGTTTAAAGCTGTTGGCCCTTGTCCTGTCACTACAGGCCTTGGTAAAAACTCTCCATCTTTTCTGTGAGCCTCCTTCATAGACTGAAAGGCCGCAATGAGGCCTCCTCTTCTCCAGGATGACCACCAACTCTCTCAGCCTGGCCTCACAGCAGAGGTGCTCCAGCCCTCTGATCACTTCCATGGCTTCCTCTGAACCTGCTCCAACAGCTCCATGTCTTTCTGTGCTGGCCACGCTTCTTGTTACGCAGCCCAGGATACAGCTGGCTTTCTGGGCTGCAAGAGCACCTTGTCCACTTCCCAGCCTGCCCGCGATCCCTGCCCCGCCAGAGCAGATTCAGAGCTAAATGCCGTTGAGAAGCAGGAGTGCATTCAACTTACACTTTAGGGAGCTGTATTAAGGCCTAGCCAACCTGAGTCCACTGGCACCGGGGTTTGATCAGATTCCAGTGGTTTGAAACCCACAGGGAGCAGCCACAGCCCTGGCTCCCAGACCACAGGCAGGTCCTTGCCGCCAGTTTTACCCAAGTTCTCAACTCAGAGGCTTCCACTGCAGGAAAACACTGCTGATGAAGGTGACTGGAAGCATCTCCCAGCTCCTGCCTTATTTTTCTTGGCACAATTAGCACTCCTAAGAAATATAACCTGGTGTATCACTCCACCCTTTAACATACAGCATTCAGTAATCGATCTGAAGAGTTTTGAAAAGAAGGATCACTATTGTAACTGCTTCTTTAGTCCTTTATGAGCAATTTGGTTTTTGTCAAGTTTGAGGGAACGGGTTCTTGGAGGAGAACAAGGTAAAAGCTAACCGGTTAATCACGGAGCTGTAGCAGGAGCATCCTTCAAACCTGCTTATGAGCTCACAACCACGAAGTTGCAAAGTACCATGGACACTTTTGGCTAAAATACGTGGTATTTTACACTGAAGTGGCCGCTTGAGAGTTAC
>WHYT01017541.1:19408-37523 GCA_009806455.1 Tetrax tetrax
ACTGAGTGCTACCGCTTCTCAAACAGCGGCAGGAGTAAAAGGAGTCAGTGCAGTGACCTCATCCCAGCCCTCAGCCACCCAGTGGAGATCACCTCCTTGGTAACACCATTTCAGCTCTGTTTGCAGCCCACACAAACGTCACAGTAGTCGGACAAATGGCTTGAACTTCAGCTACGGAGGAAAGAAATGAGTCACTTACTGGTGTGACAGCAGCACAGTGAAAATACACGGGTTCCGGCATGGCGGCTGGGAGCATGACCCACTGGAAAGTTTGCAGATTCAGCTTCCAGACATCTCCCAGAATCACTTCTCCGTTATAGCCTCCACAAACGAACACATCTGTAAGAGAGGAAACCCACGGTGCTTACAGGCCCAGCCATCCTTCCTTCAGCAGCTGCAGAACGTGTGGTGACCGAGGTCAACGATCACTCTGCAAAACAGTTTTAGGATGCACGCTTACCCTACACCTCAACACAAGCTCAGTGTCTCCCAAACCAGTTTCAGCACACTGTCCATACCCACGGAGGCCACTTACAGAACCACGAACAGTTTGGGTTGGAAGGGACCTTTAAGCCCACCCAGTCCAACCCCCCTGCTGTGGATGGGGACATCTCCAACCAGATCAGGTTGCTCAAAGCCCTGGCCAACCTGGCCTTGAACACTTGCAACAACAGGGCATCCGCAGTTTCTCCGGGCAACCTGCTCCCGTGTCTCATCACTTCTTACCATAAAACATTTCCTCCTCGTGTCCAATCTAAACCTATCGTCTCACAGTTTAAAGCTGTTGGCCCTTGTCCTGTCACTACAGGCCTTGGTAAAAACTCTCCCTTCATCTTTTCTGTGAGCCTCCTTCATAGACTGAAAGGCCGCAATGAGGCCTCCTCTTCTCCAGGATGACCACCAACTCTCTCAGCCTGGCCTCACAGCAGAGGTGCTCCAGCCCTCTGATCACTTCCATGGCTTCCTCTGAACCTGCTCCAACAGCTCCATGTCCTTCTGTGCTGGCCACGCTTCTTGTTACGCAGCCCAGGATACAGCTGGCTTTCTGGGCTGCAAGAGCACCTTGTCCACTTCCCAGCCTGCCCGCGATCCCTGCCCCGCCAGGGCAGATTCAGAGCTAAATGCCGTTGAGAAGCAGGAGTGCATTCAACTTACACTTTAGGGAGCTGTATTAAGGCCTAGCCAACCTGAGTCCACCGGCACCGGGGTTTGATCAGATTCCAGTGGTTTGAAACCCACAGGGAGCAGCCACAGCCCTGGCTCCCAGACCAGAGGCAGGTCCTTGCCGCCAGTTTTGCCCAAGTTCTCATCTCAGAGGCTTCCACTGCAGCAAAACACTGCTGATGAAGGTGACTGGAAGCATCTCCCAGCTCCTGCCTTATTTTTCTTGGCACAATTAGCACTCCTAAGAAATATAACCTGGTGTATCGCTCCCCCCTTTAACATACAGCATTCAGTAATCGATCTGAAGAGTTTTGAAAAGAGGGATCACTATTGTAACTGCTTCTTTAGTCCTTTATGAGCAAGTTGGTTTTTGTCAAGTTTGAGGGAACGGGTTCTTGGAGGAGAACAAGGTAAAAGCTAACCGGTTAATCATGGAGCTGTAGCAGGAGCATCCTTCAAACCTGCTTATGAGCTCACAACCACGAAGTTGCAAAGTACCATGGACACTTTTGGCTAAAATACGTGGTATTTTACACTGAAGTGGCCGCTTGAGAGTTACATGTTGCATAAAATACTGCAGAATTCCAGAGGGCGACAGTACCGTGCAGCGCAGAAGTAAATTTGCCTACAGCAGCAAGATCCCTCATGTGAAGGGTGGTGCCAACTGGGCAGCTTAAGGCCTGTTAACAAGGAAGAAATCTGCTTCCAGAAAAGACACGTGTGCCCTGCAGTTCTCCCAAGCGTGTGCTGGAGGCCAGCATCTCTCACGCTTGTCATTGCTAGGTTGTAGAAGACACAGCAGTTTTCAACAGGCAGATCTTACCATTTTTTATCTGAACGCAGCTATGGCATCTTCTGGCTGCTGGGAAGCCTGAGGAGAATTTAAAAAAATAGTATCAGCTATAGTTGCTTTAAAGTGGGCAAGTGGTGATTATATCTCAACATCTAATCGTGGATAGGAATCACTTGTTTCATTTCCAAGGGGCTTTCCTGCAATCACAGGTGTAACATCTCCAATTTAGCACCTGGCTGTTCCAGGTTTGACTCCTACTTGCTCTCCAGGGAAAGGAAGAAATGTGCTGGAATCTCATTCCTCAGACTCCACCTCTCAGCTCTGGCTTGGGGAAAAGCAGCAGCCTACAAGGTTTCAGGGAACCCCTGCCGCTATCCAGGCCAGCGCGTGGTCCCTCCGAGGGAGCAGAGGTGATGCGTATCTTATTCCGGGAGGAGAGCCAGCCAGTATCACCCTTCCCACCCGGAGAGGGAGAGAAGCCAGACTTCAGATGGGTTAGTCCTCACTGCTAGAGCTCTGAACAGGCAGGGTCCCGAAGCCATCACTGTACAAGGTTACGAAAAAGGCTTTCAGCCTGCCAGCAAACCGCATCTTCGAGCATCCTGGTCACTCTCTGGTTTACAGGGGACGACACATGAAATTCTGCACTCACCGATGTTTTCATGAGGTTTTGTGGCAATTTCCTCCCAGGTGTTGGTTTCAAGGTTGTACGCGTGGATCTGAAGGGACAAAGAGGAGCCATTAGTTCCTCCTGGCTCTCCCAGCGCTACGATGACGCAGGTACAGGCTCTGACCCAGGGAGCCACTATAAATAACGCCTCTTGTTCATTAAGTGTAAAAACAAAAATAGCTAAACGCAGCCAGTGACTAAGCAGGTATAAAATCACCTTCAAAGCGTACCAGCTTACTAAAGCTTTCATCTCAGGCTTTGCCGTTTGAGCCCCACGGCTGAAGAAAAAGAATACTGCTTTTAAAAAAAACCCAGAATGTTTGAAACCCACATCCTGCAGTTCTCAAAACTATTTAGAAATACCTAACTCATACTGCACGTAAGGGTAAAAGAAATGCAGAGAATGGAGAGATAAAAAGTCATGCTAATGGCTGCAGTTCCAACTTTTTGGGAAGAAGAGCACTATTTAAAGTCTCCTCATTTATCATTTTGGCGTTCAAGATTAATTCACTCTTTCCTCCCCAAATTGTACTGAAGAAAAACATTTACCACAAGAAAGGAAATTAAAGCGCACAATTAAGGGAGAAGACAAGAAAAGAGTCAGCACATCAGCATCTGAATTTAACGTCAAGGAATTCCTGCCTTTGGCACTTTCCTGTCTTGGCACAAATACAACATTTAGAAATATGTCCTAAGTGTTTTTAAATGAGAATCTTTGCTAACAGGTCTACAGAAATGAAGCTGTTTTGCAGATCAATGGTCACTGGGTACCACAGATGCACCATCTGTAAGTCAACAGGACACGTGGTTTTGCTTCACATCTTCTATCCAGGGAAGCACTCCAGGTTTCTGATCTCCTTACCTTATCTAAGGAATAAGCTGTCTGGGAAGTCCCCCCTCCCAAGATATAAATCCGTTGACCATCATGTGCGATTTCATGTCTGTACCTGAGGGTGCAAGGAAGGACATTTAGCAGCACAAGAAATGAGTGCAAGTGAGCAAAACCAACAACTTCTGGAAAACACTATCAAATTTAGTGGTTTAAGCCGACGCCTCAAGCCTGGCCGTGCTCTATCAGTCCCTCAGAGGTTGGTCGCATTCAGAAGACGTGGAAGCTTTCACAAGCAACCGAAGCAGCACCCCAGAAGCTTGAAAGGCATTTTCTGAGAGCAGAGCACCACAGAACTCAAGCAGAACAATACTCCATCCCCTTCTCTCACTAAGATGGTCATCTATTCATCTCCCAGCCCTGCTTCCTCCACGCCTCGCTACAGAATAGGACATGGGGATCAGCCAGACCCTTCTCCCCACCTCAGCACTCCCCAGCTGCCCCGGGTCCCCAGCTCCATTCTGGCACCGCACAGTCCAGAGCGGTGTCCTGGCAAAGGCTTCACACCCCATCCCTACGTCCCCCTGCTCACCAGACTGCTGGAGCACCAGCTGTGCAAGGTTCACAGCCGAAAACACTGCTCTGAGAGTGCCCAGAAGCCTGTCTGTGCTCTCTCAGCTTCTCACTCCCAGTAAAGGTGGTGACTCCCCAGTGTAACGGCTCTCTGAGGCTGTCCAGCTTCTCACCTCTCCTCTGGCATGTCACAGGACATGTTGTTTGGTTTCAGCTGAACCCACTCTCTAGTGTTGAGGTCTAGCTTATGTAGATCGGTACTGTAAATGTAACCAGTTGTTCCTCCGAACACGTAGAGACAGCCATTGATGATGGCCATGGCCTGGAAGAAGAGAGAAACCAGTCAGAAAGGACGTGTGACATCAGTGTCTGAAAAAGAGAGAATTCTCACCATCCCAAAGCAAGCCACTGCTTGCAAAGCTCTACCTACACCTTACAAAATGACGTGTTCGGGAGGAATGTGAAAGGCAAACAAGGATGATACACAAAAGATGGAGGGAACGGAAAGTAACTCCATGGTCACAAGATGAGGACTTAGAAGTGGAGCTGCTGAGGTTCAGGCATCAGACAAGACAGATTTGTGCAGCAGGGGCTCCCAGGGGCTAAAACCAAAGCACAGGTAACTCTGAATCTCTTCCTCACTGATCTTCTACAGACACTGTTATGGAGAATCTTACAAACAGCTATCAGATATCCAGTGAGATTAAGGATAAATAAACAGAACCAGAACACTCTGCTATGCTAATAATTCAAAAGCACGTGGACTATCAGCCTACTGAAAATGTGAAGGTGGTGCAGGCACCATTCCCTGACGCGGTGGAAGCAGAGGTGTAGCTCCTTCTGCTCCCAACTGCCTGTTTGCCAAAGGCCAGCTGGAGCTGGACTGGGCAAGGGAAAGCCTACTTTCCTTGCCCCAAGTGTCTGGCGCTCATCTAAGTGAGAAATTAGCTGGGTTATAAAAGTCCGCACCACAAGTACATCGGCAGTGTTACTGGAAAGCACAGCAAGAGCTGGCAGTCCTCCTGTGAATTTGGGGTTTTTGTGCACCACGTTCATTCAGGACATTACGAGAAGTCGTAAAAGACCTACTAAATACTGTTTTCATTTCTAGTTGGGGGTCTGAAAGGCTCTGAGGCGGCTACAGAGCAACTCCAGAAACCCCCTATCACTCCTTAAATCAGACGTACTTTTTCACTCAATTGACATTTAGTTAAGAAATTTTGGCTTTTCTAACTACAAGAAAACTATTCCTGTCCTTTGAAATCTCAAAGAACCAAGGCCGCTCTATTTCTCTATGAATGATACCTGCCTTTCCTTGCACCTATGTACTCAGAGACCAACTCTGGTTCCTAGCAGAGAAGAGATCTCCGTGCTCTGGCCCCTTTTCTAGGACACCGCGGCGCAGCGTACGCAGGCACGCTCGAAGCACCTCGACAAGGAGCGTCCTTCGTACCTGGCCATAGATTCGGTTCGGTTTCTTTCCTCGGCAGCTGAGCAGAGCCCATCTATTGTACTTGACGTTGCAGACGTGGACGTCGTTGCCGTTGCTCTCGCCGAAGGGAATCCCCGTGCCCCCGAACACCAGCAGGTTGTTGCCATGCAATACAACTAGGAGAGAGAGAGACAAAGCAGAGATACTTGTTGTTGTGCGACGCAGTAAAACAGAAGGACTTTTTGGTCTGGAGACAGACCAGCGAGCGTTCAATATTGTTCCAAAACCCTACAATTCACACCACGCATTTATGGCTTTGAAACGCTCTAAAAGAGAAAGAATGCAAACTAAAACCATGGTAACCAAAGCCCGACTTTTAAAAACGGCTAGTGAACAAAGGGATCTATTTTTGGATCTTTGAGATGTCTGACTGCACTGAGCACCTAGCTGCTGAAAGTGCAGGTGCCCTGCAACTACCAAGCTAAACAGCTGAAGACCACCTCTTGTGTTTAATTTTTTTTTTTTTCCCCTCAACCCAAGTGAAAGGGGAAAGGAAGAAAAAAAAAAAAAAAAAAAAAATCACAAAATCAACCCAAACTCCAGGCCTACTTGCAGAAGAGTTGGGAACAGGATCCAGATTTCCCAGTTCCTGCCCGGTTTTGCATTCCACCAGGGACACCGATTAAAATAGCTTCAGGAGTAGGCGCACGGGAATTGAATTTCCATACGTACGTGACATGGAGGCCAGTTCCCTGGGCATGTAGCCTACAGTCTCCATCTGATGCCAGGTGTCTGTAGCAAAGTTGTACCGCCAGAGTTCCCTGAAGAGTGGGTAGTCTTCATTCTCCGGCCCACCAGACTCATCATAGTCAGGATTGTAGCCTCCGAACACATACAAGTTGGCATTATCCGCCACACAACGATGGCCGCTCCTTGCTGATGGACACCTATGGCCTACAGCAAAACGAGAAGGTAAAACGGCTTCAGTGAAATGTCAGCGGAGGAGCTGAGCTCACGTCCGAGGGTCAGGACTGTGGTGGTCCTCCAAGAGCGGTTGGTGTTCAGCTGTGGGGAAGCATGTCTGCTGGCAGGAGGGAACGGCTCTGTGATGACAGATCCACCAGTCCAAGCAGGAACGGGGAGTCTCGGTGTGTCACCATCTTACTCACGTCCTCCCTAGCCCCTGGACCACACCTGCCTAAGGAGACCTGCCTGCGGGTTGACACGTGACAGCCCTTCCACGTGGTAATCCTTCCATGAAAGCTATTTCTGAGGCATCTTACCAATTCCCCCTTCTCTCACTCCGCACAGCAGATTTCCTTAGGAAACACTTCCAAAAATGTCTGTAGTTAAAGCTGCCCAGTGTGAACAAAAAAGAAAAGTAATTATGATTCTCTCTCCTGCAGAAACCTTCTCCTCGTTTCTTCTCTTTTGCTCCTGGCACCTTTTATCTCAACTAGGCTCTTTCACCCTGGACACCCCTGGGCTTCCTAAACATTAAGGAAGGCAGGTTTGATACAGCAAGTGAAAGTCTGCTCATAGATAAAGGCATTCACACCAGGAGGGAGCGCGGCTGGGAACCCATCTGAGATCCTACAGGTTGAGCTTGACCACTGCCAAACGCAGCCGTTCCCAAAAGGACGCCCTCTGCCTACCCAGCCTCTTCCCTCAAAGGTGATGGAAATAAAAGCGGGGAGGACAATTCAAGCTCAGATCTCAACTGGAATAGACAAAACGAGCGATTCAGTCCAGGAAAACCTAAATAGCAGTATTCTGGTTGGACAACAGCAACTGAAGTCTTAGCTGACAAGTAATTCTGCTTGAATTCGCAGCGCTGCAAGAGCCAAGCACAGTGCCAGAGGTGGATGTTTTTCTTCAGCGAGACACAGGACCAAATAACAAATGAGAAAGATGAAAGAAATAGAAAACGATCAGGTCCCTGAACAAAGGAGCTGGTTGTGAGACACGTGTAGAACACCTCAAGCTGGCTAAACCAGAAATGCTTCAAAAATCATTTTTTCTATGCAACACAACAGTGTTTTGGTGAGAGTAACCCTAAGCTTCATTTCAAGAAGGAGGATACATAACAGCCCCCTAAAATGTACAATTTAAGCAAGTAACCATCACCCTTCAATCACACCCTCTGCTTGTCACACCCGAAGACAGATCTGCCTTGGTTCAGCTGACAATAAAGAGCAAACAACAACAACAAAAAAAACACCAAAAGAAGATCCCTGAAGACCCCTCACCCAGACAAACCAGCGATCTCCACCACCCACCTGCTCTCACAGCTCTTTTACAGACTTTTAGAACCCAACGAAGCCTCTAATTAGGACCCATCCTGTTTTCTTCTTAGAGCCTGTTACAATTATCGGCAGTGAATCAGGCGCACGGAGCAATAACAAATGAGGCATCAAGCATCTTTCCTACAGGAAAGGTGAAATAAATGATTTGTCCAGACTGAGTAATGAATTTTAACTCAGCACAAGCAGCTTTGCTTAATCATGTTTCCCATTTGCTGCTGCTTTAAGCTCCAACTTGAGTCTAAAATTAAGCTGCTCTACAGGATTCAAACAAACTCCTTGTGGCTAAGTTTTGACAGATTTGGGTTGTTTCCAGTAATTATTTCGTCTCGCAGCAACCTCCACTTAGAAAACTAATAAGCACTGGCTGAAAGAGAGGGGAAGAAAGTTAAGGAATTAATGGAAAAATCTGTAGGCTTTGGCCTGGCTACTGAGACAGCGCAGTGCCCTTGGGCACCCGGCGTGGCGTGGACGTGGGTGCGCAGGAGGAGTGGATATCAGATGTGCTAATAGTGGCAGCCAGGAAGCTTCTGGCCTCAGCGCCAGACTAAACCGTCAAACAAACATCACTTGCTTTAGAGGTGACTCACAAAGGGAAGGAGAAATATCTGTCCCTTTGAGCTTTTTTATTTTGAACTATCCAAAGAGATGGATTCACTTTCCTTACGTGAACGCATTGACAAGAAAAGTCTTTACAATCAAGGTAATCACTCAGACTCTTATCATCAGAGATGCTTTGAGAGGCCAATTCATCTCATTTTGGGTCTCTGCAAACAAAACCGTGCTTGAGAAGCAGCCATGCCTCTCCACAACCCGTAGAGGAAATCCTAGCGAAGGGCTCGTGTGCCCACGCCCGGCCAAAAGAAGTTCATCCTGCCTGTTTCTTCGTCTGTGTTTGCCCCGCACACCTCCAAAAAGAAGACCTGAAAGAACTGGAATGGGAGCTTAATTCCAGGGAAGACTGGGAGCACTGATGTCCACAATTACCCGTTGAATTTAAAAGCGTTAGGGAATTAGGAGTTCAAATATTGCATTAACTATAGAGCCTGTTTCCCTCTAGTTGTAACGCTTGCAGTGAGAATTTTCCAGAAGGAGGAGGAGAATAAGGCTGAGTTTTAGATAAAGCCAACAGACTAAAGAATAAGAGGCATAAATCAAAGAAAATACATTAAAAAGCCAAGGAGGCCTTCTCTGCCATTCACCTCTCAAAACTAAAAAGGGGAGACGCCTGACTTTGCCACACAGCCCCACAACAGTAAAGTTTCAACAGAGAGGGATCAGTGTTTGATGCCTGCAGGTCCTCGAAACAGCAAGATGGGTACACTAAGCCCACACACCCCCCAGCTGTTTCACCTCTCCCCATATACCTAGAAACTCACCTCCTATCTTTAAAAGATGTTTTTTTTCCAAGACATTTTCAAGACGCAGAAAGGGCATCAGAAGCCAGAGCTGGTGACAAACAGATACTTGCAAGTACCCAACCGAGATGGTCTGGCAGGACCACCCAACCGCATCCACCACCAGTTCCCTGCCCGTTCCCACCACTCTCGCCAACAACTTGAAGGGCTCTGTGCACTACAGGAACAATTTTTTTTAATTAAACACTCACTCAGTAACCACCCTTTGCCAGAAACTTGGGATCCTCACGGCAGAGCCAGCAGGAGAAGCGATGCCTGCTCCTGGTCACGCATTCACAGCTCAGCTGCTCAGGGGAAATCCGCTGTCCTCAGCGTTAAGCTAAACACCAAACCGTGGATGAGAACGGCCAAAACGCTTCCTCCCGCTGCACCTGCTATGCGGCGGCGACCCCCAGGGAAAGGAGAGCTGGAAATGCCAACCAGAGCAAGGTTTCCAAAAGCTGAGGGCCAACCCCTGTAGCTACAAACACAAGCAATTCCATTTCACTCTGCTCAAGAGTAACAGATTTTTTGCTCTATCCAAGCAGACCCCAGCTGCGTTTGCTAAACACCGCGCTCCACATGGAAGGACTGACTTCTCTTCACATTTCCAGTCTGCTGTTTCGAAGCTTTGCTCTTCACTAACCCCTTCATCTCAAGGGACCAGATCCTCCTGCTAACAGAGGCTCAGAGAAGATAGCATGTCTGCCCATAAAACAGGAAAAAAAATAATCCAACGTCTTCTGAGTCACCTGTGCAAGCACACTCGCAAATGTATCCATGAACGGAGCGATGTTAAACTGAGTTAAATTGTCACCAAACTCTTCTGTTCAGAACTGAGGTGATCTTAATTCACTTTAGAAGAAAGTCTAAGAATAATATTCTTCTGGTTACGTCTTTTTAAAGGGACCTGTAAATGCTGAGTCTGTTTAAGAGTTAATTCACATTAGTTTCTTCAGCAGACAAGCTCTATGACTTGCACCTCCAACAGAGAGCTGCATTTCCATTTAATTATGTTTTCTCAGACGATTCACATCTCCTCCTGAAATTCTTCACGCAAGTTTTGGACCTGTTTTTGCCCCAGCGTTAGCGGTGCACAGCGAGTGCAAACTTTAAGCGGTGCAGGAAGATGGGAACAGCCAGGGGTTTGCTAACTTCCTCCTCCAGTTAGCAAAGCTCATCTCCTCAAGAGCTGAACCTGCCACGGATGAAAGAAGCGCCCAACACTAAGCGAAGCACAGCAAGCTGCCGTCACCATGAAAAGCTGCAAGTCACCACGTCCCGCTATAAATTCTTTGACGCTGGACAAGGAAAGCAGCAGCACGATGTCCCGAACCAAGATGGATCTGTGGGAAAGAAGTCATAAAGCTAGTCATAGAAAATGGCTTTAAGGGGGACGGATATAATTTGGAAAGAACTTGCTTCCCCCACTTAAGATTTCGAAGCGAAGCAGGAAGGAAGCATGGGAAGGTGCATTCACAAGGAGATTCCTTTTCCTTGGTCCTGAGGGCAAAAATGGGAACAACAAGACTTTCAGAGAATAAGAAGCTCCACAAACAGAAGGAAGTTGAAACTTCATGACAGGGAGGTAATTAAGGAAAGTCCCGATTCAGGACTAAGCTGTCTGACAGAACCCTGCTTGCTGGCTATCGTTACACACCGACCTGTTAACACCCTGTACGCTCACCCTTTTCGAGTGATTCACCGAGTGACTTCAGAGGGAGCTGCTCGGACGGCCCAAGTTGACTTCATTAGCGCGAGTCCTAATTGAAGGGCTCTCCTGCAAGAGGTATTATTAGAGCAGAAGGAGAGCAAGCAAAAAGGGGGGCACGAATTTCTGTTCCTGAGTTTCCTGACACGATGCAGCAAAAGCAATCAATGCACGAGACGTTTGTTTCCTACCTCTCCAAAAACTTTGGATACAGAACCGATCTGGAGCAAGAGGGAAGAGAAAAGAGAAATGTCATTAAGAAAATGTTAAGAAATCCTTTACTTTGGAGGAGAAAGTGTAACTGTTCTGAATGGTGTCCAACAAGACTCCCACTCATAATGTCCCCCTTATGGGGAGGAAATTGCACTTGTCAGGCCATAAATATCGTTCCTATTCTGACTAACACAAGATTAAAAGTTTATTAATTCCAACTCTGATGCCTTGACAACTACAGAAATCTATGGAAGGCTTGGAGGAAAAAAAAAAAACCACCACAAAAATCCCTTGGCATCAGCAGATTACGTGACGTTACAGAGCAGATGAAATGCTACCAGCATGTGTGTCAACAGCTCCGCTCAGGTCTACTGGATTTCTCTACCGCTTTTCAATAGCTCTATAATGAAGTCACAGAAGAAGAAAATTAAACTACGCAGTACCAAGCGGCTGCACTGAATCACAAATGTAAGGTGAGAGGCGCTTCAAACAGAGCAGCACAAAGACAAGTTTTGAAGAACAAAGGCGTTCTCTTTCCATTCAATTATCTTCCCTTTCATGACTGCAGGAAAAAGAAGCCGCTGGCATCACCTCACTGGCTAGGTTAAACAGGAGGGGAGTACCTGCTAGTCGAGTTAGGAAGCTAGCCAGCTGGCCTTTTTTTTTTTCCCTAAACAAGAGGGGAAACAAGGTCTAATTAGCTGAATTAATTTCTTAGAAGTAAAAATAAACAATGAAAGAGTTGAATATGAAGTTGTTTTGAGAGCCTGCCTGCAACCATCCGTTTCCTTATCATGATGATGCTGCCAGAGAAAAACCAAAGAAATCTACTGAGCAACGAGATGAATAGACCTGGCAAAGAGCGAGGGCTGCCTATGCCATCAGGTTCTGCAGAATTTAATTTTTCTTTTTAAGAAAATTTTCCCTAATCGCTACCATGCCTCACTATCAGTTCCCGGCAAACCGATGTAGCGCTGTTCTCTCAAGGTGGTAAATCCACAACCGCTGCCTCCCTTTCCCAACCAGCCGCGGCGGGAAGAGGCCAAAGCTTTGGGCTGTCCCACCGGCTGCTCAGAAACCTGCAAGTAGAAAGGAAAAGAAGAATGATTCCTGTATCATCCCTCACCAGGGCTAGGAGTGAGGCTGAGCAGCAGCCAAAGCAACCTGCAGCAGGAAAAAATGATTCCTTTAGGAGCAAAGAACATGAGGGAAGTGACGCTGCTAACCTCACGCTTAAAAGGTAACTCTGGAAACAAAAAGAGGTCAGGCTCTTCTGCCATCGCAGCTACCAGAAACAGATTTGGCTGTAGCTAGGAGAAATGGCAAGAGGAGGACTAAATAAACTTACTCCTCTTGCAGACACATACCCCTTCCCTGTGGATTATTGCCTTGGAGCTGCAGCTGCGACAACTTTCCAGCTTTGGGGTGCCTCATTTCTAAACTCCACCACACACTGCTGCTTGCTAAGGGTGCAAAAATATACCCTTTTGCACAGTCAGATCAGCAGACTTCAAGCCACAGGTTTTCAAGTTTTGCCTCTTTATTCTTTCAGCCTTAAAGGATCGCTAAAGACCCGTCGGAAACCGAAGCACAATTATAATGTTTTGACACGCTGCTCGCCCCGTCCCAAGTCACTGAATTACACAAAGATCCTGACAACAAAGCAGTGAAACCATTTAGGATTTGTTTTTCCAGGTACTGCTTGGTTGTTTCATGCAACCATTTCATTGCTTGCTCATTTGGCCGCTTGAAGACATTGCCATTCACAAAAACACATGAGATAAAGGCAACAGAAATCAGGGAGAACTGCCTATTCCATTTGGAATACACCGGGAATGATCCTCAAAGCCAAACCCAATAATTAAAGACCAATGTGAAAGGTTTCACTTAAATCTTGGGGTCCCAAGAACCTGCATTTTCCTTATAGCACAAAGCAGCAAATCCTTGATTTTTTCCTTTCCCTTTTCATCCAACTGACATTAAAGCAGCCAAAAAGCAAAGAAAAAGCAGCAAACGCAGCCCGGGATGCTCTGGCATCTGGAAGCGCAGAGGTCAGCGCTGCAGGGAGGCAGCTGCTCAGTACAGTTTCTCTCCCCCGTGAAACAAACCCTGGCATGCACGCGGCGGCAGCCTCCCAGGAGGTGCACACACTCAGCACCCTCTCACACAGTTAAAAAGGATAACTGGTCTCCAGTTCAGGGTTTCTACGTGCCGCTGGGATTCAAGATCAGAAGGAACACTTGGCTTCTAGCCTTCAAAAAAGAGGTTTATCCAACAAAAGTTGCCAATATTTCGAAATCTCAAGGACAAACAACCATTTTGTTTTTTTCCAGCCAAGATGCATTTGAAAAAAAAAACCACTCTACATGTGCAGCATATATTTTACCAACACTTCAAGCCTCAAAGTTCTTTAAATATTATGACACTGAGAATTAAGAAATGATGGCACATAAAAGCTTATAGATTCTTATTGCTAAATCCAGTTTGCTTCAACCACCCAAAATACCATTTATTAAGATGACAGCAGCTCAACAATAAGCTCACGATGGTCTGATCCTCATGTTTACAGCGGACAGCGTACACCCTTTTTTAGGATAATTATTTAGAGCACCACCCCAACCACACTGCACAGACCATGCCAGGTCACCAATAACGCACAAATTTACCCCAAATTTATCCGAGCAACAGCTACCGGCGCTCACAACGCCGCAGCAGCTGGGTTTTCATCCCCAACACACGCTCAACACAGCGGGCAGGAGAAAGAGCGGACCTACCGAGGTAACAGCACGCTTCTGCCACGTAGTTCTGCTTTGCAAAATTAAAGATTAAACCCTGGTCTACCTTTAGGTCCTTCAGCGACGCGTGATACGAGGCAGAGCGAGGGAACACAGCCGTCCTGCGGCGTAAAGAGAAAGCGTCCGGATTCAAGCTTTCGCGGTAGCACCCGCTAGCTAACGCCGTGCGAGCTGCCGGTTCGCTCCCTGAACAAAAAGCTGCATCGTTTGTCTTCTGTAATCCGATGGATGAGAGGTTGCCGTGCACAGCAGGTAACCTGAAACACAGCAGTGCTGAGGACCTCGTCCGGTTTAAACATTCCGGGCTGGCAGGGAAATAAAAGAAAAGGATCGCATCCCGCTAGGCTGCAAGAGAAAAACTCGGCCAAAATAAGATTGCTGGAATGAAAAACCAGATTCCTGGGCTGCGATCAAAGCACTGGTCATTTTAATACTCTGAATTTTTTGTTCTGGTTAAAGACTCACATCTAGAGAGATGTTTCTCCTTGAACTACAGGATTGTTTGCTATTTTTGTATTTCCTGATGGAAACTAATCGCAGGTACGGCCATGGATCTTCTTTATTTCATGTGCGGCTCAAATTGGGATTTGGAGACTATTCTAAAGTATTTTAAATCAAGCCCCTCTTTCCTTCTCCTCCAGATCACAAACAGAGCACGGGTTTATTTATTCCTGGGGCACCACCAACAGATATCCAGGTGTAGCCTCAAACACCTCCCAGAGCAGCACCCCCAGCAGCCCCCTTTACAAGCTCCTTTTTTTCCCCACCTTTTTTGAATCACGATATCCACCAGAAGGTTACTTGCAAAGAAAAGGGTGCAGTACGTCAGCGCAGCAAAACTCAACCTGAGATCTTGCGGAAGGGCAGGGTGATTTTATTTTACAAAATACGTCACTAAGCTGGTTCTGAACGCTCATACCCACAAGCACCAAGGACAACCCAGTGATCCGGCCAGGAGCTGTTGTAGCCTCTGGCTCCTACGGCGAGACGCTTCGGCCTCAAGAGTTTTGCTTCCTTTCACTTCCACGAAGTTTAGGCAACTCTGCAGCCTCTTGTCTGCCTTTCCTCATTCTGAGGTTCTTAAAAGTTCTTCCTGTCAGGCTAACAGGAAAAGGAACATCGCAGGCACCAAGCCGCAACCGCGCCAACTCTCTCCTGCCGTCAGGGCGAAGGGTCTTCCGCTGACTAGACTTGTCCCAAAGATGCTGGTTCTTTCCATCAACCTCTGATCTTCAGTCCTACCAATCCCAGAGCAAGGCCACAATATTATCAGCCTTACTAACAGCAACGTCATCTCCATTTGAAGGATGATTTTTGGAAATACAGACTAAATAACTGCAGGATGTAAAGCTAACAAATACAGCGTGGCTTTTGGTTCCCATCGTTTCAAAGCAACATCCCAGTGCTGAACAGCTAAAGTGCGTGTACGCGTTTTCTTTACTGCTTCTTAAGGCTTTCTAAAGATGGTATCCATATTATTTTCCCTCCTACCCAGTTTTTCAACATCCAGAATAGCAGGGTTCTGTGTCTCCCTTTCCTTTTATGTTTTCTGCAAGATTTCTGAAGGACATTTGGGTCAGGGCTGAAGCCAAAGCGCTGCTAGCTCTCTCTCGAGAGAGAAAACAGGACAAGTCAATATTGACTTTGACTCCAAAGCTTCATCTTTTTCACGACAGTCAGACAAAATAAGTTTGTAACTCACGTAACTCGAGTCCCTTACAAACGTTTGGATGAGCAGGATGTGAAGGCAGCACTGAGAACAAGGTTTAAAACCTCTTCGTGCGCCCTCATTCGTGGATCGCTCAGCTCCCTTCTGGGGCAGGCTGCCCGCGCCCAAAAAACCCAGGAGAGAAAGCAGCCGCGCCCGGGTCCCCGACGCCCGGACCATGACCCTGCCCGGGGCCGAGGGCGGCTGGGAGAGGCCAGAGGATTGGGCCAAACACAACCCACAGGCCGCCGGCCAAGAGCCTTTCAAATATCTGAAGCCTCTAAAGAAGCGTTTCTAGGAGAACGATCGTTCTCACACCCCGCCGTGAGAGCTTCCGGGCTTGGATCGATGTCCAGAACGGGTCTGAAACCAGAGCAAAAGAGGAAATAAACATTTGCCCCAGAAACAGACGTATTACAGATCGCGGTGTGTTTCTACACTACTAAAATGGAGCGTTCCTTGGATTGGTTGGTTGTTCTGTCGTTTGCTGTTTTTGGTTTTTTTGGTTTTTTTTAAGGTGAAAGGAAAATACAGAAAGAAATTCTGGAAAATGAGAACCCTACAACAGCCCAGGTCGGAGGGGACCTGGAAAGATCACCTGGCCCAACCTCTCACAGCAAAGGGAGCAGAGATGAGATCACTCAGCACCTCATCCAGTCACAGCCTGAAACCCTCCCGTGACGGGGACTCTGCCACGTCCCCGGGGAGGCCGACCCAGCGAAGGAGCGCTCTCGCTGCAAACACATCTCCCTCACGTTGAGATGAAACCTCTCCGGCGCAACTCGTACCCACTGCCTCTCGTCTTCGCCACGTGGCTCCCTGGGAAGAGAGACCCTCCATCCTCTTGCCTTCTCTCCCCCAGGGAGAAGAGACCTGACTCCTTCAGCCTTTCTTCTCACGGCAGGTTCTCCAAGCCCTTTGGCCATCTCCTTTGGACCCTCTCCGGTCTGCCTGTGACTTGTAGGGACCAGAACCGGACACAGAATCCCAGGGTTCTGTGACAAGCACGGAGCAGAACGGGATGATCCCATTTTTCTCTCTCTCTGCTGGTAACGCCCCTGCGGATGCAGCCTGGGACCTGATTTGGCTTCAGGCTTGCTCCTCCACGTGACACAAAGAGGTTCAGGACACTTGGGTTTTCTGTTGTTTGGGGTTTTTTTAAATATATATTAGAAACTCTGAACGTCTCCACACAAAAAAAGAAAAACCTACTGTGACTCGCACTCCCACTGCGGAAACTACAGCTCAAGACAAGCACAAACGCTGAGCGTGCGAGAGTCAAAGATGTATTTAGGTGTCCAGATTGTTTCTATCCACTAAACATGGCAGAAATTAGAATGCAGACAGAAAGATTTCCAACAAGGAGAAGAACAAACGACACACCACCTATATTTGACGTTTTGGATTTTTCTAAAGCTTACAAACACCTAAAAACAGCTCCTTCCTTTCCCTTATCCAGCACACAACTGCAGATGTTTGAAGAGTCTTTACCCATCCCGGGGCAGCAAAAACACAAACAAATTGGTTTTTGGGGCTTTTTTTGAGCAATTAAGTGAGACTTTTTTGTAGATGCTGCTTGAGAAACGCCCCTCCTGAGAAATCCTTGACAGAAATACTCCCCCTACTTACCTTTCATAATCATTTCCCCATGCAAATGAAAATCTCCAGAGTGAAAAAAAAGGTGACAAAAGTCTAAAATCTTTTCTACAAGTCGGTGGAAAAGAAGAACTTGGCAAAAGCAGCACCTGAATCGACGCGTGCGCTCTTGTGTTTAACCAAGAGACCAAACCTCCTTCAGACGACGCTTGGCTCAGCGGGAGCAAAGGAGCCGTGCAGGGAGGGACGCGGGGACACATCCAGCACCAAAGCGCGCTGCAAGCCCTACACCTGCTTCCGTGACAATAATTACTTCGAAAAACAGGGGTAAAAGGAGACAGCGTGCTTGATGGAAAGAGGCCACGGCGGGGAAAATGAAGGAATGCCTCCTGGAAACTCCGAAAGAGAACTGGGAAGTACGAGAACAAAGCTGGTTGGAGGAAATGGAAGGAGGGGAAAAAATATTCCTCTCGTTCTATCTCAGCAGTTACGTAAGGGCTGCTGCTGGAGCTCTATAAATAGGACGTTAACAGGTGTCAACCGGGGAGAGAACTCCAGCAATGGGCTCAAATGAGTTTTTTTTCCATCCGGTAGTTTTTTTAGCGAGATCGACAGTCAGCTGCGGGTTTGTTAAGGCCGGGCTTAAGCGCCAAGGCCGAGCTGAACGGGGGTGGCGTGTGCCCGCGGCTGCAGCCTCTGCTCCTTCCCAGGGGGCGGGATTCCACACCAGGACCTTAACGGAGGCTTTGGGGACGGGGTCAGCACCACCCTCCCTCCCTCCCTCCCTCCCCGGGAACCGGCCGCCACTCACCCGCCGGGCGCGGCCTACCCGGCAGCTGCACGAAGCGGTTGAGGAGGCCGCCGCCAGCCTCCGCAACACCCGGATCTTCCCTGCCGCCCTCCCGGGCCCCGCCTGCCGCCGACATGGCCG
>WHYT01017542.1:20040-35645 GCA_009806455.1 Tetrax tetrax
TTGTCATCAGTAATCAAAATCTCTGCAGGCCAGATGGTGTTAACATATATCTAATAAGAGAAATAAGTTGTTGGCAATCATTTCAGTCATGAAGAATTCAATTATCAAGTGTCAATCATATTTTATTTATAGATAGAGACTTGATAGATCAAGAAGCTGCTAGCTATCCAGCTAAAAGTATAATTATTGTCTCTACTGCCATTCATATCTACATTTTTATATTTTCAAGTGATTTATAAATACTGAAACTCAATCATTTAGATTACTTTATCACCTCATCATTTATGTAAAACAAGCAAGTGGACAAAAAAAAGTGACTGACTACATAAGAGGAATTATAACAGAATATTGAAGTTATCTACTTATTTTTGGTAATTAATTTCTTATAATTTCACATGCAGAGTAATAGTGTGAATTACTTTGTAGTTCAAAATTATTTATGACAACACAGAAGACAGGAAAAGGATCTCACATAAGCTTTTATTTGCTTAGGTCTGCATTTCTGCATCTGTTCTTTTATATGGACAGATTATTTATTTCTGTAAGTAAATATTCTTAGCGACTTGACAACTTCTCTAGAGAACTATGTATCATTCACAGTCAGGCCACAACGTCTCTAGAGTCAGACTGAAGAATGTAATAGACACCAGAACTCAAAAGGGGTACTGAGAAGAAGGTTCAGGAAGGGATAGGGGCAGGAGGTAGGCAGGTAACAAGCAAGTTTTGGAAGAGTAACATGAAAAGAAGTTTAATGCAAAGGGAGGTGGGACATACAAGTCAGATGATGCTAGTTTAACAAGCAATCTGGGACATACCTTTTGGAAGGAAACAGCAATTGAGATCCTTGACTAGGAATGATGAATAGTAAAATAGAGATAAAATTTCAGTGGAAAGTGTAGAGGGATAAACTGAGGAAGAAAACAGTGGTCAGAAACAACAGGCATGGAAGGGGGTCAGATGATAAGGATTGAAGCAGGAGCAAGCTTGTGAGATAGTTGGTAAATGTCATCAGTTCTTCTGTTAGTTCAAGAAGCAGAGGTCTTTGAGGTGGACCCAAAGATAACACATCATGTGGGTATCACATGATTCAAATTCTTGTGCAAAATTATTTCTCTAGGTCTAGCATTATATGTACATTTCTTTACAAGTAGCTACTTTTTATAGATTGCATAGAGAGTGATTAACTAACATAAACTAAACAACGTACACATTGTATGTTATTTATTCTCCAGATGCCTTATTAAAGTAATAAAAATATCACACTGTAAAGACTACCAGTCCTGATGAGAACAAGACTTTCTCATACAAGATGTTCCAATATTAAATTAGGCTAATTTTAGAAAAGATTATTTTGTGGGCTTTTTTTTTTTTTCATTGATTGGGGGTGGGGGATTGGGGGATTTTTTGTTTGTTTGTTTGTTTGATTGGTTTGGTGCAATTCTCCCCCTGCCATATTTGCTCTAGAAATAGTGGCAAGAGAGGCAGAACCATAATAACTTAAAACTTCATGTAACATTTCCAGAGTATAAGGGTACATGCTAAAAAAAAAAATGTGTATTTTTTTTTTATGTGAACAGGTGATCATATCATACATCCAAACCAACATCACTTTGGATACATTTCTTATTTGTTATTCTACCTGAGATTCCCATTTTCTCTGGTATTTGTGTTCTTCGATAATTTTGCTGTTTGGTAATTAAACAAATCATGATCTGCTGTGATTGATACATACAAACCAGAAAATGAAACAACCAACTCTTTCCTTTAATCTTACCTCTTGAGTAGAAATAGCATTTACCTCTAAACGATATGGGTTACACAGCTTTTTTACATTGATGTAGCAGATGCTCTGTAAGTGGTTACCTCAGCCTGAGAGGCCCAACACTTTCTCTTCAAGTGTGACAGTGCAACTAACTTGTGATGCTGACATTTGAAAATCAGGAAAGACTTGGAACAGACACTCTCTGTCTGCTTTCTGAGACTTTCTAACTGTGAATGAACAAATAAAGGAATGCATGTAGATAGACTTCTTCATCTAAAAATTTCTAGTGAGTTTAATTTCACTTGTTCAAAGATATGTCTTGTATTGTCTGAGATAATTCTCTATGACTTCAGCTGAAGAAGGGACATTTAGATTTAGATTCTGCAGATATTCAGATATTCTCAATTTTTTTTCTGCTTACTTTATGCAGAATTCAGTTAATTATATTGGTCAGGCTTAACTGGAATCTTGAAATTTAGGACAATTCATGCCTATATCACTAGGATTCTAAACAGGCTGCTTCTTGCTTTTCTGTTCTTCTTATTTAGCCCTCTGTCAGATCTAGTCCATCATCCCACATTGAGAACTTGTTTAGCTTTTAAATCTGTAAAAAAACAGCTGCAGTATTACAGTGATTTTGATAGATTTTGGATACAGGCAGACATTACAGCTGAAACTGTACCTACTATTATTAGTCTGCTAGTTCAAAATTTGAAGTAGATTGCAAAGTTTCTTAAAACTGTGTTTTTCTGAAAGAACAGTGCTGCCATATTTTGCTATCTTTGAGATTACTCACAAAATTTCCAGTAATTTAATTTCAATATTTGTATGGTTTGTTATGCAAGACACATCCTTCAAAGTATGGGCAATTAGAATGTTTGAAAATTTAGTGGTTTTTTTTCATGTATAGCTTCACGGATTACTGTTATTAGATATTAGTGATTACTGTATATTTAACTAGATTTTTTTTAAAAAAAAAAAAGATAGGCAAATATGGTAATTAAAGAATAGAGAAATGTTGTAACACTTGTGAACAAATAGGTTTGGGTACCATGCAATAACTGGTTTAATAATAAGTGAGATCATTGGATTAAATTTATAAGTTTTCAGTATTCCATGAAGATGTTTGAACAAGGCAGAGATACAGATATTCACATTAGGAAGCAAACATAATTATCAATTTTTATAAAGCTGAAAGATTATCTTTTTTTTTTGTTCCCTAGGTTTCTGGAACACGTTTACATTAAAATAAAATAGCCTTTTCATTACTTTCTTATATTTAGTGCCCTCTCATTACAAATTCAACTGCATTTGATAAACTGTTCATACCTCAAAAGTGATGCTAGTCAAGACACAATATTTAAAGGAAATCTATGCTGGTAAGTTTTCAAAAGATCCACTATAAAATCCTGTCAGGCTGCTGACTAGCTGTAACAAGTGGCATGGGAGCAAACATACTTTTTTCTGTTTAAAGAAACAAAAGGCTACCAGTTTTCATTAGGCTTTTCACACCTTCCATTTCACCTATTCCAATCCTTTATCAATCTACTATTTATACTATTACTGCTACTATGTTTCACAGTGCTTCATAAAGTAGCAGAGGTATAGAAGGGGACTATTCTGGAAACAGTTCTTCAAGATTTACTGAAAAGTAAAGTTCCCATAAATCTCCATAATTGAGGATCATTTATTCCTGCTAGTACAAGAACCATCAGATGACAGAAATTGATGAATATATCTTCCAAATTGTGGTTATTCTGTATGTCAGATAATTTTTCACTGCCCAAGACCTGTCTGGTTTCCTTGTATACTAGTTCACCCTGTTGATGTTGAAGTCATGGGAGAAGAAAGGAAAATAAAAGCATAAATAGAAGGGAAATAATATTTTTTTTTTTGTCTCCAAACACCAATACAAGGAAATCAAATGAGATAATCAAGAGCAAACTGCATTTGCTAAAATATTGCTATGGAGATGAGTACAGAGCTAATTGTTTAACTCCTTTCCCAGAATACTTTGATTGAATTATTTGATCAGCCAGTTATAAATGTAAAAAAAAAAACCAAACAATACTAATTTGGATCTTGGTAGACTATGAAGATTTTCTCATTCTTAGGGTGCACATTCACATTAAAAAGGGGGAAAAATATATTTTGATTCTTGGAATACAGTACTGTTTCGATACTGCTATTTCAAGACAGGAAAAGGTAAGTTAGTTTTTATAATATATTTTGAGATATGATAGCAGCTTCCCTCTCTTCCCCAGGCTTCTGGCAACAAGAGATCTAAGATATAAGCAAACTTCTTTTCCACTCTTTGAGCAAATAGCTTTCATGGAAGTTCCTTTATCCCCACGCATACCTTCTAATAATAACCTGATGGTTAGGAAATTCTATAAAGACATTAAAATGTTCATTTCAATAAATTTTAATTTTTCACTAAGCTCACATTTCCTTTCTGCGTATTCAGTGGGTAAGATGTTGTGTAGCAGGAAATCATTGGCTTCTAGCAAGTTCCTTTCATTAAAAAATTTTGAAAGATAATAGCAACTTGTGCCTCACTGTTTCAGATTAAGTATGTAATTTTCTTGATTGGGTTGCAGTTAGGTTTCCCAAACAAAAATCTGAATACCTCAGCACAGCACTTAACTCAGTATTTCTTGCTCAAAACGTAACTCAGCTTAGTGGTTTTCTGAGATTCTCTGCTAATTTACTGAATGCTTCCCATTATGGTGTAGGGAGAATGCATATTCAGAAAGTGCAAAGAGACAAAGAACATGAATATGATGATGTTTAGTGTATCAAAAGCTCTTTTAGATTTAACCTTGTATACTATTGTTCAGTAAGTTCTGGACTTATCTGAAAAACTGTAGGAGATGCTGCTAGCAAAGATTTAGCTACGTAGTGAATTAGTGACTTAGGAATACAAGTTTTTGAAATCTCAGTTTTAATTGTAAGGACTTTAAATAGAAATTAAAACAAAAATCTTGGGGGAGACCTAGCCCAAAAACTTTTTTATAATATTTCCTTCTCATGTTATTATCATAGAATCATAGGATATTTTGGTTTGGAAGGGACCTTTAAATATCATCTAGTTCAACCTCCCTGCAAGAAGCAGGGACACCTGCAACTAGATCAGGTTGCTCAGAGCCCTGTCCGGCCTGGCCTTTAATGTTTCCAGGGATGGGGCATCCACCACCTCTCTGAGCAACCTGTTCCAGTGTTTCATCACCCTCATCGTAAAAAATTTCTTCCTTATATCTAGTCTAAATCTACACTCTTGTAGTTTAAAACTATTACCCCGTGTCCTATTGAAAAAAGCCCTACTAAAAACTCTGACACCAGACTTCCCTTTATTTTTTTGAGGTATTTCACTGTTGGCTCCCAGTGTAACACCAGTGAAACACCACAAAATATTCAAGAGATATTCCTCTAAAAAGGTGACCTGACTGACAGCCCAGATATCACAGTATCTAATTATGTATCATAATAATGATACATAATCATTATTATGTCTGCTAAATACTCATTCGGAGTATAATGATGAACTATTTGTTTTGGAGAAATTTGAAGTTACACTTCTGTGTGAAGGACAACTTTTTTTTTTATTTGATTTATTGACTTTTTGAATTAAAATATTAGTTGTATGTGAGTACTTAGCGCTATTGTGTGCTCATCATTATGACTGAAAGTTTAATTGGTTTTAGAACACCCATTTTTTTAATGACTTTTTTTATTGCCCTATAAATCTAAATGATTATAACAGTAATAGTAATTTGAATAGTAATAATATATAGAAAGTCTGTTTTTATGTGTCTATGTTCTTCAAACTTCAAACTACCTTATCAGTGCTTCAATCTTCTGCTTATTAAAGACTTTTCTTCACAAAATAATACAACTTCACTGTTTTGTTCTTGATAAGAGGGTAGAGAAGAAGAAGAAATAAAAGATGAGGTGACTACATGCCTTCAAAAGAAAATATTACAGAAAGGACAGAATATAGTGTTAATTATTATATGTTTCTAACTTGTTTTCCCAGAAACAATATTTTTTAAAAGATAGAAAAGAGAACCGAAGGGGTGGGTTGCTTTTTTGTTGTTGTTTGTGTTTTTTGAATGTTAGGGGTTTTTTTTTGTTTTAGGTTTTGTTGGGTTTTTTTTCATATATATCATGAAAGTAGTACTGACCAATGATAAACTGCAACTTCTCTATGTCAAGTAAAAGAAACATCTTACTAATAGAGTCCTTTCTTTCGGCCAAATCATTAATTCATTCAGTTCTAGGAGCAAGGAGAATACTGCTTTACTTAAAATACCAGAGTTTGAACTCACATATAAGCTATTCAATATTTTGCAAAAATCATACAAAGTATTCTCTTCTGATGCAGTATCGTATACTAGTGTTATAAAATATATGTGTGTTGCACACCATTTTCCTCTTTGCTTGGATGTTGTTAAGCTTGTTCAAATGACAAAAGTATGAAAGTGAAAAATCTAGTTTTATTTTGAAAACTACAGAGCTAATTTTCACTAATTGTCCCTCTAGTCTTTAAATTACACATAACTAACTAGTTTGAAGTGAATTGTTTATTTGTATACATTTTACCTCTTTACTTGAATTCCACATGAAAACCATACAATTGTCATAGATTAATTTTGAAAGTATCTGACATACAATGATATTGAATAATTGCTAATTTGAGGGTAAGCCTCAACTCTCATGCTGTGTAGGTACAGTCATATTAAATGCATAAATGAAGGTCTGGTTGTTGGGGTTTTTTTGTAGTCACAAATCATTCATGATCAGACTTCAGATCAAAATAGAAAAATGAGGTAATTATTAGCTTAATTTTCTTTATTCAGTAAGGTTGACAACATTGATATGAATAGCAAAAAAATATTAGGACTATAACTTTCCATGTCTTTGGTAATGAACCTATTACAAATCCTCTGGATTTAGGAACAAACTTTCCCAAATTTCACTTTTTTTTCATAGAATCATAGAATTATAGAATGGTTAGAGTCACAGGTCAGCTAGTCCGACGCACCTGCAAGGAGCAGGGACATCCCTGACTAGATCAGGTTGCTCAGAGCCTCATCCAACCCAGCCTTGAATGTTACCAGGGATGCGGCATCCACCACCTCTCTGGGCAAGCTGTTCCAGTGTTCTACCACACTCAGTGTAAAAAATTTCTTCCTAATATCCAATCTAAATCTACCCCCCTCTAATTTAAAACCATTACCCCTCGTCCTGTCACAACAGGCCCTACTGAACAGCCTCTCCCCATCTTTCTTGTAGGCCCCCTTAGACCAAGAAAAATCTAACCAGTGTTCAACACTGTTGTCAGATGAGCCACTGAGATAATGCAACAAGACAATGATGTAATGAAAGAAAGGAAGGAAATCAAGACATCTGCCTCACAACAATACAACATAACTGAGCTTCCGTCCCTGGTGATGTTAGTTATTTGAGTTTCCTTAGTATGGTACTCTAAACAGTTGGCCTTTTTTTTTGGTAGCATTCTATATAAGTCTAACAGAAACTGTACACGGGCCATACTCTGTAAGAGATGTGTAAAGCCCATTGGAAGCTGGAGAGTTCTCATTCTTGAGATGGAAATGGATTGTTTTCTGAGGCTTGTAGAAATTTCCAAATTATTGTTTTGAAGGAATGGTCATTTTCAGATTTGAAAAATACAAAATAACTTTTTCTGTATCCTTATCACTGAACACAAAATTACATGTATGTAATTTTTACAGAATAATTTTCCATTTTAAGCCAAGTTTCCTCATATTAGGTGGAAAATTGTTTATCTAAGCTCTTCTGTTTTCTAAGTTTATTTCATCTCAATTGGTTTTAGAATTCTCACAAAATATTACATTCCATTTGTTATCCTTTTTAGGCTTCAATAAGTGGTGTTTTTTTTTTTTTTACCTTACAAATAATTAGAGTAATATCCAACCTTTAAAAGCATTATTGCAATAATTGTCATTTGACTTTTTTTTACAACTCCATTCCCCAAATACGGTCAAAACATTAAAACATATTGTAAAAATAAACCCACGACTTCCCAGACATTCTGAATGGGGAGACAACAGTTAAAATACTAACCTGGTTATATTTTATAATTATGATTGAAGTTGCTTAATGTTGAAAATTGCTTTGAAATGTTACATTTTAAAACATTTATTTTGAAAAAGATGTTGTTCACTTTAGGTAGGCATACATGAAAATCAGACACCTTTGAAGATATAATATACTGTGCACTTCTGAAATCAGCAGGCATTCAATTTAGACCTGTGCATGTATCCTCACTTTAATGACTGTAAATATAGAGAAGTAAGTATATATACATCTATTTATATATATATTATTTTACAATTATCTTATATAATATTTTCAATATACAAAGCCATAAAATGGACAGACAAATATCAGCATAAATACATACGTCTTTTTCTTTTAACCTAAAAACAACAACACAACTGTGTGTGTAGAAAATCACTTATTAAATGTATCTGGCAGAGAAACCAGAACACATTTAGGATAGATGAATCCAGGAAAATAAAAGAAGAGGGAAAAAAAAAAAAGAAATACTATATATTATTAACATTTAGATTTCATTTACTCTAGTAAAAAAAAAAGATGAGTAGTGAAAATAAATGCATATGCTTTATAACTTACACTATTTTAACGAATTTATGATTTTTCTATTCCTTTAACAGATTAATATATAAATCTTCTCATTGGAGACTGTATAAAACATCTAAAATGTCGGTAATTAATCCTTCTGTGTATGATAATGTGGCTTTAATCACATTAATAAAAAAAAAAACAAACTAATATAATATCAAGTTAGATTTATTCTCTTTTACTGTAAGAAAAAGGGTTATTTCATATACTTTAAAATACTGCTTTACAGCATATTTTCATTTCCATGATGAAAGTATAAAAACCAAAATAATCACAGTTCTTGAGTCATACTTTTCAAGTACAGAAATGAAAGAGACCACAGAGAAGAAAGATTACTTTTTTTTTTCTCCTTGCTGACCCACAGCACAATATTCTAAATACATCTGAAATAAGACAAAAGAGGTTATATTGTTTTGTATTAATAGACTTATCACTAACATAGGAAAGTGACAAAAAAACAGAGAAAAATTAATCTCTTCAGAAATGGGAAAGACGAAAAAGGACTTTGAAAATAAATATATCCTGTATAATGAGGTGTAGCTTATGCTGGTGTAGACTTTGTATTTCTCAGGTGTTAGTCTTGCAGATTGAAAGAGGAATTTATGGTTTGCCCAGGGACTATTCTAAATAATATCACTCATTGTCATGGTTTAACCCCAACCAGCAACTAAGCGTCACTTCTCATTGGTAGAATGGGTGAGAGAATTAAAATGGTAAAAGTGTGAAAACTCATGAGTTGAGACAAAAGCGAAGCAAAAGCCATGCATGCAAGAAAGCAAAACAAGGAATTAATTCACTGCTTCCCATTGGCAGGCAGGCATACAACTATCCCAAGGAAAGTGGGCTTAGCAATAATGAAAACACCCCTATGTTATCAACACTGTTTTCAGCACAAATCCAAAACATAGCCTCATACTAGCTGCTATAAGGAAAATCAACTCTAGCCTAGCCAAAATCAGCACATTCTTTACCCCTTATTCCATACTATTTATGTTATGCTCAGATCACACACACTGTCCAGTATAGCCTCATTAACTACCACTCACCTTCCCATTCTTTGATGTAATATACAAATATCATTCTTTTAGTCTATGGACCACCCTTGTAAAATATCAGTTAAATGTTCAGAAATGTCTACAAAATGTCCATTGACTTCATTTAGTCCATGACTTTGGGCTCTATCTCTTATGGCGGTCACTCAGGACAGGAGAGGTGGTGTCTTGCGTACAGTTATTGGGCACCAAAGCCAACTCAGATCAGGTCACTGCTGCAATTGCACTACTTCTGGTAAGGCTTGTCCTCCATTGATTCAGGTTGTTCCTGCTATAGTAATTCTTATAATACACAACTCAAATAGTGGATTACAGCAATTTAAAGGTATTTCCATTACAATCGCCAGCCCCGGTCAGTTTGGACCGGACCATTGGATTTAACATTGTTGTGAGCTCCTCCACTTGTCCCTGCTCTGGTTTGGACTTAGCTGCAGACTGCATTCCCTTAGGTGTGTACCTACTCCAAGTGGGCACTTATATATGAGCCACAGACTCTTCAGGGATATACTTGCTGCGGCATAGATTTATCTGCAGCCAGTGTTGCTTTGAGGTGCACCTGATCCAGCGTGGCCTTACCCACTCCAACACGGCCTTGCCCATGGCTGCAGTCCCTCCAGGAGTCTACCTGCTCTGTCATGTGTTTATCCGTGGCCACGTTCTTTGAGGTGCTCCAGCATGGCCTCATGCACAGCCATTGATGCTTTAGGGTGCACCTGCTGCAGCACTGATTTATCCACAGCCACAGATGCTTTGAGGTGTTCCTTCTCCAGTGTGGACTCATCCTTGGGCCACAATCCCTCCAGAGGTATATCTGCTGTGGCACAGACATAACCATGACCACATCTACATTTTTATAGAAAGAAAAATTATATAATATAAATTTTTTCAACTCTGCAAATACTACAAAGTGTTGCAAGGAAATGTCTAATAATGTAATGTATAATTTTTTTTATATACAAATTAACAAGTTTTTTTTTAGTAGTCTAGACTTAAATACTAAAATATTTTTAAAAAATGGATATTGAAAACTTATTCAGAAATTAGCATAAACTGATAAAATGGGTACACATAGCTGAAAAGTGTAGGTTTTTTATGTAGAAAACATTATTCAATTGTACTTACTTTATGACTGCTCAGAATAAGTGTTCCAGGTTGTGAATCTTACTTACATTTGGCAGGTAGAACAAAATTTTAATATTTTTGTTTAAGCATAAACACTGCACAGTAACCACTCACAGTCTAGTTGTACTTTAAAGAAGGTTACTCTAGGCTACTTTGCTGCTGGGATAGAATTTAATCTGTGTGTTTGCCAGATAGCTTAATGAATAGATAAACATGTAGAATTTTTTAGAACAAGAACAAAGAGTTTTATTTAGTTATATGAAAAAAAATAAATCTCATTGCTTACCTCAAAATATTTTTCTCAAAGAAATCAAAGAATGTCTAATAAAATACTTTTAATTGGAATACAGCATATTAGAAACTGTAGATATTCATATACACCCAGTGTGACTTATACACACACAAAACACCATTTTAAAATACCTGTAGTCCATTGATTTTTAATTGATTTGTCTAAACCTTGTTTGTAATAGGGCAGAGTAAGGTCCAGTACTAAGAATGAATGAAAAACAAAAATAGAAGGAAAGTATTATCTGTACGAGTGCAAAGAAGCAAATCCTTTCATTTATAAGGAAACAGCTGCTGTAGTAAACTAATGTTGATGCAGAATCTGCATTATATTCAGATATTGCAGGGTTTGGACTAGGCTTGATTCATCATTGAAGCTCAGGTGGAAAGCAACAAATTCAGCATTTCCCCTCAAAACATACTGAGATAGTTAAGCCAATAAAATGGGTCTTAACTGTACAGCTGTAAATCACATATTTTCATTGGTGCCATGAAATGTATTTTTTTTTCCTTGTTTAATCTTTTCTCTTTTTTTCTACTGATTATATCTCATATTTTCTTTATTTTGCAAATGTCTTTTTCTAATCTCTCACCTCTGCCACACTTGAAGTCATGCTACAAACAAACAAGAAACACACCTTATATGTGAAAACAAGGGTTTATTGTTAGTCTAATTAAAGAAAAAAATAAAAGAAAAAACAAACAAAATAAACCAAACAAAAAAACCACAATGTGCAATCAAAATGCAGCAAATAGTTCATAGTTAGACCAGGTATAGTAAGTTAGGACTGTTAGTCCAAAATTAGCTAATTTTAGTACAAACAAACCAAATATTACTAACAATGCTACAGTTAAAAATGTTATGCAAGAAAATTCTTTGCTCTGGTGTTACGCTCACCCTCTAACTAATTCTCTAGATCCAGAGGTTGATGAGTTTTGCTACAGTGGTGGATGTGGGGTGGGGGTGGAATATCAGGTTGCCATTGTCCTCAGCTCTTCCTCAGAGGATTATGGTGTTAAAGACAGGGTTTTCTACCTTTTTTTTTTTTTTTTTTTTTTTTTTTTTTTTTTTTTTTTTTTTTTTTTTTGTCAACAGAAGCACAATGTCAATGTTGTGGATCAATTTGGTTGGTTGATTTGGGTTTTTCTTTATTCTTAGGCTAAGTTTATTTGGGGTCATTTCTGTGACTTTTAAAAATTTCTTTACTCTTTCTTCATTAGTCTACTGTTATTTTAATCTTACTTTACTATATATGGTTCATGATAGAAATATTAGATGCTTTATATTTGCCCTTTTCATAATCCCTGAAACAAGTTTTAACCCAGTTTCTAAGTTTGTCTTACTACCTCTGAGCACTGTCAAACTGATCACAGCCCTGGGACTTCTGATATCATCCTATGCCTAGACATTTGAAACCTCTGCTATTACCCCACACCTGTGCTTCTTTACTCAGCATCATTATTTCAGGCTTATACATAGAATCATAGAATCATAGAATGGTTAAGGTTCGAAGGGACCTTCAAAGGTCATCTAGTCCAACCCCCGTGCAAGAAGCAGGGACATTCCTGACTAGATCAGGTGGATCAGAGCCTCATCCAACCTGGCCTTGAATGTTTCCAGGGATGGGGCATCCACCACCTCTCTGGACAACCTGTTCTAGTGTTCTACAACTTGAATCGTAAAATTTTTTTTCCTAATATCCAATCTAAATCTACCTCCCTCTATTTTAAAACCATTACCCCTCATCCTATCACAACAGGCCCTACTGAACAGCCTCTCCCCATCTTTCTTGTAGGTCATTCTACACAGCCTACTTACCTACTTCATACACTTATGTCAAAATTATTAACAAGAGATGTTAGAGCACTCAATTATGGAAAGCTGAACAAAAATTAGACAACTTATCATAGAATCTTTAAGGCTGGAAAAGACCTCCAAGATCATCAAGTCCAACCATCAACCTAACACCACCATGCCTACTAAACCATGTCCTGAAGCACCAGGTCTACACATTCTTTGAACATTTCCAGGGACGGTGACTCCACTACTTCTTTAGGCAGCCTCTTCCAATGCTTGATCACTCTTTCAGTAAAGAAAACCAACTAAACTTCCCCTGCTGCAACTTGAGGCCATTTCCTCTCATCCTATCACTTGTTACATGGGAAAAGAGACCAACACCCATTTCCCTACAACCTGCTTTTGTGACTATCCTGGTCTCAAAAAGTCTGACCACTTCTACTCTTCAGTCACCTCAGCTAATATGGACATTTATTGAGATACATAACAGCAAAAGTAAAGACCTCTTCAAGATTTGCAAAGCCTGCTCAAGAGGTTGAGTAAATACTTGGGTCATTAGCACATGCCAGATCCATTTTGCCATAGTTATAGTTATCAATATGCTATCTGGTGATTTCTATAGTATCTGCTTCTCTGCCACCTCTCTTCCTTTCTAGATTCAACTCTGTAAAAGGAGATTCAAGAGAAAGTGAGCTGTTCTCACACTTTTTTGACATTTAGTTTATTGATTTTACACCTACATGTATATAGATATCTATGTGCTGCTTAAATTTATAGATACTTATAAAATATACTTATAAAAAACAAGACAGAGAATGTAAGAAATGGCAAGGAAAAAAAACCACGAAGATGATAAAATTATGATACCATTAAACTCATTACACGGTTCTCTCCTGAGTCCAGCTGAGATTTGCTTACCTAGTGGATATATTTTAATCATTGTTACTGAATCTATTCTTTCTGACCCAAGATGTCACATCACTATGTGGCTGAAGCTATGCTTGCTAAATTATTCTGGCATTAATCACATTTATTGTTTGCAGGACCACAATTCTCTTATTTATGGGCTCTACCCTTGGGAACGCAGGTCACTGTTATCCAACAACAGAATATGCAGCTGCTCTTACTGACTTCAATTTGAGTCTTACTTCCTTGACAGAGGTCATATAGAAGCAATTTAAGTTAATTTTGTGAGACATCTGTTATATTTGTGGTTATACTCATTCTTCAAGATTGCCCTCTAAAGTAGCTGTTGCTAAAAGAAAATCAGGCACCTTAAGACAGAAGGAAAATCAACAAATGGAAAAAAATATCAGAAATTATAGAATTTTTTTTACTGTTTAGCATGACAAAGTAGGAAATTATTTTAAATGAAGAAATCCATAATTTGGGGTCTGAAATGTATAGCAAAATGTGGAAAGCACAACTCCAAAGCATTTTACACTTGTAAAGCTGGAAGAATTCACCGACTGTTACTGTATTGCAATACCAAAATACAGACGTTGTAAAATATCTAAATGATATTCCAAAAAACCCACATTTTTTTTCCCAAATTCCTATATAGTTTCAGATTATATTAGAGAATTGTAAATTTATACCTGTAAAATAGAATAAATAAATTTCTGAATAGTTAGCACAGGTTTTTTTTTTTTCCATGGCTTTTTAGTTAATTTTTATAACTTTTCCTTCACCATAATTACTACAAATAAAGAAATAAGGAAGAAAAAATGTGTATATTCTTTATAAAGAAAATAATCTTTCTGAGTGTAAGTAGAGACACAGTGCGGTATTTTCTTTTCTCCTAAAATGTAGGTGTCTTAGAATCATATAATCATAGAATGGTTAGAGTTGGAAGGGACCTTCAAAGGTCATCTAGTCCAACTCCCCTGCAAGGAGCAGGGACATCCCTGACTAGATCAGGTTGCTCAGAGCCTCATCCAGCCTGGCCTTGAATGTTTCCAGGGATGGGGCATCCACCACCTCTCTGGGCAACCTGTTCCAGTGCTCTACAACTCTCATTGTAAAAAATTTTTTTCTAATATCTACTCTAAACCTACCTCCTTCTAATTTAAACCCATTACCAAGCCTAGACAGCCTGTACAGTCAATAGACACTTCTTGGTGCAAATTTATTCAACCCTAAACTGCCATCTTTATTTATTAAAATAACTCATACACCAAAATTATCTGCTTCTGTTCAATGTAAATACCTAAGATGAGATCTTTTTTTTTTTTATTCTTTCCTTAGGGCTATTTACTCGGTACTTCTTAAGCCATGTAAATGTTGCTGTGCCTGTTTTTTCTTCTATGCATGTTACTCCCATTAGATTTTTCTGCTTTACAAAGTCACATTTCAAGATTTCTTAATGGTTCTATTTTTACTGGCTTTCAAGGTATTAGTCACTTGCAAAAATCTATAGTTTTATCTGTCCTGTACCTAACACTTTAAAAAAAAAAATAAAAAATCTGGCACTTATTTCTTTTCCATGCAGTGCAGTAGTTTCAAATTATAATACGGTTTCGTAACTAGTATTATATAGACTAACTGTAACCTGTCAAAATCAAAGTAATTTCACAGCAGTTATTTCCAAGACCAGTGTTTCAGAAGTAAAAGAAACAGCCAAGCTTTCTTTGTGAGTATAATGTTTTGAGACAGAGACCAAAGTGCTTTTTTGGTCTAGATCTATTTGTCCTATTCTAGTTCTATTTCCTTTTAACTTTTAACACTAACTAAACTTCAAATGGCTCATTGTTCCTATGGTAAATTTCCTAGACAATATTACTTCTGTTTTCATGTCTTTCTTAGGCATCATTCAAAATTCCATATTTGCAAAGCAATGTTGCTAACAAGGAGCATTTTGAACAAAAAAAAAAAAAAAAAAAAAAAAAAGAAA